>CM031583.1:1345979-1420976 GCA_018467065.1 Ephestia elutella
TGTGACAGAAAACTTTTCGTTTAAAATTTTAATAGATCGTTGGAATGGCATCGATACGCCAAGAATGCGATTTCATTTTGATTACATTACAATAATAGATATTAAAATAAAGGGTCTTACACATTCTCCTTGACATTTTGAGTTGCATATAAAGGGATGCCTGGCAGTTGTGAAGTCTATGGTTTAGAAGATACCCCTATTCTTTAACACTGTTATCGGCAGCTAGTCTACTACACTAGTTCCCATAAAATGTTCTCATATTAAATGTTAAGGTGGAATCGACAGACCTGCAGACTGTTTTGTTATTTTTTTCTTAATAGTGTACTTAATGGCTATTTACACAGATGGTCTTATATATTTGCCTTGAGTTGCATATAACGGGGTGACTGACAGTATAAACTGGGTGAAGTTACTTCTATAGTCTAGCTAGAAGGTACTTCTAACACCTAGATAAAACTGTCTAGCCTCATGACATGTGCTCATGTCAGATAGTCTTATACATTCGCTTTGAGTAAGGTACATATAACGGGGTGCCTGACAGTATAAACTGGGTGAAGTACAGTGGCCCACATAGAAAAGTATACCACCTTATAAAATTTACAATATTCGTAAAACATCTACATGACGTTATAGGTTACCGTTTTTGCAGCTCCAATATATATTTTTCACTTGTATGTGCAGCAATGGAAACGAAACACGTAATAGCAATGACGCATTCGTTTCTCGTCTACTTATCTCGGTAACAGGCGTGTTTTGTATCACGGATACCAACGTTAAATTTCAATCTCATCGTTATAAATTCTAAAGAGGGTAATTTGATAAAATGCACAAGAATTATACGTATGACTGATGGTTGTAATAAGTGAATATTCTCAAGAGATTTAGTTGGCGTTTAGCTGTCTTCAATACGCAATATCAATTGACTTGTGTAAATAAATCTCTGTATTCTATTATGCCGCATTTAACAATGTTTGTTAAAGTAAAAATCATTGTTCTGTATGAACAAAATATGAGTATCGGAGCAATTTGTCGTGAATTTCATTTAACCGTAAGTATTTTTAGCCATTGTTGAATTAAATTATACAAGTTTTATAGATGTTTTCTTTTGGTTTTGAACTATTTGCATTTTTTTAGTAGTCTTTTGTTGATTAAATCTAGTTTAATGAGTAGGTATTGAAATTAATATTCAATTATTTTTTCTAGAAACGGACTGTCCGACTGTGGATCAAAGGTTATGGAGACACAGATGATGTGCAGTGTTTGAGGAGTGGACCGTTACCTGTTGCTTATACTCCGAAGTCAGCACGTCACAGAGAAATAACAGCTCTTCACTCGCAACAACCATTTCTCCCCACAAGAAAAACCGCCGTTCATTATGGTCTCTCTTTAGAGACCGTGGGAAGACATCTTAAGGCGTCTGGCCTATAATATTGCAGGCCTGCGAGGAAAATAGACCTGACACCTGCGCATCAAAGGAAACGCGTTCGGTTTGCCCAGCAATACTTAAATTTTGATTGGAGTAATAATATAGTAATATTTACTGATGAAAAGACATTTAAGTCGGATAAGGATGGCCGAAAAATATTATGGTGGAACAGGGGCACACGCTATTGTAATGATAATGTTCTGCCATGCAGATCAAGCGGTAGGATCATGGATGGATGGATAGGTAGGGGATGGATGTCGTCGATGGGTTCCGGTGAGTTAGAAATGCATCCAAGTAAATAAGATTTTTATTATGAGACTGATCAGAGTATATATGTAATGTATAATTATATAAATAAAATGAGAGTGATGTTATTGTCCTAAAAGTAAGATTTCCTTACTATGTAACATGTTTATTCACTACTCATGGTCAAGCTGGCCTCCTTATCCGACTTAAACATATTTAGATAATCTGTAGGCATTGTTCAAATAAAAACTATTATTTTTGTAAATAAATTGCTTATTACCCAATAATATAGGTATATTTTATGGATATAAATTTATATATTACCTAAATGGACAGTAATGTTTGAAATAAAGAAATATTATTACAATTTTTGTTTTATTTCCTATCATTCTGATATTTTTAAATTAACTCTTTGAAAATCAATATTGTGTTGGTCGCAAACACATAAACATAGAAAAAAGGAAAGGATATGACGGTAAAGATCAATTATAACTAAAAAACTTATAACTTAACTTATAAACTAATAAGATTCGAACAGTCGATCTATCATTTCTTGGCATAGCGAGCAACCGCTACGCCAATAGTGTCAGTGACTCGAGTGACGAAATGTTGTATGACACTCTTGTGACACAAACTTCTATTAAGACACAAACGTTATATTGAAAGCACGATTGCGCGCGTAAACAAACGAACGCGCTGCCGTCATACTAAGATCGAGGTGGTATACTTTTCTATGTGGGCCACTGTACTTCTATAGTCTAGAGAAGTTAAACTTGGCGAAGTTACTTCCACCTAGATAAAACTGTCTAGCCTCATAACATGTGCTCACTCATATGAATATGACAGACTTTCCGATTATGAATACATTTTGAAACAGTGCTTATGCTAATGAAAACTTTATCTGTTTAGACTCGTGAATCAGAGACCAAGACGCGATCCGAGGACGGACGCGTAAGCAGGATGGCCGGGTGGTATCAACATATCCGGTCAATATTGTTGCTATATCCGGTCAGGTATTCCGGAACTGAGTAAGTTACTAACCAACATGAGCGTTGGACGTCGTTTTTCATTACTCATGTTAGCCATTGAGTTTTAAAATTCCTTTCATATAGAGTGATAATGTGGTAAACTCCTATTCTTTTTCCTATTATTTTTCTGCGTGAGCAGAGTAAAAGTGCAAGCAGGCTTCAAATATTTTATTTATCTACTAGTTTATTATAATCGAAATTTAATACATAAAAACGATTAAAAAGTTTACATGACTCATCATTATCACTAGCTGAATTCGAAAGCAATTCGCTTATTTAAGATGTTAGCTGATTAGTTTAGCTGAGCAATTATGTCAGCAGATAATTATTGGTCCCTAGAACTGACACATAGTTAAATGAAAAATATGTTTGTTGGAAGTAAATGAAAAATATCAATCATTTTGTTGAAAGCTTATTGAAAAAAAAAAACAAATTCTGTGGTTGGAAGTAAGAATTTGTTGTTTCGAATTTTATAATCATGGTGTCCTAAATCTAGGAGCACCATACTGTTCTGGATCAACTACGGAATCCATGGTCAGTTAAGTCACGACTGGCCGAGCTAAAATAATGTTTGTGTTTGCAGACAATCCGATGGTGCCTGAGGTCAGTCACCGCGCAGGATGGCCGTGTTGGCAACACCGCGGTGCACGTCCGCCTTGGAGGGGCGACCGGCGAACCTCTCTTCTATTCCAGCAGCGGAACGCGACGGTCGTTTATTGGAACTGTGCTTGCTCTCCCCTTTGTGTAACATTTATTTAACTTTCATAGTACATTTAACTGAATTATCCCGAAATAACTATTAAATGATTTACTGTTATAATTTAAATACTGTTACCGAGTGTTTTATCTATTTTAATGTAAAATAAAAATAGTACTAGTTGTCTTATATTTAACTTTACCATGCCCACATTATATTACGTTAATCTTCTAGTTAACATTTAGCAGATTGTTAATTATGATACTTTGTTAGAAAATTAAATACTTGTCATAGTACATAATAATATCTCGATGACTTGAATGATACATAATATCTCGATGACTTGATGCTTTTCAGAAACCGGGCTTAATTATAAGTTTCTGAAATCAGAGGTTTTTAAAATGTTGAGTTTCACAAAAGTTGTTTTTATTTGTTTTTGAAACGTATTTTGTGAAATGTTTTTTATGCACAGAATTTGATAGGTATAATAGCGTCAAACGCATGTATTCAATCCAGAGTAAGGCACGGAGAAACTTTCATCCCTTTTCTAGCTGCTGATTAAGGGACTGGCCAGAAGGGAAAACAAAATTTTTAATAGGTACAACAATTTTTTTAATTACCTACCAATTATTATTATTAAAGTTGTAGGTTTTGCAAATTAAGAACAATTCTTGTAATATTGGCATAATTTTTGGGGGAATTTTTTGATTAATTTTTTTTTATACTAACTAAATAGGTACCTAGTAGGTATTTAACCTGTCTAAAAAAAACAACTTAAGTTATATTTAGTTTTATTGTCAAAAGTAACACAATTTATTAAGTAAATTGAGTATGTATATCAATTACAGAACAATCACAACGGTTTAATCATACTCAGTTTTATATTCCTTACATGTATGTACTGGTATCATCGCAATACTTCTAATGGCACCTCATTCATTACATTGTTTGTCACTACATGTAGGCAAAGCCATGACTAGCATTTGAATTTGAAGTAAGTAGGTAAGGTGTACACTTTCTGTTTAAAAAAAGATTGATCAAAATTATTGGCTAGCCTACACGTGTCTCAGAAATACTTAACATATCTTTTCTTAACTAGTCAATTGAATAAACAAAACTACAAAGAAAAACTGAAATCAAGAGGGATATGGAAAGGTAAATATTGCATCAAAATAATAAGCTAAATTAAAACTGTATCCCATTTCTCTTTCACTACAGAAACATTAATTCATACTTATGCAATTACCTTTGTGATAATATGTGAGTTACGCAATCAGTAGCGCAGTCTAATTACATTACATCTGTGAGAATAAACAGAACTTAGTGTTATCTCAAACTATTGTCGAGAACATAGCAGGTTGCGTGGGCTGGGGTTACAGTTGAGCGCCGCCGTCCTGCTCGTCGGGCAGCGGCGCGGCGCTGGTCTCGGGCAGCCGGTGCACGTCGGCCTGCTCCACGCGCGGGTAGGTGGGGCTGGTGAGCACGCCGCACGTGTTGGAGGCGGCGTGCACGCGCACGTAGCCGCCCTCGCCGTACGACGCCGCCCACGAGTTCTTCAGGATGAAGTGCGTCGCGAGCCGCTGCCCCCACCCCACTGCCGTCACTGCGTGGTTCAGTTTCTTCATCTCACGTATGCTGCATAAATTAATGGGAAACAGTTATAAAATATACTTCTTTACGAACAACAAATATAGTTATTAGACTCAGAAGCGTTTAAGGAAATTGTAGACGTAAGTTGGGGTTGGGGTCGAATGGTTGGTTTTATACACCCGTCGGTCAAGAGGACCAGTTCGAATCCTCCTCGTGCGGGAGTGAGTTTGCATAATTATCAATCTAACTCATATACCTATGGTAGTTTTCATAGACCACCACTTGCTTCCGGTGAAGGAGAACATCGTGACAAAACAACAAACTGTATTTACAAATAAACATATTTTGATTGATTGATTGATTGAGAAAAGCTGCACACTAGCTGACATTTGTTACTAGATATCGGTAGTTGTCCAATCAAGTCATTTCAGATGCCTTTAGGCGACTGAAGAAACGGAAGTAAAATCTGACAACAGCGTTATCTATAACAAATTTATCCAGTCAAAGTTCATTATTGTTAGTAACAAATATAATACTCTCGTTAAGAAAGGAAGAATGGCTCATTCAAAATGTTAGGTGGGTACCAAATAAAATGTCGCCAAACATTAGAAAGCATAAATAACAGTGTGATACCATCTGTAATCAAGAAGGACGCCCGAGCTGTAGTACTGGAAACTCTTGCATCGGCCGTCAACGAGTACCACCGTGGGGCCGTTTTTCCGGATCGCCACCTGCCAAATCATTTTACAACTATCTTATGTTACTTGGCATGTTTTTAGGGTTCCGTACCTCATGTTGTCTGTCTGTCAGTCTATCTGTCAAACATTTTTTTCTCAGAATTCATTTGTTGTTAAAACTAGTTTGTCTGTTAGAGCAATAATTTGAAATTCCGAGTTTCGCACACCGATGGTTCGACTCGCACTTGGCCGGTGTTTTTGTTTAAGACGTTTTATAACTAAAATGTTAATAACTTTTCTAAACTAATTATAGTAGGATGGAATAAAATAGAGTAAGGAAGTGCTTGGACCTTCAGCGCCGACACGCTGTTGCTGGTGACGTTGACGTAGGCGCTGATGAAGGTGACGGGCTCGGCGCGGTCGTCGGTGCACTGGTCCACCTGCAAACATAAGTTTATCGCACCTATTTACTAGTTGACCGACGCGAAGAATACAATAAAGCCACAAAGTAGGTATGCATTTGTAGCTTACATACTTTGGCCGATACTGTTGTTAAACAAGTGCTTTCCTTCCTAGAGTCTCTTTCTCTAGATTTTTCCATCAACTTAGGCTTTACCGCTTTCTTTATCAATGATTTGCCCCGCAAATAGTTATCTTGTTTAATATTAGGTACTTAGCCTAAACTATAATGAAGGTAGGGATGTTCATATTGTTGATGTTCACCTGTGGCTTGTAGGGCGGGTAGTCAGCGAGCGCGAGGATGCCCCTGCTCTGGAGGTGCGCGTAGGGCGAGTCGAGCCAGGTGGGGCTGCACTGGTTCTTGCCGGGTTTGTGGCCGCAGTCCAGCAGGCACTTGTCGCTCAGCGGCACCAGCTTGCCCGTGCGCACGAACAGCGCGCCCTCCAGCGCCGCGATCACGGAGAACGCCCAGCATGCCGGGCAGTTGCCTTGGTCTGAAATACATTTTGAGAAAAGAAAATTCGGGATTACTTATGCAAGAATGTAGGTCAAGTCGTTACGAGTTTAAATCTCACGGCATGTTGTTTGATATTTTAGGTCTGATAGGTCTCATCTGACAATGATATATTGTTTAGTATGACAAAAGTAAACATTACTAAAGAACTTGAATTTCGGTGCAAAGCTTTATTTGATCGGTAGCACTCACAGCGCACATGCGTGACGCCCCCTTGCTGCCTCCAGTCGAACTCGCGCGGCAGCCGGGCCTCCAGCAGCCGCGTCTCGCCGCGCGAGTACGGGAAGCGCTCGGGGTCCAGCACGCTGACCACGTCCTGCGCGATGCCCAGCAGCGTGTCCAGCTCCGCCTCCAGCCGGTCCGACAGCCAGTTCACGGCCATCTTCGCGAACCCGCCCTGACGGTTCGCGGACTCCACGAACCGCATGTTCTGCATCAGCAGGTTCTTACGCAGCGACTCCTCGACGGGGTCTAGGTACTTGCGACTGAACTTTTGTGTGAAGCTGTGCGTATCAAGGTAAGATCAATCATACCATACTTTTAAGAATATTATATAAATTAATTATTGAAAATTAGACAGTTAAAAATTACTGTAAGCTTTCTTAAATTCATTTTATTCCTTGTGATGAGGTGGTTGCTGGGGAGTCGAACCCCGACCACTGTCTTCAGCATAAAGTCCCTGTTACCAGAAGGGTATGACAGGGTTTGATCGAGCCTAAGGGTATTTTCAAATGTTTAACACAAACTGGCTCGAGCGTTTTACAGCTTGGTATACAACGCTGATCATAATTGACAACATGAAAATAGTCCATAAAATAATATCTTACTTCTTAAATGCATCACCGACGCGCGAGGGCCGCACCAGCATGGTGACCTCGTGCAGCGAGTCGACAAGGTCGATGCGATTGGTTTTCTCCACCGAGCCACACTCACGACCTACAAACAGCAACGTTACATCCTCCACATAATATGTACCTAGTCATGCATAGTCATAGCGGATGGTGAATAATAGACACGTACCAACGTCAATGTTCAAGAGGTTGGGGTCAGGCTGCACGTCCCGAGTCTCCAAGTAGCGGTGCTCGTACACGTCGCTGTTTGGACCCAGCGTAGAACTGTCTACAGCCACATTGTACCTGCAAGTTATGCGTTACATACATATATTGAATCCTTAAAAATTCAGTAAAACAAGTAATGTTATAAAGGAGTAACTGTGGGAGTACTAACTTGAGAGGCACGGCGCCGCCGTCAGCGGCGCGCGTGGCCAGCATCTCGTGCCGGAAGGTGAGCGCCTCTCCCTGCGAAGCGCCCAGCTCCCCCGGGCCTCCGCTCTGAGTGTACGTCCAGCGTTCTACTTCCCCATTGGATTCGTCCATATAACCTTAAAGAAAGCATAAGCATGCGTTTTGATGGAAGCCTGGATTTACAATTAAAAAAAAGAATTTCTCAGGTATAATAATTTCTCAATTTATCAGAGGTAATGTGCAGTACACAGAGAATAAAATCACTACGTGTACAGTGTAGTGTACCGACCGTCAAAAGCGGGATTCAAGTTGGAGTAGTCGTCTCACCTGCGAAGGAGAACTTGTCGAGGTCGGGCAGCGCGGGCGGCGCGCGGTCGGCGGGCGAGGTGGCGCGCTCCTGCATCACCATGCAGCGGCGGGCTCCCGGCGCGCCCTGCTCCGATCGGGTCGCGCTAGACTGGGATTGAGGTACAAGTTTTGTGACTTACATCAGAAATAATCGGATTCACTCATTTCAAGCGAACTCCTAACATATATCTACTTAGGATTATCAGAAAAACATTGATTTTAGTTGTTTAAAACGTTCGTTTTACTAAATCGTTTTATGGTATACCCCGTATACCACCATACAAATTGTATATGATCGTGTAAATACAGTTAATAAGTAACAAAAAAAAATGTAAAATCTCACCAGTACTCGCTGGACGAGTCCGTTGGCTCCGAAATTGCGGAAGATGCTGGAGGCCCCGCCGTGCACGTCAACTCGAGAAGACCCCGTGTTCGCATCATACCTGAAAATCGAGGATCAATATAATCAAGAAGAAAACAATTGTAAAAGAGGTAACTAATGAGAGAAAAGTAATAGTGATAAATTTAATTACCACGCGGTGTAAGGCTCGCTGTAGTCAGCCCTGTTGACGGTGAGCTCGCCGCGCAGCATGACGGAGCGCGAGAAGCGCAGCGGCGGCGGCTGGCGGCCCGGAGGCGGAGCCGGGCCGGACGCGCGCCGGAACCGGACCGGATACACCGGCTCGCCGGGCGGTGGCGAGTCGGGCAGCAGCACCGGCGGCAGCGACGGGTCGCGCGGCTGCTGAGCTTGGAACAGCTCGACCAGATGCTGCGACGTCACACCTGCATACATTTATTAGCCGGTCAGTTCGTATTTAGTAACATTGGCGGGAATTAAGTAGTATCTATCATCATAGGTTAACTGAGACGGTGTTAATCAGATTTGCATACTGCAAACTGTCTCTGTATAGAGAGACAGTTCACAGCTTTTCGAATGTATAAACGGCAGTTACCTAATGACATTTGCGGAGGAGTATCCTCGTAGGAGTCATACGAGGGCTGGTAGGGCGCTGGCGTGGAGGGCTGGTATTGGCCCTGCACGGGGTCGAACTGGACGTCCGGGAACGGATCACGGCTGACCGGCGCCGGATGCGGCCGCTCCGGCCGGCCACGGGGTCTCTCATCCTGGTTCTCTTGCTGTTCAGGCTGGCCGAACCTGGAGTCTGTCTCTGTAAATATGTATAAACAAATTATTGTTCAGAATAACTGAGCAGATACGTTGTACGCTAACTCCACAAGTACTTACGTATTTGAACCCGCTCATCTCGTCTGCCGGAGTTATCTGCCACCGGTACTGGAAGTAGCAGTACAGGAAGCGGCTCTCCTCCAGCACCTGCAACAATTTCGTAGAGTAGGTAATATACCACAGATCACATTGCACATTTGCACAAAGAACATAGCAAAACTCTTATTGCTTAGCGCTCTTACCAATCGGCAGCTGCACTCTCAGCGCACTGTCCGACAGAGAACTGCGGCGGTTCGCGTCGGCAAGCAAGTCTGAAACATACACAAAAACGGTGGTTTATAAAATTAGGTGAGATAATTTCACGGAAAGATTTAACGATAGGTCAGTGGTGGATGATAGAGCGGTTGGATGAAATCCCGAAGAAGAAAGAACATAAGTAAGACATATTTTCAGTTTCTCATGTCATGAGGAATACGATACATATGCCGAGAAATAACTAAGACAAATGCATGATGCTGAATGCTGACCTGCTATAGTCTGCGACCAGCGCTCGTTGAGGGTCCGGCGCGTGAGGCGCGCGCGCCCGCGTCTCGGAGGCGACGCCTCGCCTGGCTCGCTGCCGGCCACCGCACACACTGCACCTAAAATGATACTCAATATTACATTACACATATTGAGCTAGCCTCAAACTCTATTTCCTTGTGTTATGGGATAATGTCATTGGACACTTTATTTTAAAATAGATACATACATACCTATATACCTTTTGGCCCAAAACCACCCAAAACCCAAAAGTTTTGGGTTGCGGAGGAAGTCGGCAGTCGCTCTGTGTAAAAAAGGGGTAGTGGGCCGGGCTCTGAAGCTTTACCGCTAAGGATGCAACCGGGAATACGCTAGGATTCGAGGACTGTAGAGGCGGATTCTCCAAAAAAAATATTTTTTATTAGTTTAATTTGTCTAGGCCAATTTGAAAAAGATAATTTTCCATGTTGACTGACCGGGCGGGGATCGAACCCGGAACCCCGTCGTAAATCTTTACCACTGCGTCACAGAAGCCGACAAATGAAGATTTATACTTTTAAACTATATTGTAAAAGTACAATTCTTTCAGTGTTTCCTTCCAGCGAATTATCTAACAGTAAAAATATTTTGTCTTTTTGTTTGTTAGTATTTTTGACTGAAATAGATAGAGAGACATTTAAAAAGAATAATAGAGAAAAAAATTTTTTTTTTGGAATTTCTTGTCTGGCTGTCTGTATGTAAGTTCGCTTTTCACGCAAAAACTACTGGACGGATTTGAATAAAACTTTTTTGTTGTATAGCTATTAAGTCTAGGCAACATATACTAGCTTTCGCCCGCGGCTTCACCCGCGTGAATTTCCCACAGGAACAGTGCTTTTCCCGGGACGAAAGGTACCCTATTTCCTTCTCCGTACTTCCAGCTATGTGTATACGAAATTTCAGGAAGATTGGTTCAGTAGATAAAGCGTGAAGTGGTAACAAACAAACAAACTCACTTTCACATTTATAATATTAGTTAGGACTAGTAAGGATAATTGATTTTGAAAACTAGAACACCTAATGAAGAATCATAACAGAACAGCTAAACTATAAGTATTCGTAATATGGAAATCGTACCTTTGCAAAAGTTTATCAATCTGATGAGCATTTTCTGTTGACGTATAAAAATCGAAGATCAGGATCATCTATTTTATTTATTTTATTTTATACTAGCTTTTGCCCGCGGCTTCGCCCGCGTGAATTTCCCACGGGAACAGTGCTTTTTCCCGGGATAAAAAGTAGCCTATGTGCTATTCCAGGTCATTATCTACCTCTGTACCAAATTTCATCGAAATCCGTCCAGTAGATTTTGCGTGATTGAGTAACAAACATCCTCACAAACTCACAAACTCACAAATTCACAAACTCACAAACTCACATCCAAACTTTCGCATTTATAATATTAGTATAGATATTCGGATGACCAACAGCTGGATTAACATAATACTAACAAAATACAAGTCTCAAAGCCAATTATAGATCTTTACAAATAAAAGCACAGTAGAAATTTAGAATTTGCGGGAACGCCAACAACACATTCAGATAATCACAGAACATAAGGAATGCCTATTTAGAAACTTACAGACTTACTCATCTGATGAAGAACTCCAAGAGACCAGCTACTATATTACATACTAGCTTTTGCCCGCGGCTTCGCCCGCGTGAATTTCCCACGGGAACAGTGCTTTTTCCCGGGATAAAAAGTAGCCTATGTGCTATTCCAGGTCATTATCTACCTCCGTACCAAATTTCATCGAAATCCGTCCAGTAGATTTTGCGTGATTGAGTAACAAACATCCTCACAAACTCACAAACTCACAAATTCACAAACTCACAAACTCACATCCAACCATTCGCATTTATAATATTAGTATGGATGTTTATGGAAATGGCGCCTTAGCAAAAGTCGTTCAACCTGATGAGCATTTTCTACTGACGTATAAATAATGAAGATCTGGAACATCTGTTCCCGTTCATCAACATATATTCCCGCGGGACACGGGATAACTAAATGGCTGAAATTTTGAGTACCTACTGGAGCTTAGGTTACTACCGTTTGGAACACAAAAAGATTTTTCATTTAAGTAAAACACTAGCAACAGCTAGTTATAAATATGTATATGCGAAAGTGAGTTTGTTTCTTTGTTTGTTTGTTACCCCTTCACGCTTTATCTACTGAACCTGAAATTTCGCATGCACATAAAGATGTAAGCAATCAAAATATGTATTATTCTAAAAGTTTATCTAATAAAAATATTAGGTAATAAGCTATGCGATCTAGTTATGTAAATTGGATGAACCCATAATTCTCTAATAGCGAATATTAAAATTTAACTATGCACAAACAGGTTCATTTGCATAACTTATTAGTTGTATCGAAGCTATCAACTTAGTTAATGTTAAATATATTATAATGCAAAACAAGCGGCCTTCAAAGCATAAAAATAAAATTGAATAGTTTAGGATTTCGTAGGAACTGAATCCTGACGTTTAATAAAATTGTTTTGAACCGATGTAGCTCAAAAAACTAATTGCACAGTACCAGAAGCGCGACCTACGATAAGGCTGCGCTAATGGCGAATCTTTACTTTCAAAATTTTTATATTTAAAACATTATTAGAATGACGTACAAGTTGCGTAAAACTTTATTGACATAAACCGTTTATCTAAAGCGTCTCTAATTGGTTTAATCTTGGGTGAAGCAAGCCGTCGTCCATCTTCTTGATGGACAAAGTATTCTATGTCTCGGTATTCCGAGAGTATAGAGCCAACTCATTTAGATAAGTATATCATTTATGTAGTTACATAAATATTTACTAAGAAAGTAACAACAACCTTGTCTGGCGGCCCGGTGCCGGTGGTGCCCGCGCCAAGAGGAGCCAGGCGAAACGCTAGAGCTCTACCTTCCTTTTCTCGATCGTCTTTTTTTTTAACCTTTATAACTTGTGTTGGATTATACCAGATAAACAAAATTCTCAAAATATGATATCAATAGCAGATTTATTAACTGTCCAAAATTTACAGATCTCATGCAGAGCCTCTGCCATCGTAACCCTACGAGCCCTCACTTCACAAACTCTACACCTTAGTCAAACAAGTTGTTTGTAATATATTGGGTAAAACTAAACGCAGGCGTTTCCTGTTATCGCCGCCAGGCGTTTCGGGGTTCTCACACTGCTAGCGTGGATGGCGTCGCGTGTGGTCCGCCATTGCATTGTCCCGGGCGATATCGGTTTGATTTTAATACGCGGAGCGGTCTCGCGTCTTTTGCTTGTTGTTTAGTTTGAGTGATAATTGTGAATTTCCTGTTTGTTAAATAACTATTGAATTTGTGTTTGTGAAAAACTCTGTTATTGTGACCTTTTCTTGTGAGAGGTGAAACGTGGCTGGCTGTTCACATCTGGCTGTTCCCGAGTGAAACTACGGGAAGAAATCTATTTATTTGTCCTGGGGAATTGAGATCTCAAGGGTTAGGTAGGGTGATTAGGAATTCCCCCTTCCCGAAGACACTCAAGTTTGGATCCGAAGAGAAAGAAGATTTAATTTGGTAAGTGTTCAATTGTAGTTAATTTATAGGTTAGGTTATCATATAGGGCTAGGGCGTCCAATACCGGGATCCCGGTATTGTTCAATACCGGTATTAGGCGATTTTTTGACCTGTTTGCAATACCGGTATTGAAATTCAATACCGGTTTTAATACCTATTTTTTTTTATATTTTTTATTTTTTTTTTCTCTAAACTTATAGGATTTTTACAGGTTTACCCAATACAATAGAAAAGATCATGTATACCAATTATTTAAAACATATATTATTACATAAATAACAACCTTTGTAAATTCACACTGAGTACACTGGAAAATATCTATTCTATCCGCGATCAAATTCAGAGTGCATACCGCGCGTGCCAGCGGAAACTTGTTCATCAAGTTGGTCCGTCCGGGAGGGACCTCCAAAAGGCGAGGCTGCCTTCGACGCTCAACGTATCTATTTGGAACGCTTGCACTATTTTAAGCATTTCCATATTGTGTATTACACAAATCAATTTAAATCGGTGATTTTGGAATCATGTCGCATAAAAATGCACGTGAACAGTTAATTAATAGTGACATTGTAATATTTTTGGAATAACCTGCACGTAAACTAAATAGATAAAATAAAAGTAATGGCCTTTTGCCGCCGAAAATTTACTCGTGCTCGAGGGAATGACCAGTTACCGAAAAAGTAATTGTTCTTGGAGAAGACCAGAAAACGAAGGCAAAACTTATAATGACCATAGTAGATTCTTGAATTTATAAATTTGACATTTCATATAAATATTCAATGTATGTCATTAAATTGTAAGACATATAAAGTGACGTCTTTGGAGAAAATGCAGCAGTGGAGTTTGCTGCGTCGCCTCTTCTCCACTTGCGCTTTAGAGGCAGTGGTAACCTTAGCTTTTAGTAATTTTATGACGTCAACTAACTAAAAACAAGAATTTGACGATTCAAACGTGCTATTTTTAAGCCTATTGAAATAAAAACAATTGACTTTGATTCATTACTGTATGTTCACATCAAGATAATTAATGATAATGACATGATTAATTATTAAAAATCTTAGATATTTAAAGTTGTATTAGGTAAAGCTGTGATAATTTTGTTTATTATATGAATAAAAGTAGATTTTCAATTACCTATGTTGTAATTTGGCTTAATACTTCAAAAGAAGAAACTTTTTGAAAAAGAAATACGAATTTTCACTTCAATACCGGAATTCCGGTATTAATACCGGTTTTGAATTTTTTTCCGGTATTGAAACCGGTATTCAAAATATCCGGTATTTGGAAGCCCTATATAGGGCCCTGTAGCTCCCTTCATAAGCTACGGTGGTAGCAGACTGCGTTAAGTTAGTTAGGTTTTAGTCGGGCAAACGTGGTGCCGCGTGGAGATTTTTTCCCGGTACTTATTTTTACCGGTGGTTTTTTCCCGGTGAAGTTCCGGTACAGAATTCTTCCCGCCGCTTCGTTTGTCCGGATTCTCTCTGCCACATTTTCTGGCAGCAGAGCGTAGTTGCTCTGCACATTTTCTGGTAGCAGAGCGTAGTTTATCTACCCTCTATTTGTTCGTTTGTAAAAAATAATTAATTGTTTGTAAAAATTATTAGATTTTTCTTAGTTTGTTTGTATAAGAATATTTGTAACCTTTTTTGTATTTGTTTGCGGTTTGTACCGTGCGTTCCGGGTTTGTGCCATTCTCATACCTACCGCGGTTCTTCGTGTAGTTGCTTGATTTTGTTGTTTTTTTATTTACCTTTTGTTATTTTTTGTTTGTGACTTGACGCGATGGCGAAGGCCTCCAATGCTAGGGCGACACTCGCCAACGAATTGAGATGGTTTGTGACGGCCGGAGGACTCCTGTCCCGGAAGGACAGGGAGGGCGCCATACTGCTAAGAGCGGATCACCTCCACTCACGATTGATTAGCGCGGAAGCGGCCATGGCGGCGCTTACCGAAGCCGATCTTACCCCGGAGGCCTACGCAGGTCACATGGCGGACATGGACCAGATCCTGAGTCTGCACGATGATATCGCGGAGGCGGTGACCGCAATAAGGGCGAGACAGGCTGGCGGACCAGCCCCTCGCACACCTGTTAGACAGGAAGGACCAGCGGTTACTGGTCGGCTCCCCACCCTTCAGCTGTCCCACTTTGGGGGTAGGATGGAGGAGTGGGTAGCATATAAAAATATGTTTGAGTCCCTGGTCGTAGCACGACAGGATTTGTCGAAGGCCCAGAAGATGGCCTACCTCCTCTCCACTCTTGAGGATGAAGCGCGGTCGCTCATCCAGCACCTCCGGGTGGAGGACGACCAGTACGACACGGCTTGGGAGTTATTGAACTCCCCGCTATCAAAACTTACGTTTGTTAGCGGATGCGCACGCCGCACAGTTGATGGCCCTGCCCAAGGTGGCCAACAGGGCACAGTTGCGCCTGCAGTTGCTCACGCCCGTTACAGTGGCCTGTAACGCGCTCCGCACACTGGGGCTGCCGGTGGACCAATGGTCCTTTTTGCTGGTGCACATTGTATTGGGCAAATTACCCAATGACATCCGCTCGCGATTTGAGCGCGAGAATGCGGAACGGGATAGCACCACCCTACCAACATTCACTGACTTGGTGAAGTTTTTGGAGTTTGAGGCACGGGCTGCTGAGAATACCATGACGGACTCAGCGCCATCCAGAGCGCCTGAACGTAGGCCCTTGGAACCCTCATGGCGAGGGAGGCCCCAACAGGGACGGCAACCGCCACCGCGTGGAGCTGGTGCGCGGGTTGCACACACGGCAGCAGTCGCGGGGGACGCGGACTGCCTGCAATGTGGCCGGATGGGCCACAGCCTGCTGCAATGCAGGGACTGGCAGAGACTGCCAGTACCAGATCGGCGCCGCATGGCAAAGCGGCATGAACTTTGCTTTTATTGTTTGGGCGGTCACTATGCACGTGACTGTCCCAGTGCCATACCATGCAGTGCATGCCGTGGGCGGCACCACGCGATGCTTTGCATGAACCGCAACGGGGATGGCACCCGGATGTTGAGGCAGGGGTCCCCTATGGGCGGGGGCGCTCCTGCGCGAAGCCCTCCACCACCGGACGGAGGACGCGGCTTCGCTCGTCGCACCCCCCCTCGGGAGGGGGGTCGCGTACCTGCGCGGGTCTTGGCGGACCGGGACCACGCGCCCCAAGGTCATGGCCAGTATGTAGCTGGCCAGGCCCCGGATAGGGCCCCCATGGGCGGGGGCCCTAGATCGGACGTGAGAGTGGGGACACCCCCCTCCACGCGGGTTACCAATACCCAACACATGCAGCCGCAGCGGTTTTCTCCGCCGCTGCACGAGTACCCACGGCTGGAGTACCACCCGCCGTACCATATGTATGGCCGGGCCGCGGGTTATGCCCCCCTCAGATGGGGATGTGCACTCGCCCGCCATATTATCCGGGTCAGTGGCGCGCCCCTGGTTTGGAGAGAGTGGGGAGCCCGTAACTAGCTTGCTCCCTTGCTGGGACAGAGCCGCGGACGGTTCTGCTCCCTACCGCGGTGGTCCGCGTATGGGGTCGTAGGGGGAAGCCATTAATTTGAGAGCTCTGTTGGACTCAGGGGCTCAAAGCAGTTTGGTTACCACTCGAGTGGCACGCCAGTTAGGTTTAGTCGTGGAAGACTCGCCTGTGCCACTTCTTGGAGTTGGTGGCATACAAGTGAAGTGTCTGACGGGCCAGACACTTGTCACCTTTTCTTCGCTGAAGTCCTCCACAATGAGGATCACGACTTCGGCTATGGTAATGGATACCATTGCGGGTTGGCACCCCTCGACAGACATACCGCCGGGTGTGTTGTCTTTGGTTTCGGGTCTGGATTTGGCCGACCCCTTTGTCTTTCATCCCGGCCCAGTGGACCTGCTCCTGGGCTCGGACGTATTGGGTTGGATTTTGTTGGGTACACAGAAGGCTCTGGGTTCGTCTTCACTGATGGCAGTGTCTACGATTTTTGGTTTTGCCCTGATGGGCCCTGTGTTTGATAATGGCACCGCGGAGGAGCCACCGGTTGTCGCATCTGCGTCCTTGGCCAAGACCATGCAAAGGTTTTGGGAGGTGGAGGAGCCACCTATGAGTTCCAGGATGGATCCGGAACACGCTGAGTGCGAAGCCCTTTTTCGATCAACCACGGAGAGGTTGCCCTCCGGTCGGTTTGTAACTAGGTTACCCTTTGTTGCCTCTCGTCCTAGCCTAGGGCACAGTAGGGCGCTTGCGGAGAAACGACTGCTGTCCATGGAGCGACGCATGCAGCGTGACCACGTACTTCGCGATAAATATATTGAATTTATGCGCGAGTACGAGGATTTGGGTCACATGTCTCCGGCTCGAGTTGATTGGAGCTCAACTGAGCATTATTTTTTGCCCCACCACGCGGTGGTGAAGGCCTCAACGGGCAAGTTGCGGACTGTCTTTGATGGGTCCGCACCCACTTCGAACGGAGTTTCGTTGAATCTATGTTTGCATTCAGGTCCCAAATTGCATAGGGACATAATTGACATCATCTTGAACTTTAGAAGACATCAAGTGGTGTTTGGCGCGGACATCCGGATGATGTTCCGCCAGACAGTCATACATCCTGAGGACAGGCGATTCCAGTTGATACTCTGGCGTGAGCGCCCTGAGGATCCTGTGACGGTGTATGAACTCAATACAAACACCTATGGTTTGAAATCTAGTCCCTATATCGCCATCAGATCATTGCTTGAATTGGCAGAGCGGGAACGGATCCGCTTTCCCCGTGGGGCTTCCGTGCTGTCACGTGACTTGTATGTTGATGACGTGTGCACCGGAGCCCAAAGTATTGAGGAGGCCCTCCTACTGCGGGATGAATTGATTGAAATATTGAAGACAGGTGGCTACGAGCTACGTAAGTGGTTGTCTAATGAGCCTAAAGTTCTAGAAGGGATCCCGGAGGATCACCAACAGAACCCTCACCTGTTTGAGGATGTGGATGATCCCAACAGGATAGCGGTGCTGGGCATGCAGTACCAGCCGCTAACCGATATTTTCACATTCCAAGTGGACTTGGAAATACCAAAGGTCTGGACTAAGAGAACGGTGTTGTCCGTAATAGCCCGTATGTTTGATCCAAGCGGTTGGATCAGTCCAGTGATATTCTCTGCAAAGTGTCTTCTTCAGAGACTTTGGACTTTGGGCGTCTCGTGGGACGAGCCGCTGTTTGGCTCTCCATTGGATGATTGGCTCGAGTTGTTTTCATCGATTAAGGAAGTCAATCGGATTGCCTTGCCTCGTCGAATATTGCCCCCGGGAAATATCGAGCCAGCCTGCATGGCTTTTGTGACGCGTCGGAGCGAGGCTACGCCGCGTCAGTCTATATGCGGACAGTTGACGCCGATGGCCGGGTCAATGTCTCGCTTTTGTTAGGGAAGAGCAAGGTCGCCCCCATCAGGACTAGGCTGACTATTCCCAAGCTTGAGTTGAGTGGAGCTCACCTTCTCTCTAAATTGTTGCATCACGTTGCCAGTGAACTGGCGGCCACGGTCGAAATACGGGACATCTTCGCCTGGTCGGATAGCCAGGTCGCGCTTGCATGGTTGCGCGCGGCCCCACATACCTTGGAGGTTTTTGTGGGAAATCGGGTTTCCCAAATCCAGAATATCGGAATTGATATAACATGGAGACATGTGCCGGGAGAGCTTAACCCAGCGGACTGTGCTTCCCGAGGTTGTACGGCACCAGAATTGGTGTCACACCCGCTCTGGTGGGGTCCAGAGTGGCTGATGGGATCAGAAACTTCTTGGCCTGTCTGTCAGACAGATGTTACTTCTTTGAGTTTGACTGGGCTCCGTGTACATGCTGTAGTCGCTGAGACGACGTCGGAGCCGGATTGGCTACTTGCTCGGTATAGTAGCTTGGATAAGCTTCTGGGTGTTACCAGTTGGATTAAGCGTTTCATACATAATTGTAGAAACCCACAGGCAAAGCGGTTGGAGCCGATTGCAGGTGCAGAAGAGCGCCGGAGCGCATTGTTGCATTGGGTCCGTGTCGTGCAGACCGGACGGTTTGAGTCAGAGCTTCGTATTTTGCGCGACGGACGCGCTAAGTTGAAGGGCGCGGTCGCTCGTTTGAACCCGTACATCGACTCGGATGGGCTTCTTCGGGTTGGAGGCAGGCTCCGGAAGGCGGATCTTCCATATGAGACTCGCCATCCTCTGTTGTTGCCCAAGGGCGGACCCTTGGTGCAGCTTTTGGTGTCTGATCGACACATTCGTAACGCCCATGCTGGGTGCAATGCTTTGTTGGCTATTTTGCAACGCGAGTTTTGGATTTTGTCTGCCCGAAGAGCAATCCGTAGTGTCCTGTTTCGATGTATTGCATGTTATAGGTTGAAGGCATCCACGATGCAACCACAGATGGGTGATTTGCCCGCTGATCGAATCCGACCTTCGAGACCGTTTGACGGCGTTGGAACCGATTTTGCCGGTCCCTTTTCGATCAAGGCTTCTCCCTTTCGTAATGCCCGTATTGTGAAGGGCTATTTGTGTGTATTTGTTTGTTTGGCCACCAAGGCTGTCCATTTGGAGGTGGTATCGGCTCTGACTACGGAGGCCTTCGTCGCCGCGTTGGATCGCTTTGTTTCGCGTCGAGGTCTACCTTCCCTTATTAGGTCTGACAATGGCACAAACTATAAAGGAACTGTAAATTATCTTAAGGATGTTTCTGTGTTTATTGATAAAAATTGTACTAGTTTAAGTCAAATTGCTGCCCAAAGGGGAATAACCTGGAAGTTTAGTCCCCCAAGTTGCCCCCATTGGGGAGGGATTTTTGAAGCGGCTGTGAAATCCGCAAAGACCCACCTCCGCCGCATTATCGGAGAAACGGCTCTAACTTTTGAAGAGCTGGCCACAGTGTTTTGTAAAGTTGAGGCGGTCCTCAACTCTCGTCCTCTCTGTCCGCTATCTCCAGATCCAAATGACTTGGAAGCTCTCACCCCTGGTCATTTTTTGGTGGGAGGGCCGTTGAATGCCCTGCCCGAATACCCGTGGAAGGATGAACGCGTATATCGGTTGTCGCGTTTTCAAATGTTGCAGCAAATGAGCCAGGACTTTTGGCGTCGCTGGTCGCTTGAATATTTGCATTTGCTGCAGCAAAGAGTGAAGTGGACAGACAGGACTGAGCCTCCCAGGGAGGGTGATTTAGTATTGTTAAAAGAGGCAAATTTGCCCTCATTGCTTTGGCGACGAGCTCGCATATTACGTTTGATTCTTGGCGGAGATGGCACTCCGCGTGTGGCTGAGGTGTTGGTCGACGGTTCGATTTTAAGGAGAGGTGTGACCTCTCTCGCCCGCCTTCCCGTAGAGTAAGCTAGCGGTCTGCTTCTCAGACCGGGACGGGGGGATGTTTGTAATATATTGGGTAAAACTAAACGCAGGCGTTTCCTGTTATCGCCGCCAGGCGTTTCGGGGTTCTCACACTGCTAGCGTGGATGGCGTCGCGTGTGGTCCGCCATTGCATTGTCCCGGGCGATATCGGTTTGATTTTAATACGCGGAGCGGTCTCGCGTCTTTTGCTTGTTGTTTAGTTTGAGTGATAATTGTGAATTTCCTGTTTGTTAAATAACTATTGAATTTGTGTTTGTGAAAAACTCTGTTATTGTGACCTTTTCTTGTGAGAGGTGAAACGTGGCTGGCTGTTCACATCTGGCTGTTCCCGAGTGAAACTACGGGAAGAAATCTATTTATTTGTCCTGGGGAATTGAGATCTCAAGGGTTAGGTAGGGTGATTAGAATTCCCCCTTCCCGAAGACACTCAAGTTTGGATCCGAAGAGAAAGAAGATTTAATTTGGTAAGTGTTCAATTGTAGTTAATTTATAGGTTAGGTTATCATATAGGGCCCTGTAGCTCCCTTCATAAGCTACGGTGGTAGCAGACTGCGTTAAGTTAGTTAGGTTTTAGTCGGGCAAACGTGGTGCCGCGTGGAGATTTTTTCCCGGTACTTATTTTTACCGGTGGTTTTTTCCCGGTGAAGTTCCGGTACAGAATTCTTCCCGCCGCTTCGTTTGTCCGGATTCTCTCTGCCACATTTTCTGGCAGCAGAGCGTAGTTGCTCTGCACACAAGTTAGTTGCTCTACATGAGATCCGATACATTTTTGACAGTACGAGCCATATGGTCCCCTCTTTGCAAAACCTTACATGAAAATGCTTTTGTGGAATAAGTAAATGTAGACTACTACTAATACTTTCCCTCGGTAGTCAGGGGAAGGAAGACAGGCACGCCAGCTACGCAGCAGGCTAGATTGTTAACTTTATACCCATTGATCGTTCATGCTGTACTAGTTAGCTTACGAACAAAGTTTATTTGTTTACCTACTAATAATGTACATAAATATATTTACATCGCGTAAATTTGTTTTTTACCATATCCTACACGTCACGTGTACTCTATAATGATATATTATCGGTAAAACCTATGTTTTACTCTACCAGTGTAGGCGAAAATGAAAATTAAAAAAAAGTTTGCCGTCACTAGCTATGTATGTATAGACGCCCGGCAGCTGTAAAACAAATGAACATAGCACGACGAAAGTTATTTAATAATTAACTTTATGGTCACGACATTCGAGTCAAATATACTGCCAAGGCGCGCCAATAAGTAGATGTTCTACTTCAAAAGTTCTCACTTTTTTCTAAGAACATTTTTTTTTGAAATGTCATATACACATAGTTAGAAGCACTGAGAAGAACGTATGGTACCTTTATTCCCGGGAAAAAGTTCTGTTCCCGTGGGAAATTCACGCGAATGAAGCCGCGGGCAAAAGCTAGTTTATGATAATTAAGTAAGTAATATCTACTTTTCTAAGACAAATTATCTTAACTTCAATCGACATGTGAAGTTTTACACTAATGTAACTGTATGTACTTAACATACAGTTACATTAGTGTAAAACTTCACATGGAAATAAGTCAAGCACTGTATTTGTTCCCATTCGGTTACTGTTTCTCAAACAGATCAAAGTCGACCGCCGCCCCAGCACCCCACACCCACCTATCCAGAGCACCAGCAGCGCCGCTTGTGCCCGCGTCGCCCTCATGCTGTCGCTCCGATCACTGATAGTCTCACACGCACTCTACTACACGAGGGTCCACCAACGCGCGGCACGCTGGTTGTGTTTGAACAAATTGCGTCAGCGCTCGTCCACTGCTTAAGAGTGGACCTCGCCCCTCCTCCGCACTAGACCTTCGTCTGAGCATCGTTCACATTCTGCGGTTATGTTTACGAGAAAAAGTGCACGAAAACACAAGCACTTAATTGGATGATGAGTTCATCAGCACACTGACATTTTGCAGTCAAATTGTATTATTACATGCACGTAAGGAAAATGGTTGCTATTGCTACACGACAAGCAGTAAGCCACCATAAGTGGAGCCGGAAAACAAGTTCTACAGACATTAGATCTAGTGACATTCATATATGATTAATGAGTGTTATGTAACAGAATAAAAGATGATCACTCACAGTTAAAGATGCGATAATTTAAAGTCACAGGTAGTATTTGAGTAAATATTTATGGGTTAAGTTTTTCTCAAAATTGAAACATAGATTTCAGCAAATGCTGTAGTCGCGAAAAACCTAAGCAGATAAAATATTTTGGTTATTTTTGAATCGGAGGCCAAGATCCTCTTTGGGTCGTCGAGCCATCGAACCTCTACGTTACGTCCACACTAGCCGCGCCCCGGGGCTTCGCTCCCGTGGGAATTTCGGGATAAAAAGTACCCTATGTGCTATTTCCGGTATTTTTCTACCCGTATATTCCAGTAGATTTTGCGTGATTGAATAACAAATATCCTCACAAACTCACATATATTCACAAACTCACATACAAATTTTCGCATTTATAATATTATTTAAGTAGGATATTAGTAGGATATTATGTATGGCTTGACATGTGTGGAACGCAAACGAAGCAGAGATCAAAAAAATTATATTGCACGCGCAAAGCTTCAGGCGATTTGTTATTTGAAGACAAATCGATCAGGTCTAAGAATGTCGAAATCAGAGCTCAGCTTCATTCCAGTGCATTCAGTAAGACCCCGGGCTGAATTGCCTCACGGCGATCTCAATTAGTTGTTTAGAGAAACTTTCTCTTGGTTTTAATTGTTCGCGAATTGATTTTGGGATTGTATTAAATACTAGCATGGACTTGAACGCGGGAGTTTGTTCCTGCCCGTGGTAATTTCGGAAAATCCTCTCATATACATATAGTGCTCCCCTACACTCCCTGAGGTACCTACATGCCAGGTTTCAGCTTCCTACGGTCAGTAGTTTTGGCTGTCCGTTGTCTGTCAGACAGTCAGTAACGGAAGAATTTTATTGATTTGATTGATTGATATCACCATAGACTCGATTTTTTTATATATATAGTCCTCCTCATCGATTTCGATGACGGCGACCCTTGACAATAATCTTATATCTGAGGTGCATTTCTAATATGTGCCCTTATATGGCTCGCCAAACCAAATTTAGTTTTAAATATTCTGTTACACGAATGACAGAATAGTTGGCCGGCTGTGTTATATGTATATATATAGGAGGTCTTGGGTTTTTCTTTGCATACTTGGCGCTTGAGGTCTAGATCTGCTAAGCGATTTTCCTCGAAAGCTTTAGTCTTCAAATGGATGGTAGAACGCCAAGTTGACCTGTTAGTAGCAAGCTCCTCCCAGCATTCAGGGTCTATATTGCAGGCATTCAAGTGTCTTTTGAGCACATCCTTATATCGTAAATGTTGGCCACCATGCTTCCGCTTACCTTCAGCCATTTCTGAGTAAAAGACTGTTTTAGGCAAGCGGTGATCCTCCATACGAAGGATGTGTCCACACCAGCGTAGCTGCCGTTGCATTAGTAGTGCCTCAATGCCATACATATAGGAACGACACAGAACTTCTGTATTGGGCACACGGTCCTGCCACTTAATCCTTAATATAGACCTTAAACACTTTAAATGGTACGTATCGAGCCTCCTTATGTCTGCTTTGTAAAGGCACCATGTCTCTGACCCATACAAGAGCACAGGCAAGACCAGTGCTTTATAGACTTCGATCTTCGTCTCCATTTTCAAATCGTGAGACTTCCAGACACGATCGGTAAGTCGTCCGAAGTTAGCAGCAGCATTTGCGATGCGGGATGGTATCTCCGAAGCCAGTGAATTATCGTTTCGGATGGTGCTCCCCAAGTACTTGAAGTGCGATACTTCTTCAAGCGGGTTCCCATCAAGCAACAACGCTGTCTCATCCATTGCACTACCTCTAGGTGGTTGCTTGAGGATTTGTGTCTTGGAGGCACTAATAACTAGGCCAAAACGTTTACATGAGCAATGTAATGCGTTAACATAGCTCTGGAGATGGGCCATGCTGTCAGACATGAGGCACACATCATCAGCATACAATATTTCTAAAAGGGGAGTAACATGAGTTTTAGTTTTTGCCCTAAACCTAGAAATATTGAAGACACCCCCATCGGTTCTGACTTTTACCTGTATTTGATTATCACAGGACCTCAATGCATCTTCCATGACCACCGCAAAGTATATGGCAAAAAGAGTAGGTGCCATAACGCAGCCCTGCTTTACTCCGCTTGTAACCTGGATATCTTCAGAAAGTTCATTTTCATGCTGAACCTCATCAGCTTTATTAAAAAGTTTGGGAAGTATTTTCAACAACAACAAGAATACTTTATTAGCACCCAAGATACATAATGTAACTTATAACTAAAAAAAGAAAGGAAGATGCGCAAAAGGCGGCCTTATCGCTGAAGGCAAATATTCCCGCCTCTAATATGTATAGAGAAGGCAATGGAGCTTTAATTTTTCCTTTAATTTTTTTTAATCTAAAGGATACACCTTACTTACTCGTATACATATAGCACGAACGCATTTTTTTGTGCGATAAATATTATGTTCAAGGAGATTATGTGAGTTCCTCCATAGGTCGCCATATCGCAGGACTGAGTGAACCAACGTAACAACATCATAAGCAGTAAGGTAAGAGCTGTCTTGAACTCTTGACAACTGCAGTAATAGTTTTGCATAAACGAATTTAATCTTTTTGCGTAGTAGCTTCCAGTTATAATTATTATCTAATCCTAGATAAACAGGTTATGCTTAAATTAAAAATAACATTAATTGAGTAGATACTATATCTTTTGAATAAAATGTTCACAAGGAAATATGTACGAGTGCCTACACTACAACCTACAACTGCTAATTTTGGGTAACTGATAACAATAGTAGATGAATTAGGTAATATAATTATCCGGTTGCAAATGATCTCGATGTGAGAAGCCATTGTCGGAAACAGCCAGAAGGAATCTAGATCGTGGACGGAGTTACGTGAGCGCCGCGGGCGCCCGGAGACAATGCTGATGTGATGACGCGCCGATAGCAGACGGGTTGCAGAAACACTGGATAGTAAGCAGCGAATCTAAATCTATTGTCAGACTTCGAAGACATTGGAGCTTTTAAATTAAAAAAATACACATTTGTCTGACTCTATTTATTTTTAGGGTTCCGTACCTCAAAAGGCAAAAACGGAACCCTTATAAGATTACTTTGTTGTCCGTCTGTCCGCCTGTCTGTCAAACTTTTTTTTCTCAGGAACGCTTAAAGGTATCAAGTTGAAATGAATATCGAATACTCGGATCTACGGACCCTTTCTGCAAAAAAATAATCAAACTTATAAGTCAACGCGATCGGGATATTACCGTAAATGTTGCGAATTTTCGCATATTTTGCGATTTCAGGCAGCAATCAAAACCTGTGGGGTACTTCCCGTTGACTTAAAATTATGAAATTTGGCAAAAAGCAAGGTACTAACAGTACTTACACAGGAATAAATCTGAAAATTGTAAATACTTATGTTGTTGGAAGTCTGAAAAAAAGTGGTACAAACTTATTTTTGCGCTGGATTCAGTATGAATCTTAGGGATCGAACTGCTAAGTTAAGTTTGTTTTCGAAACTAGTTGGTCTTTTAGTTAAAGCTATAATGTGAGATGGTTTGCGTGTACGGAACCCTCGGTGCGCGAGTTTGACTAACTTACTTAGTAGATCAGGAAAGTTTGAAAAGCGATGGGTAAAACTCCAAAAAACATCTTAGTAGCCCCTATCCTTCTTTTTCATATGCTTGGTTCATAGAGACGGGCGGAAGTCCTTGTAGCTCGAAGGCTTAGTTATATAAAATATTGAATTAAGTTTTGTAGGTTTTGCGCGAATCTCCATAATGTTGCAATCCTTTGAACTTGAAAGTGACTTGATTGTGGCAGCGCAGTGAGTGCTCTTGAAACTGAGGCTGGAGACATCGCGCCTCGCGTCGAATGCGTTGATACCTATTATGGATGATTTCATATGTCATGAATTGTATAGGTATTTGATTTCTACGACTGTTATGTAAATGAGCTATCAATCATGGTCACCATGACCTTAAGGTTTCATCGCGCAACCAGTTGTATTGTGGTGACAGGGGAATTTCCTACAGAACAAATGATAGGATCATCACTTAAAATTAGTTATAAATTATACATTGGTAAATATTTTTTACTTGATCGTAGCCATTTCAAGTTTTTGCTGATAGTTACAGAGTATTATTTACACTGCGGTTTCTATTACGTGTTATACCAAACCGGATGAAATGATTCGAAAAAATTGCTTTATCTTCGGAAACTTCAAAAACCCACGGACTTGAATAGCATCTGACGACAGAGTTTCTTAGGTAGCACACTGGTGGTGAAAGAAGACTGATCCCCACGTGATCACAGCGGTAGTACCGCTGAGGCCTACAGGCAGACCATACAGGTAGTCACTCTGTTACTGGAGATCGGCAAGGTTGAGGGCAAGGCTTATTGCCCAACATCCTATGGATATAACCGAAGCCGAATGCCGTTAAGAATTTATTACTATTTGCAATTCAAATAGAGTTATAAAGGGTTTTTCAACAAGAACTTTGTTTTCTAAAACAAAATAAAACAAAGAATTTAGATGAAGATGATTCAAATTTTTATTGTAATATGGAGAGAAGAGTTTGGCAAATGTCCACCACGAGCACGCTGACAGATGTTGATTCTTTCATCAGTTTTTAATAACTTTTTGGCAAAATGGCGGGTCTCGTTAATCACCACACGAATTTTGAGTTTTAAAAGGCTGCAATCGATTCGATTGGCTATTTATGGAGTCTATCCTTAACATAGCCCCATAGTGAAATTATGCGATCGGGAAATTACGTTTGCAATAAATTGATCGTTTCATTGCCTGTGTGAAATGTGGCAAAAAACTTTGATGAAAGAATCCACATCTGTCAGCGTGCTCGTGGTGGACATTTGCCAGATATCATTTTTCATTCATAATTGCCAAACCCTTCTATTCGTATTACAATAAACATTTAAATCATTTTCATCTAAATTCTTTGTTTTATTTTGTTTTAGAAAACAAAGTTCTTGTTGAAAAACCCTTTAGTAGTAATAGTACTTACTCGTGATAGTAATTTAGTCTGTTTGTTACCTTCTCACGTTTGTTACGCAGTAACTACAGAACCTTATATGTATTTATTTGCAAATTGCAATTAATAATGATTGCAAACAATTAAAGGCACGAATTTTTCATATGATTTTCCTCCTCAGTTGCACCAAAATTGAAAGGTTAGTGTCAAAGTTATAGTTACAAGTTTATTTTTGTCATACCTAGATATTATTTGCCACTGGTGAAAGTTTTTCTTGCCCATCTATATCTTCTATATATATATATAATAAAACTGTAAAAATATTTTGTCTGTACATTTTGTATTTTTGACTGAAATGGATAGTGGGACACTTAAAAAGAATAATAGAAAGCAAAAAAATTTTGACGATTTGAATGAAACTTTTTTTGTTGTATAGCTATCTAGGCAACATATAGGCTATAATTGATTTTGAAAACTGGAACACCTGATGAAGAACCATAACAGAACAGCTAAACTATAAGAAATATGGAAATGGTACTTTTGCAAAAGTTCATCAATCTGACGAGCATTTTCTGTTGACGTATAAAAACCGAAGATCACGAACATCTGATGAAGAACTCCAAGAGACTAGCTACACTATAACATATATGGAAATGGCTCCTTAGCAAAAGTCGTTCAACCTGATGAGCATTTTCTGCTGACGTATAAAAATTGAAGATCTGGAACATCTGATGAAGAACTCCAAGAGTTCGGCTACGCTATAAGATATATGGAAATGGCGCCTTAGTGAAAATCGTTCAACCTGATGAGTATTTTCTGCTGAACTACAGTTTGGAACACAAAAAGATTTTTAATCTAAACTAAACTCACGCGGGCGAAGCCGCGGGCAACAGCTAGTAGACTTAAATATTATAAGTTTATGTTCTTGCCTAACCGATACAGTTAAGGTTACTGTTAACGTCAAAGTAAGACGATGCAACTGAGCCTAAATATTGGTGACAAGACAACAAATTTAATATTGTGTCACTCGGCACAAAAGTTTAATGAAAAACAATGAGTTGGCACTTTTTAAATCGTTATGCTTATGTACTGATATACTGACGTCTATTTCAAGCCTAACGATTAACTTATGTATGCAAATACAACGCCCCATCATTAATTTACTAAGAAAGAAATGGAAAGTTTGTGAACAACACAGCGCCGTACAAAAGACTTCAACGCGTTTGTTTGTTGATAAAGTGACAGGTTAAGTTTGAACGCTCTCTAGGGCCGTTCTCAACAGAACCTTATATTTAAAATCCACTGTCCTAATATTAAAAAAAGATGCTTTATACTTTCTATTAACTTATAGTCTATCTTCTAGTGCGTATATGTATATGTCGACTCGAAATAGCCACCGCGTGCTCTACTTATTTGATTTGACGAGCGCGGCGTGCGGTGGTAGAGTCAGCCAGCCGCTCTAAATCAAAAAACATTGAACTGTCTGGAGTTCTGGACACATTATATATTCTTTGTAATATTTTTATCCCACGTATATTTTTCGTAAACATAGATGTGTTGTGGTGTGGCGGAGAAGAAGTGCAAACTTTTATGGCGTCAGATAGGTAGGTAATTAATCGTTGTAAGATAGACTGTTGACTCAACAGCACCGCCTATTGAGTTGACTGTTCACTACTTAATTGTCAGGTAGGTCATTTATTTATCTGAATACAACCGGATGCCGCGAGATACCTAGGTACCTAAATTACTTTTTCACATTAACATTTTAATAGTTACTATAAAAATGTTATCATTTAGCGCAAACACCTTACCTATTTCCATATTTTAACAATCGTAAAAAATTATATATTTATGGTTCTATTGATGTGTATCTCCAAAACTGGATCTTAAGCCTTAACCGGGAGGTCAAGCATTCGCTCGACTGATTCAAAGTTGTTTTCTACAAACTCCGCGGTCTATGTAGGTAGGTAGGTACCTACCTATACTGAACATCACCTATACAACATCTATCTATATTTATTAAAAGTAAAACGTCTAAGATAGTTTCTAAGTAGGTACAACTTTATGCATTTTATTTTACGTACTTTTATTTTGATAGGTACTTATGGCAATTGTGGCTGCAATAAAGATTATATTTATTTTATTAATCAATTGTTGCGATAGGTGCTAGGGTTGCCAGGCGTCCGGATAAAGGCGGACATAGGTAGGCTTTTTGATTGCGTGTCCGGCCTGTTCGGCTTTTGTTAGGCTTTTTACATTACGCAAACGAGCGTGGCCGAGCGCAGGCGACGAGAGTCGACAGTCGCCCCCCCCCCCCAGCGCTCTGTCGGTATCACTAAAAAAAGCTTGATTTTACATACAATTTATTTGTCGTACCTATTAATACTGAGACAAGATCCTCAATAAAGTAGGATGTCCGGCCTTTCTACCCAAATGTCCGGCCAAACTGGCTGTCTGTCCGGCTATTAGGTTTGGCGACCTGGCAACCCTGCCCGGCTCATGTTTTGTACCTATCCTCGTGGATACCGAATCAAAACTTTCACCATTCAGATTCCAAGAGATTGGCACATTTAGCAAACACAAAGTCGGTCATATTTACTTAAATTCTATCTTTTAATAAGAGATAAGGAAAAAAGAAAAGAAAAGGTAAGTACCTACCTATTAGATTTATTTAAAGCGGCGGCGGCGGCGGCGGCGCCCCGATGCATTTCAGTATATGATGATGTTCAATTGTCCGTGTAGAGCACACGACAACACATATGAAAGTGTGTCGCTATCGAATGTAATCAATAGATTACATTTTGCTCACATGCATGACGTAACATCTATTATAACTAGCGAGGTATCTTTATGCTCGAGGGCAGAGGTCGCGCGCTGTACAAAAAAAGTTCAACTCAAAATCGATTTAATTTTATAATATTAATAACCTACCTGTAAAAATATCTGATGAGATAATATCTTGGATATTCTAATTCTATGGATAACTAGCTGGCGCCCGCGGCTTCGCTTGCGTTAATCCTTTCTTAGCGGATACCTACGTCATAACATCTACCTGCATGCCTTTCAGCCCGATCCGTCCAGTGGTTTGGGCTGTGCGTTGATAGATCACTATGTCAGTCAGTAAGTCAGTCAGTCACTTTTGAGTTAGGGTGTCCCAGAAGTTGACGTCAAGCCGTAATCAGGTGATACGCCATATCATAGTAGTTTTCAGAAAAATATTTAAAAAAAAATTAAGTCATGTATTTTACAAATTATTTGCATTTTTATTTTTGGATTTTTGAGCATCTCAGATGCAATATTAGTACTAAAGTACTCTCATATAGAAATAAGATATGGTGAAAAAATTCCATGCGAGCAGGGACTTGAACCCGCGACCAGGTCCAGACCTGGTCGCGGGTTCAAGTCCTGCTCGCATGGAATTTTTTCACCATATCTTATTTCTATATGAGAGTATTTGCATTTCTGTTAATAGGAAAAAAATGTACATCCTGTGATGATTTTTGACCTCCTGTTCCTACAAATCTTTACTTTTTTCCAATTTTATCTTTCTTATGTTATCCTTAATAGTGCTTCTGTAACCTGTAATCTTAAATTCTAAGCCAACTGCTCCAGTTTGGTAAAGGATTTCACTTTTTCCCGAACCAAGAATTCAAAATTAATACTTTACCCAACTTTAACTGACTGTACTGAAAAAAAAATGTACTACGTTAGTTTGGCAAGTAACTTTAAAAGATGGCGCATTTAATACGGATTCTAAAGTGGTATAACACTTACTACATTATTACTAAGATTGGCCAAAAAAGAAGTTGTAAGGAAAGTCAGTCTCGTTTTAAGTTTAATAATTGTTAAACTTAAAACGAGACTGAGTTTCCTTCTACCTTTTTTTTTAAATTATATTTTTTACAAAAGATGTTCAAACTGCCGACCTTTAGCCGCAATACAAGCATCTTCTTAAAAAAGATCGGGATATCACACGGACGATCCTTCGTTATTTACGAATTCAACTGCTTCCGTAATTCTCTCCCGAAGCTCAGCTACATTTTCAATTGGCTTTGAAATGAACCTTTTCTTTCACTGCTCCCCAGTAAAAAAAAACTTTTTTTGCCCAATCTAAGAAATAATGTAGTAAGTGTTATACCACTTTAGAATCCGTATTAAATGCACCATCTTTTAAAGTTACTTGCCAAACTAACTTAGTACATTTTATTTCAGTACAGTCAGTTAAAGTTGGGTAAAGTATTAATTTTGAATTCTTGGTTCGGGAAAAAGTGAAATCCTTTACCAAACTGGAGCAGTTGGCTTAGAATTTAAGATTATAGGTTACAAAAGCACTATTAAGGATAACATAAGAAAAATAAAATTGGAAAAAAGTAAAGATTTGTAGGAACAGGAGGTCAAAAATCATCACAGGGTGTACATTTGTATCCAATTAACAAAAATGAAAATAATTTGTAAAATACACGACTTAATTTTTTTTTTTATTTTTCTGATAACTATTATGATAAGGTGCATCACCTGATTACGGCTTGACGTCGACTTCTGGGACACCCTGTATATATATATATATAGATCCTACTAATATATAAATGCGAAAGTTTGGATTTGAATTTGTTACTCTATCACGCAGTCTACTGGACGGATTTCAATGAAATTCGGTACACGAGATTACGTAGGGTATTTTTTATCGAGATTATCACGGGAGCGAAGCTCTGGGGCGCGACTAGTATCATAAGGATCGTAGAAAGTTAAGGTATCTACGTCTGATAATTCTGTAGAGAACACCTGGTGGTAACCTTAGCTTTAAGTAATTTTATGACGTCAACTAACTAAAAAACAAGAATATGACGATTTAAAAGTGCTATTTTTAAGCCTATTTAAATAAAAACAATTGACTTTGATACACGCTCTCCGGTAATGGGTGCTCCTAATATCTCCCTTTTTAAGAAGGTCGGCAATCTGGTCGAAGAGCGTTCTCCGAGGTCGACCCTGACCAACTCTTCCATTCACCTCTGCTTTCGTTAATCTACATGATTAACAGTGCTTAAACAGCATTCCCAAACGTGTGACCCTCTAGCTAAACCACTAAACAGAAGGCACTGCGAATTAATTTTCTACTTGCCAGGCCAGAACACAAAACATGTTTTATAAAAACATTTTCGACTGTCGACCGAATTCGATTTGTCGACCTCCGTGGCCTAACGGTCATCACGCCGGACTGCCACACTGGAGGTCCCGGGTTCGATCCCCGGTCGGGTCAAGATGGAAAATGATCTTTTTCAGATTGACCTGGGTCTTGGATGTTTATCTATTTATGTATTTGATATAAAATATATATCGTTGAGTTAGTATCCCATAACACAAGTCTCGAACTTACTTTGGGGCTAGCTCAATCTGTGTGATTTGTCCGTATATATATTTATATTTTATTGCTATAAAGGCTGCTTCCCGTACAACATAGTACTACAAATTAAATATGATGATATACAGACATGCACCCTGGGAAGGCCAGTAGTGGCATCTGAGATACAGTATTTATACTAGTTCAGATGCAACAACCAAGTTTATTAACTACTTTTGTCACCGTCATAATATAAGTACAGTATTGTCAGCCAGCACTATTATTATATTATGTACATGTTGATTGTATTGATTAATAATAAATAAATATATACGGACAAATCACACAGATTGAGCTAGCTAAAGTTATGATGGTAAAGCAAAAAAAAGATTATTATAATTATATGTAGTATATTAAGTCATTTATAGTATACCTATATAGACATATGTTATAGGCATTGGAACAATAATACAATTGTATACACTTAATATCAAACATTTTATTAAGGTCATGATCTCTCAAAATGACTTTAAATAAACTACCCATCTGGTAACATAATTTGTTTAATGAATACACAATATAGCATGACATGAAAGGTAAATAGGCATATCATGATGTCAGCCTGAAAATTATCAAAATATATCGGAAGAATATTAATAACTTAATCCTACAGTAATTAGTGCTTGACTATAACTTAAAAATATATTAACTTATCAATAAACTTGCAAATAACTGAGAAAACCACTGTAAAAAAGTTCATGAAAAATCTTGTATTGTATGGGCGCCCTCGCCCTCTTGACTTATTTGCAAGAGTCAACGACCTTAAGGTCTATTAACATGTTGCTGTCCTTCCGTGTGCTCGGTGGATAAATATATATGAAAATTAAGAATATATTTGTTGCTGATTGGATTGGCTCATACCCTCGCTAAATAATTTCTTTTGATAAAAATCATTCCATATGAAAATAAATTATTTTGTTATATTCCAACACTGTACGTAAGTTACTACTGACTGTTGTACCGTTTATGCCTACCTAAATGAGTTTCAAGTTATAATACACTTTTGTATGTTTAATAAAAACAAAATTACATTGGCAAATTGTTATGAAGGCTTATTTACACTTTAATTAAATACACTTCAGTCTCAATGAATTGAATAATTTGTTAAATGTCCTAGCTACAGTTTATCAAACTGTTATCTCCGGTTGTTCCCCCTCTGGTGCCCCCTGCCTCGTACATATGTTTTGTGTGTGTGTTTATTGTCTTGAGAGTTAGATCCAAATCTGTCTGACTTAGGGGTGTGTTGTGGGGTAGTAAGAGGCTGTTGTTGTGGAGGTGGATGGCCGCGTGAGGTGTTGTGCGCGCCGTTGGAGCGTTCGGGCGGCGCGGAGTTGAGCGGGGAGGGCGGCGGCGTCGGCTGCGGCTCGCTCATGTTGACCTGCTCGTTGAACAACATGCAGAACTCGCCCACTTTTTGAATGTCGCCCGATTTTCCAGAGTAGAGAGTGAGAGCGTTGCGCCACAGAGATGCGTAGCCACGCGTCAATCGCACGATGTCTCCAGGCATTAGCAACGCGCCGGGCTCGTCCCAAACCGATAGGTTCACGCAGGCGGACGCATCGGCGACCCGCAGTGTGCGGACTTCCCGTGCCTCCTTGGTCAATGTAGGCGGGCCTACCTCCAGGACTATAAACACTGCATTGATGTTCTTCATCCCCGCTTTCAAGTCTTTGATTTGAACGTGATCCGGTGCACTCATTTTGCGTTTTTGCTTCTTAAAACTAATTAATAACCAGGAAAAAGAATAGTCTTCCTTGTTGTAAAATAGAAAACTATCCTTTGATTTGCAAAAATCTGCAAATCTGCAAAAATTTCCTATTTTTCGCAAAACCTATCAATCACATTCCAAAGTAAAAAATGTGACAATGACATTTGTGACAACTAAATGTCAAACTGACGTCCAATGTCATTGCTTGTCGCTTTTTTATCGTAGTGATTTTTTTCTCTCTGGTCGCTTTTGTTTCGTTTCTTGATGGTTTCTTGTTTTCGATCGCACGCAGCCTAGATGACGGCACTAGAAAAATAAAAATAACCTCAAAGCATCCTCAAAGTCAAATCAACACAACAAAACTCACTCCACAAACTAAATAGAGAATGACTCACTCATGGCCGGTATACACTTTGATTAGTGATTAGTACGAGTGGCTTGTTTAGTGTTAAGTGTTTAGCAAAAAACACGTCAGGACAGTTTCTGTTTAGTGTTAAGTGTATAGTGATTAGCGAAGTATACGGCTAAACACGCGTTCTATTTTTTCTGCGAGTAACTCCTCCCGCGCGTCCCGCCTTCACCCCTCACCTGCTCTAAACACGAACTAAACACGTCTGGACATAACTGTTAAGTGTTTAGTTTATATCAACACTGTTAAGTGTTTAGTTTATGTCAACAAAGTCAAAGTTTTTAATGTAGGTACTAAACACCGCCTACTAAACAGTATAGGACATCATCACTAATCACTTAACAAGTTAACACTAATCCACAGTGACAGCACTAATCACTCTACACACTGTGAGAGAAATGTATTATTAATAAATACAATTATAAGTCACACTTTAATAATTAGGTATATCTTAAAAATTAATAAATTAAATACTACTATACTAATACTATGTACCTATAAATAAATACTATATAAATTAAAAATCTAACTCTACACACTTAATACTAAACACTTGACTAATCAAAGTGTATACCGGCCATCACTCACTGTCACTCAGTCAAATCAAAACATCACAACAAAACATAACCTCAAAAAATAAATCGGTTCCATTGTGGTTCCATTCCATCGATCTCCCATCGATTGTATCAAAACAAAGCGATGAAGCGAGTTTAATCATCATAATATAATACATTTTTAAGTGGTCATTGATAGCTTTTATCGTCATAACCAATGAAATTCTAAGTCATAACTAATTTACTGTTTAATTATTTTGAGTAGGTATTTATCTTTCGGTTCTTTACACTTGTGGTTGGAATAAGTAACATTTAACATCATAATATCCATCATATTGTAGTGTTATCGCAGTTGATATAGTGAAGGATTAGATCAGAATGTTCAACCAGCTCTCGAACACGACGAACAACCCTAACAATGACCTGGAAGTAGTGTCTCCGCCGGACGACACTGTAGCGGCCCTGGAGTTCTCCCCGGCGTCCGTTCCTCAGACGTTCCTCATCGCAGGCAGCTGGGATTGCCGGGTGAGTGCCAGTAGAAACACCATCATTTATCTCCTCATAAACAAGCGCATCTACAGCCGACACAACAACCAATTTTGACAATTAACTGGAGTCAACGGAATATTTACTATGATCCCAGAGGACTGTTATTATCACACTGGTGTCAAGATGTTATTCAAGTCACCTAAACGCATTTGACAAAGTTAAAAAATAATTAAATACTATATGTATAAGATATCTGTTTGACAAGGACATGTTTGTTATTTTGTAATGATCTGTTGCAGGCACGATGTTGGGAGGTGGAACAGTCAGGCAAGACTGTCCCCAAGGCGGCGCAGGGCATGGACGGGCCCATTCTGGATGTCGCTTGGCATGATGTGAGTGAAGTACAGCAACACCCCATACACTCATTCGTTTTACATGTGTGTATGTCGCAGGGAAATAGGGTAACCAGATTTCATAAAATTTCTAGGGATACTGCAAAATCATGATAGATATTGAATATTCTCGTTTATTAAGTCTTCTTGCTGAAATTGTGGTTTGACCAGGTTCACATTTGATTAGATGCCTTTTAGTATGTAACATATTTTAATTAGTATTGACTTTAATTTTTGAACAAGCATGCATTTAATAGTAATATGCGAAAACTTAATAACTGTGTTTAAGTTGTTTAATTTTTTTAGTAATTAAGTTATATACTACTGTAAGTTTTCCAATAAAAATAAAAATAAAATAAAATGTTTAATGATGTGTCATATCTCAACTAAACTAGTGAATAATAAGCAACTTTTTGTATGGTACAACTCTGAAATCTCAAAAAAAAATTGTATTTAACTGCTTGTTTTGTATTAGCTGTTCCATAGTACATATTTTGCAATACCTACTTGCCCTCAACATGCTGATTTTTTTTTTACTTTTAATTTGTGACAACTTTTTTAATGTTTACTTTTAGTTTATTTAATTATTATTATGTAATAAATTGTGTAATATTTTATCATATGTTCCAGGATGGCACAAAAGTGTTCATGGCTTCTACAGACAAGAGTGTCAAGTGTTGGGACCTCGCCGCCAACCAGACAATGCAGGTACCTCCCAACATACTATTACACCACTCCTTCCGATCACTCTAGAGGTAATAGTAGGGCTCAGGGTAACTCAAACAGACACCGCTCTCGCCGGAATCGAGTGCGAAGTAGTAGGACCGCTTCAACATTCACACGGTACCGCCCGGCGGCACCAGGACGTTTTTCCCATTTTATTTAAAACATAGTTGTTTAAAACACAGCTGTCCGGAAGACACTCTTCTCCCTTGAAGTCCATAAGTCCAATGGGCCTGACGGAATCCCTGCCATTGTGCTCAAAACCTGCGCTCCTGAGTTGACTCCGGTTTTGACGCGCCTTTTTCAACACTCCTACGCTACAGGCGTTGTCCCGTCGGCTTGGAAGACTGCTTTAGTTTACCCAATACCCAAGAAAGGTGATCGCTCTGATCCTGGCAATCACAGGCCTATTGCCATTACCTCTCCAATGCTCTCCAAAATAATGGAATCCATTATAAACCGTCAGCTTCTATCTTACCTTGAGGAGCACCAACTCATAAGCGATCGCCAGTACGGATTTCGTCATGGGCGGTGTTCGCGCCGTTTATTTGAATTTCCCGCTGCCCCAATCCTTTCCAATCCTCTCTCCCTTTTATATGCACAACGAAAGAGAGAGATAGATTCTCCGAGCGCAATACATGCGCCGAACGCAGCCGAAGGCTTCTGAGGACAGGCTTCGGGAATTCGAGTTTGAAGCACGATCCCAGGACGTGTGGACGCTCCGCCAATATCTCTGTATTTTGGCTATAAAACCCGCTTTAATCAGACTATCTCGTGCTAAATTGACAATATACTTCTAATTGCATTTGGACAAATGTTATAGTGCATAATACTGTGATATTTCGAAGAAAGTGATCCTGTGAAACGTGCCATTGTGAAGACATCCCCTGGCGCCAGGGTCGAGAGAAGATCTTCAAAGACAAGGTATTGTGCATTTTCCTTTCATCGCATCACCATTCCTTGGTCCTTCAAACCCGCATCACCATTCCTTGGTCCAATACGAACCGGATATAACCTCATATAACCTATTCAAACCCGCTAATTTTTTCGCAATAGCAAACTTTCTTAGTTGTTATTCATTCCCTATTATTCATATGCGTATTGTTATTTAGCCGAGATTAGTTTTATACCGCTGTTTCTGTAGTGTGGGTAATCATAACTATCTAACCGCGCTTGGCCTCCGTATTCGATATCGGTCGGTCAAACAAAACTACCCACATACTACGAACAAAAATTGTTTCCCCGCATTCCTTAGAACCAACAAGAATATTCTGTTGGATAAGTTTTCTCACAACACCGCTTTGTTTACTACTCATTTCTTATCACATTTATTATTTGTTTCTATATTATAGGAACAATTATACCGCAATTATATGTACCACATTCTTTAATATTCCGCATTCATATTTACCGCATTTTTGGAACCTAAATAGGTACCTACCTACTAAAGTTACTTTGTTTATTACTTTACCTACTGATTTTATAACGACTTGTTTCATTAACATCCGCATATATTTTCATTGTTTTCTTTTTAAATAAACTTCTATTTGCCATCTTTCACAATGGAGGCTAAATTAAAGTTATTACAGAATAAAAATAAGGTTCGATTCGAACGTATTACAAAATTGTATAATGCTGGCAAGACTTTGTCTACGTCTTCATCTACTCCCGAATTGCGCTCGGTTGAAACTTTCATGTCCGATAGTGAGACTATAGGCACATTACGTGTTGAATTCATACAAACATTAGATGAAATTAACGAGGTACAGATGGAGTTAGATCCTAAATTTGAACCAAATTATCAGTCACTTTCATCATTTGAAGATGTTTATTCTCGCGTTACACGATTCCGTGTAAACTTTAAAGGCACTAGGTCCACATCTAGTGCATCCCCGCATACCGCAACTAAGGCTCCCTTCAAACTGGCACCGCTTAACATTCCTAGCTTTGATGGAAAAATTGAAAATTGGCCAGTGTTCTATGAATCATTTAAGGCTAACATACATAATAATTCTGAGTTAACCGACTCCCATCGAGTACAGTATTTAGTTAGCAAACTTACTGGAAATGCACTAAAAATTATTGCTGGTGTGATTCCCTCCGGTGAGAATTATTCTTCTATTTGGGAAAGTCTAACGAAGAAATATCAAGATAAAAGGGCCCTAGGTTCACATTATGTATCTACATTGCTTAATATTAAAAGCACTTCAAATAATCCAGTTTCATTAAATAATTTCATCGAAACTTTCGATGCCGCTGCCTCCGCACTTAAACAATTAAAAATTGAAAAAGAGTTTGATTTCCTTTTATTTAATTTGGCATTCCGCAAGATAGATTCAAGCACCGCCCAGGCTTTTGAAATGGCCATTAGGGATAAAACTATTCCTAGTTATTCAGAATTTGTCGAATTTATTAAAAGTCAAGTAAAAATATTAGATCGAACTACAAATAATAATAATTCATTCAACCGCATTACTCCTAACGCTAATAATAATTATAACCGCTCAAATACCCGCAATACAATCCATTCATTCGTAACTTGTCATGATAATAACGATAACCGCTCTTTATGTCCTATTTGTAATACCTCTGAACACTATTTACTATATAATTGTCCCGCATTTAAATCTATGTCTCCGAAAAATCGCCTCGATTTTATTAAATCGAAACGAGGGTGTGTAAACTGCCTTAGTTTATCCCACTCGGCATTAAATTGTAATTCTAAATATAAATGTAAAAATTGTCAGAAAAGACACCACACTTTGCTACACTTGGATACTACACAAAATAAAAATATTTCCACTTCAAGAGATTCGAGCGTTCAGAAAGACGTACAAGTACATACGGAGATTACGGCTAAAGAGCAGCCGTGCATCATGACGCCCGCTACCAAGGTCACAGACCGAGCGCCTGTGTCGCTTTGCGTTCGATCAACTGTTTCGAATAAAGTACCTACCGTATCTTGTACTCAACGCAATGAAATCCTTCTTTCAACTGCTAGTATTTTTGCTTATAATACAGATAAAAATATAAAACAAAATGTTCGATGTTTGATAGATAACGCTTCGCAGAACCATTTAATAACAGAAAACTGTTGTAAAAAACTTAATTTAAATATTATACCGCTCTCTAACTCAACTCTGAAGGGTGTTGGGTTAACTTCTCGACCTGTTATAGGTTATGTCAATTTTATGATTTCCGCAAAAAATAATAAACAAAGTTTTAACTTAACCGCATTAGTTATCGATTGCATTACCGATCGATTACCGGTCGATTATATCGATACTTCTATTATAAGTCATTTAGCAAACATCCCGCTCGCCAATCCATTTTGGCACATACCTAGCGAGATAGAACTCGTATTAGGAGCAAAATTATTCCCTTTCATCCTCCTCAATGGAAAAATAATTTCACCGCCTGCGCCGCCGGCTATTGAAACTGTGTTCGGATATGTTTTTATGGGTGACACCGCTGCTAATACCGCTTCGCCTGTTCATGGCGATTTCACCGCTTTTCAATATTCACCCACCGTTTCATTCCTCACTTGTTGTGAGAATAATATTGACACTTCTCTTTCCAAATTCTGGGAATTAGAGGAGGTCCCCGCAAAGAAGTTTCTTAGTCAGTCCGAAGAAGAATGCGAACAAATATACACTTCTACAACTTCTCGCGTCTCTTCTGGTCGTTATTGTACCGCATTGCCCTTTTCTAAGGATCCGAGTACCTTAGGAAATTCTTACGCTGTCGCTCATCGGCGATTGTTAGCGCTGGAGCGCAAACTATCCTGTGATAAAGATTTACGTTCAAGCTATAACGCAGCTATTCAGGATTACATAGATAAAAAATATTTATCTCCAGTGTCATCGTCGGACGACTCCGACGGAGGTTATATTATTCCTCATCACCCGGTTATTAGGCAGGATAAACAAACCACTAAAGTTAGGGTTGTTTTAGACGCAAGTGCTCAATGCCATAATGGGGTATCACTTAATGATATTTTACACACTGGACCTAATCTTCAAGCTGATTTATTCTTACTTTTACTTAACTTCCGCCTTTTTCCAGTAGCTATAACCGCTGATATAAAGCAAATGTACCTTCAAATAGGGTATTTGACAGTATTAAAAATATGGGTAATTCTTTAAATATCCTTAAAGATAATATTTTTCTTTAATTTTTGGATATTTTTAAATGTCAAAAGAATTAATGATTATGTTAATAAACTAATTATAAAGTAATCTATTTCAAGCCCTTGACCACGTGATATGAAACGCTTCGCCATTTTCAATGACGTAATTTAGGTGGTCAAATCAGTCAAGTGTCAATTCCATGTTCCGTTTCGCACTGTTATTTTAGAAAAATTGAGAGACTTTATCTGGACCCTTTACGGCATTGCCATTAGTAACTTAAATTGCTAGTTAGTTTTGTCACTCACATTAACATTTCAATTACATCGTATTCTATTGAAAATCTTGTTATGAAAACAAGGCAGTGATATTAGTGTACGTAAAACAGAACGGCTTTTAGTGACGAGTGCCCATAATACGTCACGGGGTTCTCATTGTAATGTATTGAGCTTTTAAGCGGTAATATGATTATTTTGAACTTTTTCATCGATTTTAAATGTAAATACTGAAAATTAATTAAAAATATATATATCGTTAGTTTTCTGATAACGTAATGAACAATTTTAGATAGGTTTTCGAAAACAGTCAAATACCCTATTCTTGTGACTGACGAACATCAAAAATATCAAAAAATACTTTTCCGCTTCGATACTTCCGAACCGATTTCTACTTTCAAGTTCAACAGAGTGACCTTTGGTCTCAAGTCGAGTCCATACGTCGCGATGCGCACAGTGCGCCAGCTCTGTCTTGATGAACGCACTAATTTTCCGGTAGCAGCTGCCATAGCTGAAAAAGAGCTTTATATGGACGATTTAGCTAGTTCAATCATAAATGAATCTGATGCTGTTGAGGCCTCATCTCAATTAATTAGCATGTTCAAGTCTGGTGGCTTTGAACTAGTCAAATGGTCGAGTAACTCTAAAAGGGTACTTGAGAGCATCCCGCAACCGCTACGACTTGCAAATCAAGTCGAATTTGACAAAACCGCATCTCTTAAAATATTAGGGCTAGAATGGCAGCCAGAAAATGATATTTTTGTTTTTAAAACTAATAATGATGACCGCTCTTGTACAAAACGTTCGATACTTTCTTTAATTGTCCGCTTATGGGACGTGCTAGGTTTCGCCGCTCCTGTCATTCTTTACGCCAAACTTCTAATTAAAGAACTTTGGATTCAAAACGTAGGGTGGGATGATGAATCCCCGAAAAATATAACCGCTTCATTTATTAAATTTCGAGAACAGTTACCGCTTCTTACTAACTTAAAAATACCGCGTCATATTGGTGTGACACAAAATTGTACAATAAATTTAGTTTCTTTCGCTGATGCCAGTATGAAGGCATATGGCTGTGTTGTTTTCTTACATGTGACTGACTCCACAGGGAACATACATGTTCGGTTGGTCTGTGCAAAGTCAAAAGTCGCACCAGTCAAAGTTGTTTCACTTGCCCGCTTGGAACTTTGTGCTGCCGTCTTAATGTCAAAGGTAACTAAATTGGTTTTCGATACTTACTCAGCTCGCACGCCTATTCAAAATATTTACGCTTTTTCGGATTCAAAAATTGCCCTCTCTTGGATTCATTCTTCTCCACATCGGTGGAATATTTTCGTAAGCAACCGCGTAGCCAAATGTCATGAAAATCTAGAATCAAAAACCTTCTATCACATTGCTGGAGTTGATAATCCCGCCGACTGTTTGTCGAGAGGCTTATTGCCTGAACAATTGTTAACTCATCAATTATTTTGGAACGGTCCCGTTTGGCTAAATTCCCCTGTATCCGAGTGGCCGATAGAATCCTTCAAACCTGAAAAATATGAAAACTTACCGGAATTTAATTGCAAAACTCTCGTTTCCACCACTCCTCTTACCATAGACATATCACCGCTCTGTTCTCTCGCTCACAAAATTTCATCCTGGAATAAATTATTAAGAATAATTGTTTATATCTTACGATTTGTACGAATACTCACCCGCTCTAAAAATATAGAAACCGCTCATATACATACCGCTGAAACTTATTTACTCCGCGCAGTTCAAGCTGCACATTTCCCGCATGTAATTAAAGATCTTAAAAAAGGTAAATTGCCTTCTGCACCGCTAAATAAATTAGATTTGTTTATCTCTGAAGATCAATTGATTAGAATTGGAGGTAGATTATCAAACTCTAACTTACCTTTCGAGGCAAAGCATCCGATTTTGCTACCTAAACATGATAAGGTTACTTACCTTATAATTGATCATTTTCACCGTATGAATTGCCATACAGGTTCCGCTCTTCTGAGCTCATTGATTCGCCAAAAATTTTGGATATTATCTTCTAGGTCGATTATACGACAACGCGTTCATAACTGTAACTTCTGTTTTAAAAATTCTCCTTCGCATCCAACGCCTAAAATGGCAAATCTTCCCGCTTTTCGTGTTCAAGAGACTAAGGCCTTCGTGCATACCGGCGTGGACTACGCTGGGCCTATCTATATTACGCTTCGTAGAAGTCGAGGTCAGCGAAGTCAGAAAGCATATATTTGCTTAGTGACGAAAGCTGTTCACATTGAGCTAGCCTCAGACTTGTCTTCTGCTACCTTTCTTTCCGCTTTTAAGAGATTTATATCCCGTAGAGGTCCAGTTACCCATCTCTATTCCGATAACGGAACAAATTTCGTTGGTGCCAAGTCTCTCTTGAACGAACTTTATAATTTTTTGAATTCCTCAGAGTATAATGAAACGCTCTCGAGTGATCTTGTTAATTGCCGAATAGAATGGCATATGTTACCTCCCAGAACTCCCCACTTCGCCGGAATTTGGGAGTCCAATATTAAGAGTTTAAAGACGCATTTGTACCGCATTATTGGCAATCAACTTCTTACATATGAAGAGCTTTTAACCATCTTGACTCAGATCGAAACTATTATGAATTCTCTACCGCTCTGCGTTCTGCAGGAAGAACCGCATCCTGAACCTTTAACTCCTGCACATTTTATTATGGCTTCACCTTTGCAATACTTACCACTCGCGCCACCTGCTGCTACACCGCTTCTCGCTCGTAAATCTCTGCTAGACCAAATGATTCGCTCATATTGGAAAAGATGGCATTTAGAGTACTTAAATAATTTACAGGTACGGCAAAAATGGTTAAAAGACGTTACAAATGTTAAAATTGGTACTGTCGTGCTGATACATGAAGATAATGTGCCACCATTACGCTGGCCAATGGGTATTATCGAGAAAACTTATCCAGGCGCGGATGGTATCGTGAGAGTAGCTTTAGTTAAGACGCAAAATGGTCAACTAAAACGACCAATAGTTAAATTGAGTCCTTTACCGTCTCAATAACAAATAACAATACCGCATACTTTATTAGGTTAATTTCTACTTATACTAAAGTAATTTCTGCTTTATCCGCTTTAATTTTTTTTTTTTCATTATTAGATTAATGTCCGCTTTAGTTTAAATGGGTAAACTAAACAGTTCCCATACTATAAATATTTCTTATATTTTCCTTTGAAAAAGCTATGTTTCTCAAGGCGCCGGAGGATGTTCGCGCCGTTTATTTGAAATTCCCGCTGCCCCAATCCTTTCCAATCCTCTCTCCCTTTTATATGCACAACGAAAGAGAGAGATAGATTCTCCGAGCGCAATACATGCGCCGAACGCAGCCGAAGGCTTCTGAGGACAGGCTTCGGGAATTCGAGTTTGAAGCACGATCCCAGGACGTGTGGACGCTCCGCCAATATCTCTGTATTTTGGCTATAAAACCCGCTTTAATCAGACTATCTCGTGCTAAATTGACAATATACTTCTAATTGCATTTGGACAAATGTTATAGTGCATAATACTGTGATATTTCGAAGAAAGTGATCCTGTGAAACGTGCCATTGTGAAGACATCCCCTGGCGCCAGGGTCAAGAGAAGATCTTCAAAGACAAGGTATTGTGCATTTTCCTTTCATCGCATCACCATTCCTTGGTCCTTCAAACCCGCATCACCAGGCGGTCTGCTGGCGATCTTCTGATATAAACCATAAAAGCCATAAAAGCGGTTGAGAGTAAGGGGGAGGGCCTGGCGGCCAGTTTAGATATGGCGAAAGCCTTCGATCGGGTCTGGCACAAAGCTCTTCTATCGAAGCTTCCTTCCTACGGGTTGCCCGAGAAACTATGCCAATGGGTTACCAGTTTCCTCACAGGGCGCAGCATTAAAGTCGTTGTTGACGGTTCTTGCTCTGCATATAAGCCCGTGAATGCTGGTGTCCCACAGGGCTGTGTTCTGTCCCCAACGCTTTTTCTTTTGCATATCAATGATATGCTGCAACCCAGCAGCATCCATTGCTATGCAGATGATAGCACGGTGGACTCCTTTTATTCCGATCAAAGTAACATTTCTCGGGCGCGCGTCTCTGAGTGTCGAACTAAACTTGTATCTGAGGTTGAAACTTCTTTAAACCAAGTTTCAAACTGGGGCAATTCCAACTTAGTTCAATTTAACCCCAAGAAAACACAAGTCTGTGCGTTCACCGCGAAAAAAAGCCCCTTTGTCCTATCTCCTTTTTTCTAGGGCGCTTCCCTACATACACAGCCAAAAATCGAAATTTTAGGCGTTGTGATTTCGTGCGACGTTCAATTTCGCGGTCACCTTGAAGATAAGGCTAAGTTGGCTTCTAAAAAAATTGGGTGTCCTCGGCAGAGCGAGGCGATATTTCCCTTCGGCACATCGCCTTCAGCTGTATAAGGCACAAGTCAGGCCGCACATGGAATATTGCTCTCACCTCTGGGCCGGGGCTCCTCAATACTGTTAGCCATGAAGTGTGTGCGTGTGTGTGCGCGACTCATATTACTTAAGGGACTCTATCTACCATAAGCTATGGACTTCAGTCGTCATTGGTTCTCTGTAGCGTGCAAGACGTTTCTGTGTATTATATTTAATTATACGGAGTTGTCAGAACATTTTGTGTCTATTATTATTTTCGCTATTAATACCAACTTCTCCCTTTTGACCGCGTTCAACGTCGTGCGATTCGCATGGTCGACGACGAGATTCTCGTCGGCCGCCTCGATCCTCAGGCTCTGCGCAGGGATGTTGGATCCTTGTGCATTCTCTACCGCATTTTTCATGGGGAGTACTCTGAGGAATTGTTTGACCTAATTAAACCTGCCGCAAAATTTCACCACCATACCACCCGCCATAAACTGAAATTTCATCCAAACCACCTGGATGATTGGCTGTCAACCACCGTGCGTTTTAAAAGACACTTCTTGCCATGTACGACCAAACTGTGGAATCAGCTTCCTGCGGCGGTGTTCCCGAACCGATACGACATTGGGACCTTCAAAAAACGAGCCTACGTCTTTTTAAAAGGCCGGCAACACTCCTGCGATACCCTTGGTGTTGTGGTTGTCCATGGGCAGCGGTGATTACTTACCATCAGGTGACCCGCTTGCTCGTTTGCCGCCCTGTTATAAAAAAAAAACAAACTGGGAAAGTCTGTGTTGAATTTTAGTAACTGTACATTTCATAATTGTCATTGGAATTAAATTTCTAGTTAATTAATATATTTTATTTAAATTACTTGCTAGTTTTATTTAGACTAGGTAGGTACTTGCATTTTTGAGTAAAGCACTATACAAGCTGTTCAAGCATACATGAACATACTATCGCGATGCTGAGTTACAATCAGCGGACAGTGACCGGCCAAAAATGCATACGTGCAACGACATCATTATTTTTAGTTTAACACTACAATATACTTTATAGATTTAGACACACACATGTAAAATAAATTAGTATAAGTACTTTGTAAATTTGTAAATAAATTCTCTTTGGTATTCAGACAATCGTCGTGTATTATTGTCTGGGATCTTCACGGATCCATACCTCCTACTACGGCTAAGACACCTTTCGCCGTCAGTTTACTGATCAGTCTTGTGAGTCTGCTTGACTGGTGGTAGGAAAATCCTATCCAGTGCACATTGCACCCCGTGCACTAACCCTATATTCCTTCCCACTTTCCGTCTAATACCTTAGGTCTCACGGTATTGGACTTCCCGCACTATTTATATACGTATATATTCTTAGTTTATGAATAGGGCTAGAGTGTTAGGTGTTAGGTGCTAGGGTTGTTTGTTAGTTACAGTCATCCCTTTAGTTATAGTTTCATGTACAGTTAGCTAGCTATTACAGCACAGAACACTACTACGCAGTGACACTGTTATTCACACCACACATACTCAACAGTCACACTAATAAATAGCTAGTTGATTGTACACAAGCCTTGGCCTACAATGACTGCTTCGCTGGTCACGCTATGATTGCCTCGAGCTAGCCTAGCAACGCTCTAGGCCTTCCAGCTTGGCCATCATTGCAGTCCTTGCTGTCCTCGCTGTAAAGGCTGACGTTGTTGCGTGTTGTTGTCTCAGCTCGTCCATCAAGTGCTGCACGCAGACCGCGCTGTGTCGGCCTGGAGCTGCGCTGTCGGCCATCATCAGCGCGGCCAGCAAAGTAGTCATTATAGACCGCGACAGTAATGTACTAATATGTATTACTCAAAAATGCATGTAATGTGGTCATTATTTTGATAACTTTGTTTGAGCAAAGTCGACCTTGCCGTTCTGTTTTCAAATAGCGGCCGACAAAGTTTTGCTGGCCGCTCTAACAGGCCGGCAAAACATTGCCGGCCGCTATTTTGACGTTTCAACATTTTAAAAATCGAATGCAAAAAGATTTTGTAACACAGCTGGTTGTATTTTATAGAGATAGCATAGAGAGAGGTACAAAAAGATTTTATTCCATATTTGGCTGTATAGTTCCAACTACTATTGCTTACAAAAAAACAAAGAAGTAACAAAAGCGCGGTTCAGCGAAAATTTTGTTTTTATTTAGTGACTTTTTGGCTAAAAATGAGTTCTCAAAGCGAAAATTCCTCCGATTCATTGTGTTTAACACCGCCAGACATTAAAGATGAAGCTAAATTAGTGGTTGAAAATTGGATACCGCGAAACTCAAAGGAAAAATATAAGCTAGCATATGAAAAATTTGTGCATCAATCCGGGAAAGTCGGTGTTGAATTTTAGTAACTGTACTTTTCATAATTGTCATTTTAATTAAATTTCTAGTTAATATATTTTTATTTAAATTACTTGCTGGTTTTATTTAGATTTGGTACTTGCATTTTTGAGTAAAGCACTATACAAGCCTTGGCCCACAATGACTGCTTCGCTGGTCACGCTATGATTGCCTCGAGCTAGCCTAGCTACGCTCTAGGCCTTCCAGCTTGGTCATCATTGCAGCTCTTGCTGTCCTCGCTGTAAAGGCCTCGACCTACGGTCTCGGCCTTTATATCAGCTCGTCCATCAAGTGCTGCACGCTGACCGCGCTGTGTCGGCCTGGAGCTGCGCTACGCTGCGCGCTCGGCCTTCATCAGCGCGACCAGCAAAGTACTCATTATAGGCCGCGGCAGTAATGTACTATTGTGTTGTTGCAGGTGGCGGCGCACGAGGCGCCCGTGCGCACGTGCCACTGGATCAAGGCACCCAACTACTCCTGCCTCATGACGGCCTCCTGGGACAAGACTCTCAAGGTTAGGGTAACCACTCAGTGTCCTCTGGGCTTCCGCTCCCGTAGGATACGACATTGGAACCTGCGAAAAACCAGTCTATATCTTCTTGAAAGGCAGGCAACTCTCTTGTGTGTGATACATCTGGTGTTGCAGTTGTCCATGGGCAGCGGTGATCGGTTACCATCAATTGACCCACTTGCTCGTTTGCCGCCCTATGTTATATTCCAGAGATAGGCCGGTACTGATTACACAAAAGGCGTATATGTGTAATTTGGACTAATGCCCCCTTTACGAAAATGAAACTATTATAAATGAACTTGATATCTCGTAAGAACTGTTGAATTCCTCACGATTACAATGGTTTTTAAATTGGAAAACAAGTAGCAATTACCCATTTCCTGATATAAGTGAGTCCTGCGATCAGCCCCATGCATTGTTTCAGTTCTGGGACACGCGCAGCAACGTGCCCATGATGACCATGAACCTGTCAGAGCGCTGCTACTGCGCGGACGTGGTGAGTGTTGCGATCATAACACGTTATATCATATTACGAAGGAAGGAGAATTTCGATTCTGTTTTATCATATTCCAAACCAATCTACTCTCTTACTAGGAATATAACGCAAACCGATGCGATGGCGGCACCAGCACAAGAAAACAAACCACCCATTGCCACGGAGCACAAGTCGATGTCACAACACAATCATCTCCAGACAGACACAAACAGAAACGCGCACAACACACCCAGAACCACAGACAAATAGGATTTCTTTCTTCTTTGTTTCTTCACTATTATTCCTACAACGTCAATATGTTCCCCAGGAGTACCCGATGGCGGTGGTGGGCACGGCGGACCGCGGCATCTACCTGTACACGCTGGAGAACAAGCCGGCCGAGTTCAAGCGGGTGGAGGCGCCGCTCAAGCACCAGCACCGCTGCATCGCCATCTTCAAGGACAAGAAGGTATGAGTGGCACCCTGGTGTGCTGGTGTATCGACCTCTGTACACGCTGGAGAACAAGCCGGCCGAGTTCAAGCGGGTGGAGGCGCCGCTCAAGCACCAGCACCGCTGCATCGCCATCTTCAAGGACAAGAAGGTATGAGTGGCACCCTGGTGTGCTGGTGTATCGACCTCTGTACACGCTGGAGAACAAGCCGGCCGAGTTCAAGCGGGTGGAGGCGCCGCTCAAGCACCAGCACCGCTGCATCGCCATCTTCAAGGACAAGAAGGTATGAGTGGCACCCTGGTGTGCTGGTGTATCGACCTCTGTACACGCTGGAGAACAAGCCGGCCGAGTTCAAGCGGGTGGAGGCGCCGCTCAAGCACCAGCACCGCTGCATCGCCATCTTCAAGGACAAGAAGGTATGAGTGGCACCCTGGTGTGCTGGTGTATCGACCTCTGTACACGCTGGAGAACAAGCCGGCCGAGTTCAAGCGGGTGGAGGCGCCGCTCAAGCACCAGCACCGCTGCATCGCCATCTTCAAGGACAAGAAGGTATGAGTGGCACCCTGGTGTGCTGGTGTATCGACCTCTGTACACGCTGGAGAACAAGCCGGCCGAGTTCAAGCGGGTGGAGGCGCCGCTCAAGCACCAGCACCGCTGCATCGCCATCTTCAAGGACAAGAAGGTATGAGTGGCACCCTGGTGTGCTGGTGTATCGACCTCTGTACACGCTGGAGAACAAGCCGGCCGAGTTCAAGCGGGTGGAGGCGCCGCTCAAGCACCAGCACCGCTGCATCGCCATCTTCAAGGACAAGAAGGTATGAGTGGCACCCTGGTGTGCTGGTGTATCGACCTCTGTACACGCTGGAGAACAAGCCGGCCGAGTTCAAGCGGGTGGAGGCGCCGCTCAAGCACCAGCACCGCTGCATCGCCATCTTCAAGGACAAGAAGGTATGAGTGGCACCCTGGTGTGCTGGTGTAACGACCACTAAATACAGTTTCATAGAAGCTCCAAACTTTATTACAACATTAAAAAAAAATTTAATGGCCATTTCATTGACATTATCCTAAAATAATATTTCTTCTATGTATACAGACGAAGCAGCCGACGGGGTTCGCGCTAGGCTCTGTGGAGGGCCGCGTGGCAATCCAGTATGTGAACCCGGTCAACCCTAAGGACAACTTCACCTTCAAGTGTCACCGCTCGCAGGGCACCACCACGGGCTACCAGGTAACTGTACACGTGTTCTGTGAGATCCAGTACGTGAACCTGGTCAACCCCAAGGACAACTTCACTAGATATACTTGATTTATTGAAAATATTAGCACAGATGTTACTCCAATGTCCACTTGTCGTCAGGACATCTACGCGGTGAACAGATCTTCGCATACTCCGTCGGCTACGACTGGTCCAAGGTAACTGTGATGCTGATGTGACCACAAGGACGCGCGCACCAAGCTCAAGAGCTCCGAGCTGCTGGACCAGCCGCTCACCAAGTGCGCCTTCAACCACAGCGGACAGATCTTCGCATACTCCGTCGGCTACGACTGGTCCAAGGTAACTGTGATGCTGATGTGACCACAAGGACGCGCGCACCAAGCTCAAGAGCTCCGAGCTGCTGGACCAGCCGCTCACCAAGTGCGCCTTCAACCACAGCGGACAGATCTTCGCATACTCCGTCGGCTACGACTGGTCCAAGGTAACTGTGATGCTGATGTGACCACAAGGACGCGCGCACCAAGCTCAAGAGCTCCGAGCTGCTGGACCAGCCGCTCACCAAGTGCGCCTTCAACCACAGCGGACAGATCTTCGCATACTCCGTCGGCTACGACTGGTCCAAGGTAACTGTGATGCTGATGTGACCACAAGGACGCGCGCACCAAGCTCAAGAGCTCCGAGCTGCTGGACCAGCCGCTCACCAAGTGCGCCTTCAACCACAGCGGACAGATCTTCGCATACTCCGTCGGCTACGACTGGTCCAAGGTAACTGTGATGCTGATGTGACCACAAGGACGCGCGCACCAAGCTCAAGAGCTCCGAGCTGCTGGACCAGCCGCTCACCAAGTGCGCCTTCAACCACAGCGGACAGATCTTCGCATACTCCGTCGGCTACGACTGGTCCAAGGTAACTGTGATGCTGATGTGACCACAAGGACGCGCGCACCAAGCTCAAGAGCTCCGAGCTGCTGGACCAGCCGCTCACCAAGTGCGCCTTCAACCACAGCGGACAGATCTTCGCATACTCCGTCGGCTACGACTGGTCCAAGGTAACTGTGATGCTGATGTGACCACAAGGACGCGCGCACCAAGCTCAAGAGCTCCGAGCTGCTGGACCAGCCGCTCACCAAGTGCGCCTTCAACCACAGCGGACAGATCTTCGCATACTCCGTCGGCTACGACTGGTCCAAGGTAACTGTGATGCTGATGTGACCACAAGGACGCGCGCACCAAGCTCAAGAGCTCCGAGCTGCTGGACCAGCCGCTCACCAAGTGCGCCTTCAACCACAGCGGACAGATCTTCGCATACTCCGTCGGCTACGACTGGTCCAAGGTAACTGTGATGCTGATGTGACCACAAGGACGCGCGCACCAAGCTCAAGAGCTCCGAGCTGCTGGACCAGCCGCTCACCAAGTGCGCCTTCAACCACAGCGGACAGATCTTCGCATACTCCGTCGGCTACGACTGGTCCAAGGTAACTGTGATGCTGATGTGACCACAAGGACGCGCGCACCAAGCTCAAGAGCTCCGAGCTGCTGGACCAGCCGCTCACCAAGTGCGCCTTCAACCACAGCGGACAGATCTTCGCATACTCCGTCGGCTACGACTGGTCCAAGGTAACTGTGATGCTGATGTGACCACAAGGACGCGCGCACCAAGCTCAAGAGCTCCGAGCTGCTGGACCAGCCGCTCACCAAGTGCGCCTTCAACCACAGCGGACAGATCTTCGCATACTCCGTCGGCTACGACTGGTCCAAGGTAACTGTGATGCTGATGTGACCACAAGGACGCGCGCACCAAGCTCAAGAGCTCCGAGCTGCTGGACCAGCCGCTCACCAAGTGCGCCTTCAACCACAGCGGACAGATCTTCGCATACTCCGTCGGCTACGACTGGTCCAAGGTAACTGTGATGCTGATGTGACCACAAGGACGCGCGCACCAAGCTCAAGAGCTCCGAGCTGCTGGACCAGCCGCTCACCAAGTGCGCCTTCAACCACAGCGGACAGATCTTCGCATACTCCGTCGGCTACGACTGGTCCAAGGTAACTGTGATGCTGATGTGACCACAAGGACGCGCGCACCAAGCTCAAGAGCTCCGAGCTGCTGGACCAGCCGCTCACCAAGTGCGCCTTCAACCACAGCGGACAGATCTTCGCATACTCCGTCGGCTACGACTGGTCCAAGGTAACTGTGATGCTGATGTGACCACAAGGACGCGCGCACCAAGCTCAAGAGCTCCGAGCTGCTGGACCAGCCGCTCACCAAGTGCGCCTTCAACCACAGCGGACAGATCTTCGCATACTCCGTCGGCTACGACTGGTCCAAGGTAACTGTGATGCTGATGTGACCACAAGGACGCGCGCACCAAGCTCAAGAGCTCCGAGCTGCTGGACCAGCCGCTCACCAAGTGCGCCTTCAACCACAGCGGACAGATCTTCGCATACTCCGTCGGCTACGACTGGTCCAAGGTAACTGTGATGCTGATGTGACCACAAGGACGCGCGCACCAAGCTCAAGAGCTCCGAGCTGCTGGACCAGCCGCTCACCAAGTGCGCCTTCAACCACAGCGGACAGATCTTCGCATACTCCGTCGGCTACGACTGGTCCAAGGTAACTGTGATGCTGATGTGACCACAAGGACGCGCGCACCAAGCTCAAGAGCTCCGAGCTGCTGGACCAGCCGCTCACCAAGTGCGCCTTCAACCACAGCGGACAGATCTTCGCATACTCCGTCGGCTACGACTGGTCCAAGGTAACTGTGATGCTGATGTGACCACAAGGACGCGCGCACCAAGCTCAAGAGCTCCGAGCTGCTGGACCAGCCGCTCACCAAGTGCGCCTTCAACCACAGCGGACAGATCTTCGCATACTCCGTCGGCTACGACTGGTCCAAGGTAACTGTGATGCTGATGTGACCACAAGGACGCGCGCACCAAGCTCAAGAGCTCCGAGCTGCTGGACCAGCCGCTCACCAAGTGCGCCTTCAACCACAGCGGACAGATCTTCGCATACTCCGTCGGCTACGACTGGTCCAAGGTAACTGTGATGCTGATGTGACCACAAGGACGCGCGCACCAAGCTCAAGAGCTCCGAGCTGCTGGACCAGCCGCTCACCAAGTGCGCCTTCAACCACAGCGGACAGATCTTCGCATACTCCGTCGGCTACGACTGGTCCAAGGTAACTGTGATGCTGATGTGACCACAAGGACGCGCGCACCAAGCTCAAGAGCTCCGAGCTGCTGGACCAGCCGCTCACCAAGTGCGCCTTCAACCACAGCGGACAGATCTTCGCATACTCCGTCGGCTACGACTGGTCCAAGGTAACTGTGATGCTGATGTGACCACAAGGACGCGCGCACCAAGCTCAAGAGCTCCGAGCTGCTGGACCAGCCGCTCACCAAGTGCGCCTTCAACCACAGCGGACAGATCTTCGCATACTCCGTCGGCTACGACTGGTCCAAGGTAACTGTGATGCTGATGTGACCACAAGGACGCGCGCACCAAGCTCAAGAGCTCCGAGCTGCTGGACCAGCCGCTCACCAAGTGCGCCTTCAACCACAGCGGACAGATCTTCGCATACTCCGTCGGCTACGACTGGTCCAAGGTAACTGTGATGCTGATGTGACCACAAGGACGCGCGCACCAAGCTCAAGAGCTCCGAGCTGCTGGACCAGCCGCTCACCAAGTGCGCCTTCAACCACAGCGGACAGATCTTCGCATACTCCGTCGGCTACGACTGGTCCAAGGTAACTGTGATGCTGATGTGACCACAAGGACGCGCGCACCAAGCTCAAGAGCTCCGAGCTGCTGGACCAGCCGCTCACCAAGTGCGCCTTCAACCACAGCGGACAGATCTTCGCATACTCCGTCGGCTACGACTGGTCCAAGGTAACTGTGATGCTGATGTGACCACAAGGACGCGCGCACCAAGCTCAAGAGCTCCGAGCTGCTGGACCAGCCGCTCACCAAGTGCGCCTTCAACCACAGCGGACAGATCTTCGCATACTCCGTCGGCTACGACTGGTCCAAGGTAACTGTGATGCTGATGTGACCACAAGGACGCGCGCACCAAGCTCAAGAGCTCCGAGCTGCTGGACCAGCCGCTCACCAAGTGCGCCTTCAACCACAGCGGACAGATCTTCGCATACTCCGTCGGCTACGACTGGTCCAAGGTAACTGTGATGCTGATGTGACCACAAGGACGCGCGCACCAAGCTCAAGAGCTCCGAGCTGCTGGACCAGCCGCTCACCAAGTGCGCCTTCAACCACAGCGGACAGATCTTCGCATACTCCGTCGGCTACGACTGGTCCAAGGTAACTGTGATGCTGATGTGACCACAAGGACGCGCGCACCAAGCTCAAGAGCTCCGAGCTGCTGGACCAGCCGCTCACCAAGTGCGCCTTCAACCACAGCGGACAGATCTTCGCACACTCCGTCGGCTCCAAATAAAATAAATACATATATAAAATTATATATGTATTTATTTTATTTGGAGAATATTTCAGCTTTGTAATATCTATAAATATTATTTTACTTACATAAAGTATGATGTTATAGTATGGATGTCTGCACTCCCCAGGGCCACGAACACTTCAACCCGTCCAAGAAGAACTACATCTTCATCCGGCCCTGCTTCGAGGACCTCAAGCCGCGCTCCACGTAACTCGCACATTCACTGACGAGTGTACAACTCCTACGCCTCTATATCAACCAATTTAAATACGTGAAATGTTGTTAGTATGCTCACATTATCTCGGCTATATATTGAAACATGTCTCGTTATCTAAGTGTTAGTATAATGAAGTCTCCATTGTCCAATCACTACACATTTTTAATTATAAAACCTAATTTAAAAATTATTGCATGTAAATCCTTATAACGAGCCCTTTCATTTGATATATAACACAGTAAGGTTTGCAAAACTTTTTTTTTATTCCTAATTTGTTTCCCGAAAATGACCTTTATTTTTAAAAAATATTTACTTTGCACATCTGTGTTTGGGTCACAGGATTACGCCATCCTACCAAATTTCATCTGATTTGATCCAATAGATTCAGCGGCTGTGACAGACGGACGGACAGAAAGACGCACGAGTGATTCCGTTTTTTGCATTTTTGTACGGAACCCTAAAAACGTTGGTAGGTTAGCTTACCTTACTGTGACGATGACGACACACAAAGCAGAGCGAGCGGAGCATCAAACTGCTGCCAGAACCAACTTCGTCTCAATAACGTATTTTAAAACATTACACATTGCTAATGCATTTCCTGGTTATCAACCTGGTTATCAAGTTAATATATATAGTTGTGAAGAGGAGAGTGAATTGGACTCAATCAGGTACAATAGAAAATGTTATGGCCATTCAATGGAAAGGCTACATAACTTGAATGAAATGGACGTTCAAATTGATTCAACTAAAGGTCTAGCAAATGTTCTATGTGTAAGAGAGCCGTGTCTGCGGATTTACTCTAAGATTGAACATTAATAAAATTATCAAAACTCTCATGTTCTTGATGTCTGAATCCTATCCTAACCTAACTAATATTATAAATGCGAAAATGAGTTTGTTTTTCGTCAGTTTCGTAGCTATTTCTAGAATGTGAGATGGAGTTAAATTTTCATCAGTATCATCGGTGTTGCTTGACATTTTTGCTACTAAAGTTTTATCCAACAAAATATTACTCAAATTCGTATGTACGAAATAGCGCCAAAATTGAAAAAAGCCTGTTTTGGTCAAAGTCAAAGTCATTCAGTCAGTCATCATTTTATTGAAACTTGGCCTTCAAAGAAGGCTCTTTTTCACGTCGATAACTAATTATTTAATCATAATATATTATGTTTCAGAGCTACAAACTACTTGGTCTATTGGCTGATTGATTATTTGATTTGATTGGCTCGGTCCTACCGTAGAAGTAGAACGAACGGGAACCAGCACGCATGCAGCTGATGCAGCGCGCTCACCACAGATAATGTGTACTTAAATGAGCGATTTTCTGACAGCTAAATTAAGAAAAAAAAATCAGTATAAAAAAGTCTCAACAGATAGATAGATAAGGAATAAATGACTATCTATCATAGCGTTTTATGAAAGCCGAGTCGTAGTAATGGGTGAACCTTTATGGTGCGCCTTTTCTTGCCAACCAGAGGCAGAAAAAAAATCACATAACAGTTTGACAGTTGCACAAATCACAGTATTGATACTTTTTAGATATTTTTTTGACTAAGTTTTATTTTTTTTTAAATGTCAATCCCGTGAATTTTTGTATGGAACTTTTTCTCTCGCCTTTGCTTAAGCGCCATCTATGAAGTCATCTGGAACTATTTTTTTTTAATTTGGGTCTCGGAAAATCTCTCATTGAATTGAAACCTCCTTGGTCGGGACCATAGATTACTTTTGTATATAGGGTAGTCGGGACACATTGTACTTTGATAATTAAAAAAATGTTATACAGGGTGTAATTATATCTCCGACATAGCCGAAACCCACGTAATCTCCCCATCAATATGAACATTTTTCCCCAAGAAACCATGCCTGGGAAATTAGTAGTTTCCGAGATAATGAGGTTCAAAGTTGAATAGAAAATTTTCATTTTTTAGCAGATTTGTAAAATTTATCATGTAACCGTTATTTCATGCAAAGAAACATCATTAAAATTCTAAAGAATTCCCCATCAAAACTAAAGCTAAAGTTTAAAACAAGTAATGAATAGTGTCCATCGCCCGCATACGCGTTCACTCACACAGCTGATTGATTAGTCGTGGGGGCCGCCTGCCGCCCGCACACCACCGCCCCACGCAGTGTCATTGACACGATACCTACTTCAAGACACATTATCGTCAGCTTTCCTTCTGAGAAACTTCCGTATTCGTGGCAGCCTCCATGTCCATGACATAGCAGAGAAACTGCAAGTCACCTAAGTTGGTACGGCTTGCGTAAACTTACAAATTACATGGAACAAATGTCTGGCTATGCCGCCACCACCGGACCCTTGCAGAAGGCAAAATTTCCAAAAAAGGGTGGCTTGATGATGTTAAGTAGACTCGTATCCGAGGATCGTACAAAGTGAAGAGCAAGCAGAAAAAGCGGACACGGTCTCCGAAGCATTTCAGCTGAGGATGCAACCGCTCAGATGAGAGAGAATGACTGTTTCCCGTCGGCCTGTCTGCCAGGCTGTATCGCATGAACTTTTTGCACTACTTGCTACACGTTACTGTGTCTACATCATCCAGTTCGTTGACTGGTAGAAAAAGCCCCAGGCTTTAAGTCCACCTTTTACTTTTTTGTGATAAAGTTAAATAAATACATAAATAAATTAACTGTAGGTAGAAATTCGTATGGCCTGTGGTGTGGCCCTAGAATAGCACCAACCCATCTCTTCCCGTGGGTGTCGTAAGAGGCGACTAAGGGATTTAAAACACCGGAGGATGGGCAGCAGCATCTTTCCGAGTAATATGCCATCACACTGCGATCGCCAACCCGCCTGCCAAGCGTGGCGATTACGGCAAAACCCTCCATGGATGAAATCCTTGGGGCAGGCCTTTATCCAACAGTGGACGTCTTTCGGCTGAGAGAAGAAGGTAGAAATTCGTAAGTAGTTAAAATTTTCACAAGATCTGTAGTTACAGTTCAGTACCTAGTAATAATTTTTTATTAAAATTAACCTACGAACTCCTGGCCTCTACTTATTTAATCGCTTATTTCCTGTTATTTTTATCTAAAACAAATGTTTGTAGCAAAACGAAAGAAATAAAAACGTTGCTGCAAATAAATTTACAGGAGAATTGTAAATTGCTTCTTGGGAAAAATAAACTTTACCTTAGTGTTACAGCATGTAACTACAGTTTCATAAACATTTTACGAATCATGAAACCAAATAATTGTACAGATCTACTGATTGCGTCATCTTTTAAAAGATAATGATACTTTATTTTTTCATGCAAATTGAGACGGCCTAACGCCTAGTAAAAATAGTTTAGCAATTTGCATTTAACGGATCTCGACCATCTCTTTATCACAAGGCATGTAATATTTCCATACAGGTAAAAGAACATACGTAAAAGAACATGGGGCTTTCCTTACTTCTAACACAGAGTAATAATACTACTTCTACAAAGCAGAATAGGCAAATGCTTTCGTGCGACTGTTAAGAACGAACGCCGTCGATCTGATCAGACATTCTAGTAGTTAGGAAAGCGAATTAAAAAACAAGTATACGACGATTTAAAAGGGCAATTTTTAGCCCATTTAAATAAAATCATTTTCATTTCATTTCAACTTGACACTGAAGTAGTTAAAAATGTAAGTTAGAAAGTATTCAATAAAAAATACATTAAGCGAAAAAGTTGTACTGCACTGCAAGACAGATGGCGCACGCACACGAGCGATCATACGCGGTCTTCCCTAAGCGCCTTTGTCGGTAAATAAAGGTGCAAATACATTAGTAGGTAATGATGAAGATTATCATTTAACATAACATAATTCACAAAACAAATAATTAAACTTGAAAACTTGCTTTTTGTAATTAAGTTGTTTAATAACATATCGGAGCAATAACAAAAATTTTGAACTTTGATTAAAATTTTTAGTTTTAGCTAAACTTCACATGTATGTAAAGTGTACAATGTAAACCAACCTTAAAGAAATGTGCCAACTTTTTTCGGTAGGCTAGTTTTTTAGTTTAGTAAGTCGGTCGCGCGCGTTCTTGAAGTGTAGAGAAACTTTGGAGTACCTAATTCCTGGATTAATCAGGTTTGGGCTGTTCGTCGTGTTGTATCGTGGTGTTGTGCTGTGCTTTTGTTGTGTATTTTTGTGTTTGTGTTATTGACAAAATGCCGTTCCACTATTCTGCGGCGGAATACCTAAATATGATTTTTTGTTACGGCATAGCCGAGGGCAACACGAATGAAGCCCTACGGCTTTATGGCATTCGGCACCCAAACGCGCACCAGCCCCGAAACCCTCGCGTTATTTTAAACGCTGTTTATCGAGTTCGCGAGAACCAGCCCATCGTACCATCTGCATCAACAGAACGCGGTCAACAGATAGCCCCACAAGCCGGAGAAGCGATTTTGGAAGTGGTAGCGTCAAATCCTACACTGGGAACACGAACAGCAGCCCGCGTGTTGCGTCGACGACGCGGGCATCGTGCACGGCACTTCGTGTCTCACATGACGGTCTGGAAAGTCCTCCGAAGAGACCTGCAGCGGCCATACATGATACACAGAGTGCAAGCCCTCGTGCCCGGTGACGCAGCACGCCGCATGGCGTACTGTCGGTGGCTTTTGCAAAGAGAAGAGGATAATCCTGGATTCACATCTCGAATTTTGTTTACGGACGAGAGTACGTTCACAAATAACGGGATGTGGAACCGAAGGAACTCGCCCTGGTGGAGTCGTGAGAATCCCCATCAAATACAGGAGTCTGGATTCCAAGTACGCTGGAAGTGGAATGTTTGGGCAGGGATCGTGGGAAACCAAATCCTCGGCCCGTATTTTTTACCGTCAAGGATGGACGGACCCGCCTACCTGGACCATGTAAATGGTCCAATTTCTGATTTTGCCGAGGACTTTGACGAAGACACACCACTGTCGCAACTTCCCTGGTTCCAGCATGATGGGGCACCACCCCACACCACAAGACCAGTGCGAGAATGCCTCAACTTTTTGTTTGGCAGCCGATGGATCGGACGCTATGGCCCCCAGGCTTGGCCGGCAAGGTCTCCGGATTTGACGCCGCTTGACTTTTTTGTGGGGCTATGTCAAGGACAGGGTATTCGATCGCCTCTGTATGGATGCAGATACGATGAGAGCTAAAATAATCGCGGTTTTCGAAGAGCTGAAGCAGCGTTCGCTGCGCGAGGGCATTTTGGAGCTGATGCATGCAAACTGCCTGCACCGCGCTCGAATGTGCCTCCGCGAGGAAGGGAGGCAGTTTGAGCAGTATCTTCTCCGAGTCGAGAGGCCCATACGTGAAGAAGACTACGTGTAGGTAAGTACCTCGCTTACCTACGTTAACGTTAGCCCCTACAAAAGGCACGGGCCACTGTACAAAACATACAAAAACTTAGTAGCCTAGGGTAGGTTTTTCCTAGCGAGTCTGTGGGGTGGGTAGACATGCGACGTAACGGATTCTCGATTCTTAGTGTGCGTTGTACAGTGAGTCAAAATTCACCATGACAATCGTTGACCATTTTGGAATTGTGCAAAATTATCAAAGCCTACAATGTTAGTTTACTTTGGTTTGCGGTTTACTGTACATGTGTACATGCATACTTGTATACACATTACCACAAAGTAGTTAAAAGGGTACATTAAGTTGTTGTAGTAGGTAGGTACGTACGTTTGTCATTTCCACGCGCGAGCGATAGCGCGTTGTGATTGGCTGCCATGCCACAAGCGGGGCCCGGCCGCCGGCCGCGATCTTATGTCACTGTTCGCTATACACTGATTTCGATTATTTATTATTTTTTTTGATATCTAATTTATTAATTATTTTTCCCGGTCAAATTTTTACTCTGAAGTGACTTTATTTGGGGTACCCTATGCATACGTAACGGCTATGTCGGACATGTATTTACACCCTGTATAGCATTGTTTTGTTACATGGAAAAATAAATAAGAGTGGAAGTGTTACTTGATAAAATGAGTAAGAAACCGTGGTCGCCAAACTCACACATTTAAGTTATAAATCATACACTACACTACAGATGAACAATGAGCTTTATTGGTCATTTTTATTTTATCAAAGTATATTAAGCAATGCAACTATATCGGACAAACAAGTACCTTAAGTCTTCGACATATGGCTTAATTTATATTGTACAAGAACGTACATAAGACGTTATACGTACGTAAGAAGTGAATTTAATTTTAATGTTCCTTTAAACAAAAAAAAATATCTATACTTATACAAAAAAAAATATTTACTCACATCAATTTTCAACGTTGGAAGCGCTGTAGGTTTCAAGTACCGAAATCCTTTTTTCGAAATCAAGAAATTATTTTCCTCAAAATGCTCGGAGTTGGCATCCAAGCAACTCTGCCAGTTGCATCTATCCATTTTTCTTTAAAATCAGGATCTTTGGGAAACCTTGAAATTAATACTTTATACAATGTAAACAAAATAAATCGATAAAATCCAAAACATTACCTTACTAGGTACACCACTAATCGAGTAGCATAGAAGTTTCGGGAAGAACAGAAGAGCACGTGTTAATGACAAAATCGACCTTATATAAAAGACATTAAGGTAACTTTTAACAAATAATATTTTAAAGTTATTATTATCATTATTGAACTTTTATTTTAAGGTGATAGCCAAGCTTTGGCTGTCCATACATTTTGTTCTACAGCAATGCTCTAAGCTTCGTTAATGATCGCCATAATAAAATCGAATTTCCAATTCTTATGAAGTAATTGTGCTCTCATGTTGAATTTAACATAATAATTTCTAATAATTTACGAGAAAAACGGCATTTAAAATACGACAAAAATTGAGATTCTTGTTGATGTGTGCGTAATATTTTGTGACATTTAGGGGCGACGTCTAGCAGATTTATTACAAACTACTGATTACATTTATATAAAAGCACTTTGAGACCTAAATGCATGCTACCTCGATGTTGCTAGCCTTGACAGCGCCATCGGCTGTACGTGAAAAACAAAAGATAATTATGAAATGCTAAAAAATTATAAAATAGCAAGTTTCAATATTAAATTCAATTTAGGGTTCAATATACTTATTTTTATGAAAGATTTTTTATGGTGAAATTTAAATTTGATTACTGGGACTTTCGGATATGAAGACAGGCTATCTAAATATGATATCTGGACATCACCTGGACATCTGGGTGTGAAGTCCTGGACTTTATGTCCTGCTGTCCAGGTTTTCGTATCCAAATGACCAGACTCCCACGTCTTCAAATTCATATGTAGGAGATGATCTTATGGACATCTGGAAATGAAGACCTGGGCATGTGGAGCTGAAGACCTGGACATCTGTACATCACCAGGTGATGTCCAGGCCTTCATTTTCAGATGTCCATGAGATCATCTCCTAAAGCTTTAGTCTTCATATTCAGCTGACCAGCATTTCATATGCACATGACCAGACACCCAGGTCTTCACATCCAGATGTCAAGATGTCATATTCAGTTATCCCTGTCTTCATATCCAAAAGTCCCAGTTATCAAATTTAAATTTCACCATAAAAAAAAATTCATAAAAATTCGTACTGAACCCTAGATTTATTATTACAAGCTTGCCATTACGTATATGACTGGATTGGAAATATTTGTGCAAAGACAGAAATCCAGCCAGCTCGCTTGCGTGTCGTTGCTCGTTGCCGTTCTGTGCGAGGTGAACAGATGGCAACGCTGCTTTTTTTTAACCCAAAACATTGACGTATGATAAAACAACAAAAGATATTTCTTTCTATCCATAAGAAATCGTTCTGAAACCAAAACAATTTATTTTTGCAAATACATTTATCAAAATAAATTATAGTAGGTCTAGGTAGGTATTATACACGTACTCATTAAAAAAAAAAAGTATAATAATGTTTGCATACATTTATATTTAGTTTTAAAGTAAACAAATAAAAAATAATTTATTAGTAAAATAAATTATTTTTTAGTTTTTAGTTTGAATTTCACAACATATTTTCCGAACGTCTAATTTACTCCTATAACTTCTAGGGCATGAATTATCGATATTTTGAAGTATCGATAGGCTTTGTGATTTATTTTAATTATTTTTTTTCCGATTTTCTTCATTTTATTTAAAATTACTTTCATGATTTAAATACATTTCATTGAAAGTGTGATTAAGTATGTATTGACCGGTGGCAGTGCGGAAGCTATGTAATCGATCAGCTTCGGATAAGTATTAACAAATTATCAATTAAAATGTAACTAAAGGTACCTGTGTATTACTATCGTTACTTTATGCATAAAATACGCATTTATTATTTGCAGATTTATTTTTGCATATTTAAAAACGATATTAATTTATATCAATAATAAAAGATATCGATATTCGTGGTTGTATCGATATAATTCTACACTTCATAAGTTGTATTGTTGTAATGGAAGTTTCTTTGTTTGCACTAGATTTTTCAGCTAAGTGTGTACGTTACGTACGTACGTTATTATTTATTGATAATTTTAGAGAATATTGGCTACCAGATCTGATAGGAAGAGATATCAGAGGCATGTAGGTATATTTTGGCCCGCCAAAGACTAGGAAGCGAGTGCTTGGAGATTTGAAACGATATACCGATTTGACGTAGTTAAAGTCTTATTGAATGATATATTGAAAATGCAAAGACATAAATATATCACACACGTATATATCACCGCAATGTAAAAGAATTAAAGCTTGGCATTTATTTATTGAAAGTTTCAGGTAAGATCCAGGGACAATAATTATGTGGCAGGAAATGCATACAAATACAAAAACTGTAACGGAGGCACAGAATTAATATAATTAGACGGAGGTTTGTCGTGATGAAGAATTAATCATCATTATCCATCATTCCAAGCAATGAAGGAGTCATCGTGCACAGAATAATGACTGCAATATTTAACAATAAAGGAATAACTATAATGTTTTTTTGTTTTCTTTAATAAATAAAAAGTTCGGAAAATATCATTTCATTACTAAAAAATATAAAAGTCAACAATGTGTAGGTATACCATTTAGTTTTATTTAAAAAATAGAAACCTAGTCATACAATGCAATAGGCATTAGTACATTATGAGATGACCATGACGTCTGCGGTGGTATTTCCTGCTACCAGTCATGGTATCAAGTTAGATTGATTTTTGAAAATGGGTGTTCGAACTATTGATAGATTTGTGTTGGGAATCTAAGAGGTGGTGAAATTCAAACTGCTGAAACTATTGGTAGATAGGTATTTGCATTATATTGTTCGTGAACTAATTAAATTACAGTTTATTACTAATTATGATTTTGCACTATTGAACTTGAAGTTTTTCTTCTTGTAGTGCCTCTCCGTTACCGGAGGCCGGCCGTCAGTTTCGCAAACTCTTCTCTGTTCGCCGCTATGCGAAACGGCTCCTCAACCCTGGTGACTCCGGTCCACTCGCATATATTACTCAGCCGCATGATTTTTTGCGTCTTTCAGCACGTCTCTTGCCTTCTATTTTGCCCATCATAATAAGTTGAAGCAGCTGAGCTGATATCTGTCGGGTCGCAAAACGTGTCCCAAATATTCAACTTTGCGCTTTTTGACAGTTTGCAACAACAGTCTAGACATTGCAACGCGCTGGAGAGCTGACTTTCTGAATTCAACTGATACGAACTTGAACTATTCTTATAAATATATTTTTTTGCTTTCTTACAAAATATGACAATGACAAGAAGTAATTATAGGTTATTTTTCGCTCTTTGTATTTTTTAAATTTATTTTTCTTTTTCTTATGCTGCCAGCCAGTCCGATTGGCATTATTGTAGTTAGACACTCTTTTAAAACAAGTGCCATCTAGTAGCGTATTTTTAAATTTATAACAATGCTTTGCGCCATATTTAATGTCATTTTGAAAGCTCCCCTCGTAGTGTGAGTGAGTGTGAGATACGAAGATTCATGGCAGATTCTATTCTAAAGCTTTTTTATCATTATGTTGACTGAAATATAATCGTAGGCCATAAAATAAATAGTATGTTTACCGCTCGCCAATTCAAAATGTTTGCCTATATGTGCAGAGCAACTACGCTCTGCTGCCAGAAAATGTGGCAGAGAGAATCCGGACAAACGAAGCGGCGGGAAGAATTCTGTACCGGAACTTCACCGGGAAAAAAACCACCGGTAAAAATAAGTACCGGGAAAAAATCTCCACGCGGCACCACGTTTGCCCGACTAAAACCTAACTAACTTAACGCAGTCTGCTACCACCGTAGCTTATGAAGGGAGCTACAGGGCCCTATATCATAACTAACCTATAAATTAACTAAACTAAAACTCACCAAGTTGACTTCTCAAACCAAGTTGGGGTGTCTTCGGAGGAAGTGGTGTTTGGTCCCTAAATCACCCAAACTACCCCCTGAGATCTCAATCCCCAGAAAATACCTTGCTTTCCTCACGAGGGTTCACTCGGCAACAGGTTTCGGCGTCTCCAGGCGGCCACGTTTCGCATCTCACACGAAACAGTCACAGTAAAAGGTTTCACAAACACAAAAGTTCAATAGTTATTTAACAAACAGGAAATTCACACTTATAGTTCAAACTAATTGACAATCAAAGAAAGCGGGACCTCTCGCGTATTAAAAATCAAACCGATATCGCATAGGACAATGAGGCGACTGTCCGCGACGCCATTTTGCACGCGCGCTAATCTGTGCGGCGCGGCCTCCCCGCGCGATGTTCAAACAATACTGAATTCAAAATGGTCGCTCGCGACTGCCGACGCCGGCCGAGCGATAACAGGAAACGCCTGCGTTTAGTTTTACCCAATATATTACAAACATATAAGTACTGCAACAACGCAACAAAAAAAATAAAACGGAAAATGTTGCTATCAACGCCATCCAGCGGAAATTGTTTAATGAACAGCCCTTCGCTTTATCCTTAAAGAAAACAAACGAAATATTACTCGCCGGTGGTACGACTGTTATTTTTGCACTCTAAAATAGAACAAAATGGCACATTTTGACGAGGGAATTTCGACGAGAATTCAATGTCACGAACAAACTACTTAGCGCGAAGTCAGAACACAACTAGAATGACGAGCCGTGTATGTAAACTATGTAACGCTTACTTGTGGCGACTGCGCCACGCCTACTTAACACTTCCACTCTTATTTATATTTCCGTGGTTTTGTTAGGAGAATAATGCTAAATTTAATTTTTTTTTTTTTTTATTAAATATGGGTTTGCTCTTGACCACAATCTTGCCCGAGGACAGAGATGAGGTCTGCGATGAAGCGAGCTTACCCAGAAGCAGCCTATTCACTCTGGTTTTGAAGAGAGTCAGGTTGTATGTGCTCGGAAACACAGACGCAGGTAGGGAGTTCCAGTGCTTTGCTGTGCGCATCAAGAATGATGACGAAAAGCGCTTGGTGCGTGCGGGGGGAATATTAACTAAGAAGGGATGATAGCCCGCAGTGCGTCTGGTTGTCCGGTTGAAGAAAGGGGCGGGCGGTATGAGCTCATGCAGCTCATGAGCACACTCTCCGAAGTACAATCGGTAGAAAACCGACAAGCAGGCAACTTTTCGACGATGAGCTAGGCTGTGGAGCTTAGCGTTCGTTAATTTTTCATCGCCGATTATTCTTTTGGCTCTGCGTTCCACCGAATCCAAAGTGGCCAGTTGGTACTTCGCCGAGCCGTCCCAAAGGTGACTGCAGTACTCCATGCAAGAACGGACTTGAGCTTTGTAAAGAGTAAGAAGCTGTCCAGGTGTGAAGTATCGCTTCACCCTATTGAGAATGCCCAGCTTCTTGGCAGCTGATTGGGCTTTGGATTCGATGGTGGTGCCGAAGTTGAGGTTTTTGTCAACTCCATGCCAAGGAGTTCAAGCTTGTCGGTTATAGGAACCGATGTACCCCGAAAAGTAGGAGCAAGGATGAAAGGGCTCCTTTTTGCGGTGAATAGACACGCCTGTGTCTTGGAAGCGTTAAAAGTGACCAGATTACTCTCTCCCCACTGGGATACGTAGTCTAACGTCTGGTCAGTTCGCTCAACCATGGCCTTTCTCTCAAGTTTTAACTGATCCCCGCTAACCCCTGCACCGGACAAGTACCTCTCCACAACAGTACTATCATCTGCATACCCAACAATACCGGGTGTAAGAAGGTCATTGATGTGCAGCAGGAAAAGAGTTGCAGAGAGGACCGACCCCTGAGGAACACCGGCGTCAATAGCCATTGGATCAGACGAGCAGCCATCAATGACCACTTTGATCGATCGTTCACTCAGGAAGTCAGCTATCCAGCTACAGAGGCCAGCAGGGATGCCGTAAGCTGGAAGCTTGCTCAGCAGACTAGCGTGCCAAACCTTGTCGAAAGCCTTCGAGATGTCAAGAGAAACACCAAGTGCTTCACCATGTTTCTCGATGGCCTCGCTCCAACAATGTGTCACGTACACAAGAAGATCCCCAGTAGATCGTCCCTGGCGGAAACCATATTGATGATCACTGAGGAGATCATTTTCTTCTAGGTACGCGAGCAGCTTTTTGTTGAGAACCCTTTCCATGACTTTGCACAGTATGGAGGTGATAGCGATGGGTCGATAATTAAGGGGGTCGGCGCGATTTCCCTTTTGGGTACTGGTTGTACATTGGCAAGCTTCCAAGATTTTGGTACGGCATTGGAAGAAAGAGACAGACGGTACAGACGTGTCAATACTGGAGACAACTCGGGCGCACAACACCTCAGAACTTTTGCGGGTATACCGTCGGGACCACTAGCTTTATTCACGTCAAGATTAAGTAAAGCTCTACGGACCTCTTTATTATGGATTGTCAACTCTGGCATTGAGGAATCACAACGAGGTATAGTAGGTGGTTGCTTAGAGCCAGAGTCGAGACGCGAATTGTTTGCAAATTGAGTAGCAAATAAATTTGCTTTCTCAGTTGCAGAATGAGCCAGTGACCCATCTGGCTTTTGCATAGGAGGCAGTGAAGGACGGCAGAAGTTAGACTCAACCGATTTCGATAGGGACCAGAACTGCTTGCTGCCTGGTGGGTAGGTTGCTAGTTTCGCTCCTATTCGGCTGACATGGTTGAATCTAGCCTTGCGTAAAACCCTTTTGCACGACTTTTGGGCGCAGTTAAAGGCTCTCTTCTTTCTGAGGATTTTTCGCGCAGATTCTTTGCGATCGCGTGCCTGCACCCAGGCTTGGTATGCAGACTGTTTTAGAGCGTCAGCACGAACACAGTCCGCATTATACCAAGGACGGGCTTTGTGACCAAGCGGAATGTCGGAGAATGGGATGAAATATTCCATTCCCTGCTTAATCACATCTGCAACTGCATCAGCAGAGCGCGAAGGATCACTCGAAGAGAAGCACGTTTGCTGCCAAGGGTATGATGCAAAGAAACCTCGCATCTCATCCCAGTTTGCCGACTCGTATCGCCAGACTCGCCTCAAGCCCCGGGGACTATCATCCGGAGGAGAGCAGACAGATACGGTTTTCACCACACAGTGATCGGACGTACCCAGCGGTGCTGAGACGGATACTGAGTGTCTGTGCGGATCATTTGTCAGCAACAAGTCAAGGCAATTAGGTGTATGGTCAGCGATATCCGGTATACGCGTTGCTTGGTCCACCAGCTGGGTTAGATCTAGTGCTAAGGCAAACCTTCGCACCTCCCTACCAGCATGGTCAGTTTTCTGGTATGGGTATAGCCACTCATTGTGGTGGGCATTAAAGTCCCCCAGAAAAACAAGTTCCGCTGTTGGATATCTCTGGAGTGCAGTATCAGCCGTCTCAGTGAGATATTCAATTAGTCCTGTTGTCTCCTGATCACCGCTGTGCGCCCGGTAGACACCGACGTAGAGAGATTTCTCAGCTCCGGTGTCAGCAAGCAGCCACAGCACTGAAAAACCTGACTTCTCGAAGCAACGGAGACGTTTACAGCAAATGTCATCGCGAACATACACACAGACCCCTGCTCGTTTCTTGAACTTATGTTCAAGAGTATATCCAGGGTAGTTGAGGTATGACACGTCCAACGGGGTTGCTATCTGCGTCTCCGTTAGAAAGAATAGGTGCGGCTTCTCGGTCTCAAGGTGGTGATGGACCGGATCGAGATTGGAGTGCAATCCTCTGATGTTAGTGAGTTGCACTTTTAATGGGAGGAAATTAAGCCGTTGTGTAATCCTTCTCTTTAGCTTCTTCATTTCATATCTTATAATCTTTAATTTTCTTAAAGAAGTATGTAAATAAAATATGCCAATACCAATACTGAATGAGATTATATAAAAGTCATAGTACTGCTAGCTGTATCGTAAAATAACTTTTTAATTTTTATAGTACACTTTTACTTTTTAATTTATTAATTTAGGCTATGGCTTTAGGCTGAATGTAAAAAAAGTGACCCACGCATTCGTAGTTTGAACTTAATTTCCTGCTATAAATTTTTCGTTACTGGTCGTTGTGGAAATCCTTGGGGGAGGACTTTGTCCAGCAGTGGACATCTTTCGGCTGAGAGAGAGAGACCTAACTACCTACTTTGTTTAATTTTAATTGTTCCTATGAGTGAAGATAAAGTAGTGTATGCAACTGCACATAATTGGGCATTAAAACACTCGTGTGATGTAAACCACACTCATGTTTAAATGCCTCTCATTGTGTCAGTTGCATAAACTACTATTTTATATCATTATAAATAAGTTTTTTTACAAAAAAAAACAATTATTAAATTTATTGCTGTACAAGTAACTGTAGACCTTGTTTTTTGCCAAATTTCATTTTAGGTCAATGGAAAGTAGGTTTTGAAAATTTGTTGATATATAATTTTGACTATTTTACTGCTGAAAGAAACCTTGGATCCGAGTACTAATTACAACTTTAAGCGTTCCTGGGAAAAAAATGTTTTACAGACAACAAGCCATTTTTTGCCTATTGAGGTACGGAACCCTAAAAATGTGAATTCATAGATAACATACGGTTTTTTTTGGTGTTTTAAGGCTGAAATCTTTGGTCTGGCCAAATATTTAATCCTTTAATTTCAGTCCGATTGCAAGCTAAATATTGACAAGCACTAAATGGGAAGACATTTTTAAAAGAAGGCTAAAATATACAAATAACATTTAATCAAGGCTTTTTACAACCGTATTGTATGTGACAGATTAACCTTGAACTGCAATAAATTAAAGCAACAATCTATAGTATATAATTAATGGTCACACGATCAGTGGTGGTCGCCGCCATGGTGTCCGTCGTCTCCGCCGAGCGCCTTCTCGATGCCCACAGTCACGACGGTCAGCGCCAGCCCAAGGGGAAGCCCGCGAAAGAAGAATTTGCCAGCGCGCTGCAATTTGGTTCCCCAGCTCGGACCGTACCGCCAAGCTTCATTTCTAAAATATAATATATAGATAAATACAATTAATCAGCATTGGTGTGTGTAAAAGACCAAGATTCAAGAAGAAATACTTAAGTACCTGATCCATGGATCCTTCAGTCCTTTCTTGGCAAGAGCAGTTTCCAGTTCTTCGAGCTCCGGAATGCCTTTCACTTTGAACTGCGTGTAGGGCGGGATCTTGTAGGCAGGCTCGTGGCATTCGTGACCATGACCACCCATAGCTGCTGAAATTTAGCGTAGGTAATTGCATGAATTATATTTAAAGTTTGGAATAGGGAGTATGCAAAAACATAACCTACAACTTATTACATAACAATTCTATCACAATCCCTTTGAAAACATCATTAAAATCATGTTTTTCACTAAAAAGGGAGTGGATTTAAATTACCTGATTAATATTTTCCAATTTAATTCATAAAAATGAACCACTATTTTTGTGTTCAACAAAAATATTATCCTGACAGTTGACTTGACACTGACAGTCAGCTGATGTCTTCTCTGAGGACATGCTGAGGACCATTCGGGAACTGTTTAACTCGAGCTTATGATTCGCAAATCGTGACACGTTCGGTGCATCGCGTGGTGCATCTTTTGACAGTTAAATTCGATAGTGATAAGACATGTAAAATCATTATTCATGCTGTTTTTTTAAGTATTTAATTTCGATTATAATAAAATAGAAGATACATAAAATATTTGAGGCCTGTTTGCATTTTTATTTTGTGTTATGAACTTTATACATTACTTTAAACTATTTACATACGTATGTTACAATGAACTCCATATTTAAATGAATCTATTGATTATGATATAATTATGTGCGAGTGTCGGGTATGCCAATCACTAATACATCTATCTTGTCATTTGTTTCTATTTTGTTTATGAATTTTCTGCTCACGCCGAAAACAATAGGATTTGGCCTATATTATCACTCTAGTAGTAAGGAAATCGAACCTCAAGGGTTAAACCTTATAATTAATGCCTCCTCTACACGTCAACATTGTGGCGGGCGAATGGTTTTTTCCAACAACGTGTAGAACGGGTGTTTGGTATATATTGGAATGTTGGCCTTAAAGTGCTTCCAGACGCTTCGATTTGCTGGTTGGACGTGGTCGGCTTGCCGACGCATCCGACAAGCCGACCGTCCGACCGAATTGGAACGTCTGGAGGCTTTGTTCCATGTGCCTACTATGTTGCACAGTACCTTAAGGTCATTGGCGCTTAAGTCGTTTAGAAATTAATACAAATCGTACAAGTAGCATCCTACTAACTAATATTATAAATGCGAAAATTTGGATGTGAGTTTGTGACGATGTTTGCTACTCAATCACGCAAAATCTACTAAACGGATTTCGATGAAATTTGGTATACGGGTAGAAAAATATCGGGAATAGCACATATGGTATTTTATCCCGAAATTCCCACGGGAGCGAGGCTTAGGAAGTCATAGAGTAACACATAGGATAGTCTTTATCTCGGAAACATTTAAGGATCGTTCGTGAAAAATAAAAATCTCTAAAATATATTCACGTGGGCGAAGCCACGGGCAAAAGCTAGTGTTATATATATTTTGTTACCCATAGTTACGTAGTACTTATATTAATTCTGTGCCATAGTATAAAAACTATGAAACCAACCTCGTAACATTCTATAATTTTATCGACGTTTTATCGACTATTCAACATCCATACATTCAAGCACTGGCCATTGCGCGCGTAGCTTTCCCCCCAACGTAAGTGGCAGACTTTTTTGTATTGAGACTTGCGTTCATTTCTATTCCCGATCTTATTGTTCTGAGAATTTTCAACAGTCTAGTAATACTGATGCCAGACTGATGGTGTAAACATTTCTTCAGTCTGGTAAGCTTCAGTCGCTCTGGCAGCGATGGATTCTCACGATTATGGCTTAGATATTCAAAACAGCCATTTTAACATTGAAAATGTTTTTTCGTTCGCTCCAGTAGCCCCCCCCAGGTTTAGGGCCACAAGGACGTATGCGGGCTCAAAAAGACGCGGAATTTAAAGGGCTTTAAGAAGATGTAATAAGTATTTTATTCTAGTATTATTAATTATTATATATTACTAGCTTTTGCCCGCGGTTTCGCCCGCGTGAATTTCCCACGGGAACAGTGCTTTTTCCCGGGATAAAAAGTAGCCTATGTGACTACCTCTGTACCAAATTTCATCGAAATCTGCACGTGCAATATGGAATTGCACGAGAGGGCGCTGCACGTAACTATTGAGCTGCGTATAAATTATTTTTTTAAATTGTTTAAAGTTAACATTTTGAACTTAAAGTGACTTAAATGTGGACTATATACTGTGACTCTAAAGTGCAACTGTTTGTGGATAAAACTATCTAGTGAAACTAAAATAAACAAACGACGAACAAAGTGCCTCAGTTACATTTAAGAAAATATATAAATCAACGAGACAGTGCAGTGTATAATAAACAAACAAAAAAGCTAAATAAAGTTTGTATTGGAAGTGCAAAAGTTCTTCAGTAAATGAGAGGAATAATCGAATAACACCAAAAGTAATAAAATCTCTTTGTTTACTTTAGCCAGCCAATCGATTCAAAAGTATATGACTCATTATTTAACGCCCGCACTTCGATTGCGCGCATAAATGAATGCGCAATTTCGCACCGATGAGCTATCGAAAGTCGGCGCAGCGGTCTAGGTGTCTGACCTGGAGGCCAATTCTCGCGTTTGCGATATTTTATCGAATTTGATAATATATCAAACTTCTTTTATCGAACAAAATTATCACAAAAACCTCCAAAATGGTATTCTCGAACCTATTCGACATAAAACTCGATATTATATCGAAAACTAGGGCTTCTCTCATTGAAAACACGTTCCTTTTTCTCGATTATACTTAACTACAATCGATAAATTTATGTTTTACTTGTTTCATTAAATATTTTATGTAAAACCATTGTTTTAATAGTGAATTTATGTAAAAATAGTTATAATACTTTATTTTATGTAACTTAATAAGCTCCAATGCAAATTTATAAAATGCAAAGAAAATGAAATATTTTAGAGTTGATGGAGAGAACGGAACGTGAGGATACTTGTCATTGTTTGTTTATTGTGTGTGTGAGGTTATGTGATATTTGTTATCGGAGTATCAATTATATTCTTATGTATGATATTGTTTCTTTACGAAATTGAATTGAGAAACAAATAAGGTATGGTACTCGAGGCAGAAAAAGCAAAGTATGTATTTATCCAAACCTCTATATTAGGCTTCAATAAAATAATTTTATGTAAATAAACAACGATTTCCAATAAAATTGAATACAAAATCGTCAGCATTAATATTTTACTAAACCATAGCTGAATAAAAATACAAAGCGTCTTGTAAAGTACGAATATTATGTTATTCAATAAACCAATAACAATACCGATACAATAACCCGAGAATTGCATCCCTGGGAGGCAA
>CM031583.1:2021076-2262525 GCA_018467065.1 Ephestia elutella
ATTTTGCAAATTGACTAGAAATTTGTTGTTGAACCACCGGCAAGAAAAAGACCCCGTGGTCCACCCAGGTGAACTAAGTAGGTGGACCACGACCAACACGGGCAAATTTCAGCAACGAATTCTAGTCAAGTTGTATTTCTTTCTTTAGTAGGTGTCATCATAAGGGGGTGCCATCTTCAAAATGAAGTTTTGAGGGCAGCATACGGTACCTATCTCTCTATTTTGGGCGGCCTGTTTTAAAAAAACCTAAGCCCTGTATCATGTTAGTAGGTATACTTACTTCAAACACCTCAACATCGGAGCCCCCTTCAGCCTGTACCCAGGCTCGCACGTGAAGGTCACGGTTTCTCCGATCTTGTAGTAGAACTTGACTGACGACATCCGACCTGATATCGTGGTGCCAGGGTACGTGCAAGCTTGAGCACCTGTGGAAACGAATGATGATATACCCCAGGCTGTAATATCAGATACAGATATCTACAGTATCAAGATCTTACGAGGTCGACAAAATCGTAAGACTTAGCCACGCTTAGCTGAATGGTGAAACGACGATTCAGATATAGTGAAAGATTACAGGCCCATCGCCTATACCCAGTTTAAAACCCATTCTCTTAATTTACTCTCACAGTTTGCGCGGGAAAACAAGCAGCTGGAATACTTTATGCTTTTTCTTCGCTACCAGAGCAGCATGGAAGCAATATCAAGGCAATTACATGGTTTGGTTGAAGAAAAAGTTATAGGACATGGCGCAATAAAAGGAAGGCTTATGCCCAGCAGTGGACTGATGATGTGGGCTGAGAGTGACGATGATGATTCTGACGGTTTGGGGTGGTGAGTGTGATGGGGGTGTTTAGTGAGAAGTGTGTTGGAGTGAATGTGACAGTATTCTGATTTTGACATTACTTGCTAATGCAAGAGATATCAAGAATATCGATCACGGTAAAGACTGGCTGACGGTTGTTTAGAATCACGAATGTAGATAACTGTAGTTGTGTGGAATCTATATTGTGATAATCTCGAATAGGAGGAATCGCGTTTGTGTAATCGTTCGCATAATTCCATTATACTTACAAGTAGGAGGCTTGTCGCTCCACCTCCCGCTGTCCTGACAGACCAGTATAGGTCTCCCATGGAGCGTGTGTTCAGGGTTGCAGTGGAACTGTAGCACGTCACCAGCTCTGTACGGAGCCCGGCCTAGGACGTAGCCGGATTGTGGCGGGGGCAGCGCTGGGCAGGATACCTCTGGAGAGGAGATAGAGAATTATGAAGAATGCTTACAAGAAGCATTGTAGCATGTAACTTCGTGATCATCATCGTCGCATTATATCTCTATCTTTTATCATTGTAATCCAATTTTTGCCAGTTCTCATTGTTTCGATACCTGTTGTTCGATACCTGTCAATAATGTTCTATATAGTTATGTACCAGTATATGACGTAAACCTAAATGGGGCTTTTATCCTTCTAGCAGCAATCGTCTGGAGCCGGCAGTGCGATCATTGTTCTTTAATTGTCTTTGTTTACCGCGTAGCTTGCAGGGTTAATTTTTTTTGGTCGTGAGTCCAATTTAGAGCGATATAAATCAGCTGGAACGTAATTCTATATACGAGGTTTGGTAGAGTTAGCTTTCGCTTATGATGCGTAATCATTATTATCTTTAGTACCGGGGGCACCATTTGACTCTGATGAACACACTGGTAACATAAAAATTAAGCAAAGTTAAAGGTTTTTATTTAAATAAGCTTAAAAATAGCACTTTTAAATCGTCATGATCTTGTTTTTCAGTTAGTTGACGTCATAAAATTACTTAAAGCTAAGGTTACCACCGCCTCCAAAGCGCAAGTGGAGAAGAGGCGGCGCAACAAACTCAATTCAAGCTAAACTCAACAAAAGCAATTACATAGGTACTTCAAATCTAGCTGTTGTTGGCTCCATGGTCATTCTCAAAGTCTTTTTAATTCTTTTAATTTATTTATTCAGACAAAGTCCATTATTGTTAGTAACATCGAAACCTTAACCTAGAGTTAGTAATACATATTTTAGACACACACATTTAATACCTGCAAATATGAGATAGATAGATAGATAGATAGATAAAATCTTTATTTGTAATTACACTACAGCTACAAGTTACCTCGGCAGACAGGGAACGGCTTGGCCCAGTCAGCGGCCGGCAGACAGACAGTCTCGGCCGCGCCGCTGAGCGCCCAGCCCGGCGGGCAGGAGAAGGCAGCGCGCCCCCCCACCCCGCGGGAGACCACCGCCACCCGCGGGCGCCGCTCGCCTTCGTTTAGAGCCGTGTCGTGGATCACTTCGCCGCATTCTACGCCTGCGAATTTTTTATGTATGTATTTTTTTTTGCGCTTCCATGCTGGTCTGGGAGCGAAGAAAACACATAGAATATGCCAGCTGCTTCTCTTCCCGTGCAGATTGTCAATCGAGGGAAAGGGCTTTAAGCTGGGGATTACTCCACCCAAAGGCGATGGGCTAGCAACCTGTCTTTATATCTGAATGTACATTCCATCAGAAAGCTAAGCATGGCCTTCGAGTCTCACGACTCTTGGCTCTGTTTACCCCTTTAGGGGTAAAGACTTTATTCTATGTAAGTATAAGTGTGTATGTATGTTTTATTTTTGGATATTTCGCTGCTGCTTATAAATTAAATTGACCCGTGCATCCTGGTGTTCTTATATCAGGGTGCACTGGTCACTGAATCTATAGATTCTAAACTATCTAATAGTCTCGAAATGACGATCGAAACCCACACTTTGGCTTCAAAAGCACTGGTATGATCTTACGGAAAATCTGGTGATTCCATCTGCAATGTCCTAACCAACTGCAAGCAACTAACCAACGTAGTATTTACATGGGACTTTACATCAAGATGCATGTGTCGAAAGAGCACGAACGCCTGAGTCGAAAGAGTATGGAGTCAGTTTTAATAGCAGAATTTATAAGTGAATTCTGCCCGTGCTCAATGAGTTTGTATACCAATCTGACTTATGTTACCTATGTTAGTTTACATCGACCACTTGCTTCCGAAGGAAAACGTCGCGAGGAAACCTGCACTCTGGTTGATGATTATCAGCTAGTGTGTCAAATGGAAAAGGCAATGGCAAACCACTCCATTAAAATTGCCAAGAGAGTCGTTGTGTGTATTTCATTCCATATAATGACCACGACCCTCAGTCATGAGGAAATACGAGTAAAGACAGATACTTACTTACTTACTCCGCTGGCTCAGTGACCCCAAAGTGGATTTTGGCCTCCGAAACGAGAAAGCGCCATAGACTTCTATTCTGCGCGGTGGCTCGCCAGTTATCCACTCCACAGTGTCTCTCCAGCGATACCTGGTGCCCGACTTCCTGACAACTTTCCCAGGTAGGCTGATTTGACGCCACGATCCTCCTTCATTCTCTCGAGAGAGAAAAAGAAGAGATAAGTGAAACCAACTTACTCTCGCAAACAGGCATCGGAGCGCTCCAGTTCCCAGAGGCCCTGCACACCAGCGTATGGGCTCCGAGCAGAGCATTGCCATTGGCGCAGTGAAACCTGATCTCCGTGCCCAGGCGGGTGTCCATCTCACTAGCCACGAGGCCTCGCCGGATGGGCAGCGGGGGGCAGTGCACATCTGGAAAACACGTGAATTTTATCATATACAGCACGCTTCATAACGCGAAACATGAGAGGTTGTGCAATGGTGTCAACTAAACAAGATAAACCCCACCATCCTAACACACCACCACCGCCGCCACCACCAATAAGAATAACATCACCAGAATAGACACCACTTCTGGGCGTACATTCCTGTAAGATTTCCCTTGATGTCTGTTTGTAATAAAAATTGTTGATGCTTATAAACTCTGTGCACTGTCGCATGGTAGCAGCGCCGTGTATAGCTGGCTTTACGTATAGCCATTGCGTTTGCCTCCTGGCAACATTGCGCGGACGGCTTCCGGCCGTCGACATTCAGTCGTCCTTTGAACGCGCGCGCACGAGGCCGTGTCGCATGAAATATCGCGGTGATATAGCCACCATCTTGTGTTGTTGCATTTTGAAGCCGCGCGGCGTGGCGTTAATTTTGGTTGTAATAACTGATTTGCGCTTGTGATTATATTTCCCTTTTGTTAAATAACTATTGAACGGTTGTGTTTGTGAAAAACCCTGTTATTGTGACTTTTTCTTGTGAGACGTGACCTGTGGCTGCCTGGGGACGCCGAAATCTGTTGCCGAGTGGAACTGCTAGACGGATCAGGTATTTTTTCTGGGGATTGAGATCTCATGGGGTAGGTTGGGTGATTTAGGGAACAACCCCCTCCTCTTCCGAAGACACTCGAAGTTGGATCCGAAGATTAAGAAGATTCAGTTTGGTAAGTGGTTTGAATTGTAGTTATTAAATTAGGTTAGTATATAGGGCCCCGTAGCTCCCTATATAAGCTACGGTGGTAGCAGTCTGCGTATAGCTTAAGTTAGATTCTAGTCGGACAAGCGTGGTGTCGCGTGGAGATTTTTTCCCGGTACTTAATTTTACCGGTGGGTTTTTTCCCGGTAAAGTTCCGGTACAGAATTCTTCCCGCCACTTCGTTTGTCCGGATTCTCTGCGCACATTTTCTGGTAGCAGAGCGTAGTTTATCTACCCTCTATTTGTTCGTTTGTAAAAAATAATTAATTGTTTGTAAAAATTATTAGATTTTTCTTAGTTTGTTTGTATAAGAATATTTGTAACCTTTTTTGTATTTGTTTGCGGTTTGTACCGTGGGTTCCGGGTTTGTGCCATTCTCATACCTACCGCGGTTCTTCGTGTAGTTGTTTGATTTTGTTGTTTTTTATTTACCTTTTGTTATTTTTTGTTTGTGACTTGACGCGATGGCGAAGGTCCCCAATGCTAAGGCGACACTCGCCAACGAATTGAGATGGTTTGTGACGGCCGGTGGACTCCTGTCCCGGAAGGACAGGGAGGCCGCTATACTGGAAAGAGCGGATCAGCTCCGCTCACGATTGAACAACGCGGAAGCGGCCATGGCGGCGCTTACCGAAGCCGACCTTACCCCGGAGGTCTACGCAGGTCACGTGGCGGACCTGGACCAGATCCTGAGTCTGCACGATGACATCGTGGAGGCGGCGGCCGCAATAAGGGCGAGACAGGCTGGCGGACCAGCCCCTCGCACACCTGTTAGACAGGAAGGACCAGCGGTTACTGGTCGGCTCCCCACCCTTCAGCTGTCCCACTTTGGGGGTAGGATGGAGGAGTGGGTAGCCTACAAAAATATGTTTGAGTCCCTGGTCGTAGCACGACAGGATTTGTCGAAGGCCCAGAAGATGGCCTACCTCCTCTCCACTCTTGAGGGTGAAGCGCGGTCGCTCATCCAGCACCTCCGGGTGGAGGACGACCAGTACGACACGGCTTGGGAGTTATTGAACTCCCGCTACCAAAATTTACGTTTGTTAGCGGATGCGCACGCCGCACAGTTGATGGCCCTGCCCAAGGTGGCCAACAGGGCACAGTTGCGCCTGCAGTTGCTCACGCCCGTTACAGTGGCCTGTAACGCGCTCCGCACACTGGGGCTGCCGGTGGACCAATGGTCCTTTTTGCTGGTGCACATTGTATTGGGCAAATTACCCAATGACATCCGCTCGCGATTTGAGCGCGAGAATGCGGAACGGGATAGCACCACCCTACCAACATTCACTGACTTGGTGAAGTTTTTGGAGTTTGAGGCACGGGCGGCTGAGAATACCATGACGGACTCAGCGCCATCCAGAGCGCCTGAACGTAGGCCCCAACAGGGACGGCAACCGCCACCGCGTGGAGCTGGTGTGCGGGTTGCACACACGGCAGCAGTCGCGGGGGACGCGGACTGCCTGCAATGTGGCCGGATGGGCCACAGCCTGCTGCAATGCAGGGACTGGCAGAGACTGCCAGTACAAGATCGGCGCCGCATGGCAAAGCGGCATGAACTTTGCTTTTACTGTTTGGGCAGTCTATGCACGTGACTGTCCCAGAGCCATACCATGCAGTGCATGCCGTGGGCTGCACCACGTGATGCTCTGCATGAACCGGAACGGGGATGGCCCCCGGTTGTTGAGGCAGGGGTCCCCTATGGGCGGGGGCGCTCCTGCGCGAAGCCCTCCACCATCGGACGGAGGACGCGGCTTCGCTCGTCGCACCCCCCTCGGGAGGGGGTCGCGTACCGGCGCGGGTCTTGGCGGACCGGGACCACGCGCCCCAAGGTCGTGGCCAGTATGTGGCTGGCCAGGCCCCGGATAGGGCCCCCATGGGCGGGGGCCCTAGATCGGACGTGAGAGTGGGGACACCCCCCTCCACGCGGGTTACCAATACCCACCACATGCAGCCGCAGCGGTTTTCTCCGCCGCTGCACGAGTACCCACGGCTGGAGTACCACCCGCCGTACCATATGTATGGCCGGGCCGCGGGTTATGCCCCCCCTCAGGTAGGGATGTGCACTCGCCCGCCATACTATCCGGGTCAGTGGCGCCCCCCTGGTTTGGAGAGAGTGGGGAGCCCGTAACTAGCTTGCTCCCTTGCTGGGACAGAGCCGCGGACGGTTCTGCTCCCTACCGCGGTGGTCCGCGTATGGGGTCGTGGGGGGGAAGCCATTAATTTGAGAGCTCTGTTGGACTCAGGGGCTCAAAGCAGTTTGGTTACCACTCGAGTGGCACGCCAGTTAGGTTTAGTCGTGGAAGACTCGCCTGTGCCACTTCTTGGAGTTGGTGGCATACAAGTGAAGTGTCTGACGGGCCAGACACTTGTCACCTTTTCTTCGCTGAAGTCCTCCACAATGAGGATCACGACTTCGGCTATGGTAATGGATACCATTGCGGGTTGGCACCCCTCGACAGACATACCGCCGGGTGTGTTGTCTTTGGTTTCGGGTCTGGATTTGGCCGACCCCTTTGTCTTTCATCCCGGCCCAGTGGACTTGCTCCTGGGCTCGGACGTATTGGGTTGGATTTTGTTGGGTACACAGAAGGCTCTGGGTTCGTCTTCACTGATGGCAGTGTCTACGATTTTTGGTTTTGCCCTGATGGGCCCTGTGTTTGATAATGGCACCGCGGAGGAGCCACCGGTTGTCGCATCTGCGTCCTTGGCCAAGACCATGCAAAGGTTTTGGGAGGTGGAGGAGCCACCTATGAGTTCCAGGATGGATCCGGAACACGCTGAGTGCGAAGCCCTTTTTCGATCGACCACGGAGAGGTTGCCCTCCGGTCGGTTTGTAACTAGGTTACCCTTTGTTGCCTCTCGTCCTAGCCTAGGGCAAAGTAGGGCGCTTGCGGAGAAACGACTGCTGTCCATGGAGCGACGTATGCAGCGTGACCACGTACTTCGCGATAAATATATTGAATTTATGCGCGAGTACGAGGATTTGGGTCACATGTCTCCGGCTCGAGTTGATTGGAGCTCAACTGAGCATTATTTTTTGCCCCACCACGCGGTGGTGAAGGCCTCAACGGGCAAGTTGCGGACTGTCTTTGATGGGTCCTGTAGTGATAACTACAGAATTATTTTGAACTTCTAACTGGTTAACCTTGCATATCATATTTTGGGTGAAATAGTTGATATATTGGGATATTATTCCTGTGGCGTATTACCTGCATGATAGGCTCTCGACGCATCACAATAGCAGGCATTCAAATCCATTAGTTTCCAGACAAATTGAATTGGAAAGTGAAACACCAGTACACAAATTTCATATGTTGTTTTTGCAATACTTGTTGGGAAAACAGGGAGACCCGCTCATCAGAACGTTCTTTGAGTCACGCCGAAACCATTGGTAGCAATAACTCGACGCGATTTTGTGTACTTACGGAATTATATCAAAAACTAAACATTCATAACAAAACATTCTATGATTAAATTAGACTGTCAACAAAATCTGCAGAGTTGGACGTCTGACATTGACAGCTGGTGACACACGTTCCGTATCAGTTCCTAACCAACCTTTCTTATCATAAACAAATAAGAAATCATGGCTGGATTGTTGTAGAATTTTAATTATTCTCCTTTAATATCGTCGACTTAGATTGTTATAATATTCAACGAATAAATACCTTATTTAAACGTTAGTTCTTTTAAAGAATATTAAAGGTTGGTTTGACGTGCGTCCGAATTGGGCGAAATGGAACGCGACGAGGCGGAATGTCAAATCAAGTGGAGGGATCTTTCTCTTCCTGGGTGGCCGCTACGACATGTAACATGGCTTGAGCAAAATCATTAAATTTTTGGGTTTTTTTCACTTTCGCCGCCCTCGGCACCCCGTCATGGGACTATGGTTTAACCTTTAGCTTTAAGATCCGCGATACGCGCAAGGACACAGGGGATATTTGCCGCCACGAAGTTGTCAGGAGGATGAGCTGTTGATATCCACGTGCCCGCCCGGCCGTATGAATTGGCGCTTCCTGGAGTGTCCTCCCATCACCAGAGGGTGCGGTTTCCCCGGACCGTGGACCGCATGCAACGGCGCAGGCCCCGTCGTCGGCGACCCCAAGGTGCGACACACGGATCCTAACCTTATTTCCAAAGGCCGCGTCGCCGCCTTCGATCCGATGTCCGTGTGTGGCTCAGCGCAAACCTCGGAAGGCCCAGCCAGCGTCTACTATCTCGCATACAACGGAGCGTGCAGGAGCGCCGCGTCGCTTCGAGGACGCGACCAGTACCAGTGCTCGAACCCAATGGATCACAAAACGGTGAACGGGACAACGTTCTAAGTGCGCACAGACGTTTGTGTACGGACCTGGCCAGGTACCTTATATTTGGTTTATGTTAATTTTAACTTTTAATTGCGGCAAAGACTTATCAGATTTCGGTATTAGTATAACATGTGCCCGCCCTCAGCGGCTAGTGTGTTTATGGAATAAAATGCTATATTCTATCCCAACCATATTGTATTAATGATATCATCCTGCCCATGACTCCCAGGACCTAAGGCTTACTAGACAAGAGGTCCTTGTACTTCAAAAGTGCGAGGCTCTATCCTGAGCATTACATCCGGCTCTCTCTAAAGTAATTGTTCGTGTATAACCGCACTGCGCAGGGATATTGCCCGTCTTCGCTTCAAATAGTGGGGGACCCCTGCGCACACACCGCAACATACACACTTTTATTTTTTTATTTTTTATACACGACAATGGCGCCCGAACTAATATATTTTTGAGCCTTTGAGTCCTGTGAGAGTGGCAGTTTTTTCTAAAAAATAGTTTTTAAATTCTTTAAACTCGCTCACTTGTTATTTTGAAATTTTGGTGATATCATTGACTGTAAAGTCATTATACTTTAGTGTTTGTTAGGTTTATATGCGACAGGGTTGTAAGCATACATTTAATACAATTCATAGTAATTATTATAATATTACTAAATAATATTATAATTAATAATATAATAATTAATATTTTATTTGGGCTTCGCTATGAATAAAAAGCATAGCGCTCAGCCATAATTCCTATTTTATCTCAATTTGAGAGCTAATTTATATTTCTTGACAGGGAGTAACCTGTATATACCAATCAGAGGCCCCATTTTTCACATATGACATGACTCACATGTGAAATTTTTTTGTCAAGCGTTTTCATGAAAACCAATTTCTTTTGTAACTACACACTCTAGGCGCCAGAGTAAACATAAGGATATGGATTAATACTCCTTAATTTTTGAGAAAAAAAGGAAAATAACTTTTTTTTCCTTATACAATGTCAGCCCAACGGCTATACATTTTAAATTTTAATTTATGTGAGAGCTCTCCATTAGTTTAAAGACTTTATTAGGTTTACAATTTAATTACTAACTAGTAAATTATGTAGGAATGCTAGATTACATATATTTTAATTAAATCTTAAATAGTTTTTCTTATTATACATAAGTAAGAACTATATTACTTTAGATAATTCTTTATTATTAGTATGCTACTTGCGATTATCTCATTAGAAATCCAAGTATGATTTTTTTTAATGCAGGGGAATTGCAGCGGTCTGGCCAGACGCTGTATTCCTGACACTCAACATAAATTGAGTTAGTTTTAGAACTCTAGAACATACATTTTAGTTTAATATATGAAATAGCATGAGTTAGTTTCATATATAGCTGATAGTTTTATATTTAGAAATATATTGCCGTAGGATAGGTGAATGTTTTCTCCGGTTACCCCGGCTGTTTCGGCTAAGTACAACTTAACCTCTTTGCCGAAAAGGGGGGTATTGTAGTGATAACTACAGAATTATTTTGAACTTCTAACTGGTTAACCTTGCATATCATATTTTGGGTGAAATAGTTGATATATTGGGATATTATTCCTGTGGCGTATTACCTGCATGATAGGCTCTCGACGCATCACAATAGCAGGCATTCAAATCCATTAGTTTCCAGACAAATTGAATTGGAAAGTGAAACACCAGTACACAAATTTCATATGTTGTTTTTGCAATACTTGTTGGGAAAACAGGGAGACCGCTCATCAGAACGTTCTTTGAGTCACGCCGAAACCATTGGTAGCAATAACTCGACGCGATTTTGTGTACTTACGGAATTATATCAAAAACTAAACATTCATAACAAAACATTCTATGATTAAATTAGACTGTCAACAAAATCTGCAGAGTTGGACGTCTGACATTGACAGCTGGTGACACACGTTCCGTATCAGTTCCTAACCAACCTTTCTTATCATAAACAAATAAGAAATCATGGCTGGATTGTTGTAGAATTTTAATTATTCTCCTTTAATATCGTCGACTTAGATTGTTATAATATTCAACGAATAAATACCTTATTTAAACGTTAGTTCTTTTAAAGAATATTAAAGGTTGGTTTGACGTGCGTCCGAATTGGGCGAAATGGAACGCGACGAGGCGGAATGTCAAATCAAGTGGAGGGATCTTTCTCTTCCTGGGTGGCCGCTACGACATGTAACATGGCTTGAGCAAAATCATTAAATTTTTGGGTTTTTTTCACTTTCGCCGCCCTCGGCACCCCGTCATGGGACTATGGTTTAACCTTTAGCTTTAAGATCCGCGATACGCGCAAGGACACAGGGGATATTTGCCGCCACGAAGTTGTCAGGAGGATGAGCTGTTGATATCCACGTGCCCGCCCGGCCGTATGAATTGGCGCTTCCTGGAGTGTCCTCCCATCACCAGAGGGTGCGGTTTCCCCGGACCGTGGACCGCATGCAACGGCGCAGGCCCCGTCGTCGGCGACCCCAAGGTGCGACACACGGATCCTAACCTTATTTCCAAAGGCCGCGTCGCCGCCTTCGATCCGATGTCCGTGTGTGGCTCAGCGCAAACCTCGGAAGGCCCAGCCAGCGTCTACTATCTCGCATACAACGGAGCGTGCAGGAGCGCCGCGTCGCTTTGAGGACGCGACCAGTACCAGTGCTCGAACCCAATGGATCACAAAACGGTGAACGGGACAACGTTCTAAGTGCGCACAGACGTTTGTGTACGGACCTGGCCAGGTACCTTATATTTGGTTTATGTTAATTTTAACTTTTAATTGCGGCAAAGACTTATCAGATTTCGGTATTAGTATAACATGTGCCCGCCCTCAGCGGCTAGTGTGTTTATGGAATAAAATGCTATATTCTATCCCAACCATATTGTATTAATGATATCATCCTGCCCATGACTCCCAGGACCTAAGGCTTACTAGACAAGAGGTCCTTGTACTTCAAAAGTGCGAGGCTCTATCCTGAGCATTACATCCGGCTCTCTCTAAAGTAATTGTTCGTGTATAACCGCACTGCGCAGGGATATTGCCCGTCTTCGCTTCAAATAGTGGGGGACCCCTGCGCACACACCGCAACATACACACTTTTATTTTTTTATTTTTTATACACGACAGTCCGCACCCACTTCGAACGGGGTTTCGTTGAATCTGTGTTTGCATTCGGGTCCCAAATTGCATAGGGACATAATTGACATCATCTTGAACTTTAGAAGACATCAAGTGGTTTTTGGTGCGGACATCCGGATGATGTTCCGCCAGACAGTCATACATCCTGAGGACAGGCGATTCCAGTTGATACTCTGGCGTGAGCGCCCTGAGGATCCTGTGACGGTGTATGAACTCAACACAAACACGTATGGTTTGAAATCTAGTCCCTATATCGCCATCAGATCATTGCTTGAAGTGGCAGAGCGGGAACGGATCCGCTTTCCCCGTGGGGCTTCCGTGCTGTCACGTGACTTGTATGTTGATGACGTGTGCACCGGAGCCCAAAGTATTGAGGAGGCCCTCCTACTGCGGGATGAATTGATTGAAATATTGAAGACAGGTGGCTACGAGCTACGTAAGTGGTTGTCTAATGAGCCTAAAGTTCTAGAAGGGATCCCGGAGGATCACCAACAGAACCCTCACCTGTTTGAGGATGTGGATGATCCCAACAGGATAGCGGTGCTGGGCATGCAGTACCAGCCGCTAACCGATATTTTTACATTCCAAGTGGACTTGGAAATACCAAAGGTCTGGACTAAGAGAACGGTGTTGTCCGTAATAGCTCGTATGTTTGATCCAAGCGGTTGGATCAGTCCAGTAATATTCTCTGCGAAGTGTCTTCTTCAGAGACTTTGGACTTTGGGCGTCTCGTGGGACGAGCCGCTGTTTGGTCCTCCATTGGATGATTGGCTCGAGTTGTTTTCATCGATTAAGGAAGTCAATCGGATTGCCTTGCCTCGTCGAATATTGCCCCCGGGAAATATCGAGCCAGCCTGCATGGCTTTTGTGACGCGTCGGGCGAGGCTACGCCGCGTCAGTCTATATGCGGACAGTTGACGCCGATGGCCGGGTCAATGTCTCGCTTTTGTTAGGGAAGAGCAAGGTCGCCCCCATCAGGACTAGGCTGACTATTCCCAAGCTTGAGTTGAGTGGAGCTCACCTTCTCTCTAAATTGTTGCATCACGTTGCATGTGAGCTGGCGGCCACGGTCGAGATACGGGACATCTTCGCCTGGTCGGATAGCCAGGTCGCGCTTGCATGGTTGCGCGCGGCCCCACATACCTTGGAGGTTTTTGTGGGAAATCGGGTTTCCCAAATCCAGAATATCGGAATTGATATAACATGGAGACATGTGCCGGGAGAGCTTAACCCAGCGGACTGTGCTTCCCGAGGTTGTACGGCACCAGAATTGGTGTCACACCCGCTCTGGTGGGGCCCAGAGTGGCTGATGGGATCAGAAACTTCTTGGCCTGTCTGTCAGACAGATGTTACTTCTTTGAGTTTGACTGGGCTCCGTGTACATGCTGTAGTCGCTGAGACGACGTCGGAGCCGGATTGGCTACTTGCTCGGTATAGCAGCTTGGATAAGCTTCTGGGTGTTACCAGTTGGATTAAGCGTTTCATACATAATTGTAGAAACCCACAGGCAAAGCGGTTGGAGCCGATTGCAGGTGCAGAAGAGCGCCGGAGCGCATTATTGCATTGGGTCCGTGTCGTGCAGACCGGACGGTTTGAGTCAGAGCTTCATATTTTGCGCGACGCACGCGCTAAGTTGAAGGGCGCGGTCGCTCGTTTGAACCCGTACATCGACTCGGATGGGCTTCTTCGGGTTGGAGGCAGGCTCCGGAAGGCGGATCTTCCATATGAGACTCGCCATCCTCTGTTGTTGCCCAAGGGCGGACCCTTGGTGCAGCTTTTGGTGTCTGATCGACACATTCGTAACGCCCATGCTGGGTGCAATGCTTTGTTGGCTATTTTGCAACGCGAGTTTTGGATTTTGTCTGCCCGAAGAGCAATCCGTAGTGTCCTGTTTCGATGTATTGCATGTTATAGGTTGAAGGCATCCACGATGCAACCACAGATGGGTGATTTGCCCGCTGATCGAATCCGACCTTCGAGACCGTTTGACGGCGTTGGAACCGATTTTGCCGGTCCCTTTTCGATCAAGGCTTCTCCCTTTCGTAATGCCCGTATTGTGAAGGGCTATTTGTGTGTATTTGTTTGTTTGGCCACCAAGGCTGTCCATTTGGAGGTGGTGTCGGCTCTGACTACGGAGGCCTTCGTCGCCGCGTTGGATCGCTTTGTTTCGCGTCGAGGTCTACCTTCCCTTATTAGGTCTGATAATGGCACAAACTATAAAGGAACTGTAAATTATCTTAAGGATGTTTCTGTGTTTATTGATAAGAATTGTACTAGTTTAAGTCAAATTGCTGCCCAAAGGGGAATAACCTGGAAGTTTAGTCCCCCAAGTTGCCCCCATTGGGGAGGGATTTTTGAAGCGGCTGTGAAATCCGCAAAGACCCACCTCCGCCGCATTATCGGAGAAACGGCTCTAACTTTTGAAGAGCTGGCCACAGTGTTTTGTAAAGTTGAGGCGGTCCTCAACTCTCGTCCTCTCTGTCCGCTATCTCCAGATCCAAATGACTTGGAAGTTCTCACCCCTGGTCATTTTTTGGTGGGAGGGCCTTTGAATGCCCTGCCCGAATACCCGTGGAAGGACGAACGCGTATATCGGTTGTCGCGTTTTCAAATGTTGCAGCAAATGAGCCAGGACTTTTGGCGTCGCTGGTCGCTTGAATATTTGCATTTGCTGCAGCAAAGAGTGAAGTGGACAGACAGGACTGAGCCTCCCAGGGAGGGTGATTTAGTGTTGTTAAAAGAGGCAAATTTGCCCTCATTGCTTTGGCGACGAGCTCGCATATTACGTTTGATTCTTGGCGGAGATGGCACTCCGCGTGTGGCTGAGGTGTTGGTCGACGGTTCGATTTTAAGGAGAGCTGTGACCTCTCTCGCCCGCCTTCCCGTAGAGTAAGCTAGCGGTCTGCTTCTCAGACCGGGACGGGGGGATGTTTGTAATAAAAATTGTTGATGCTTATAAACTCTGTGCACTGTCGCATGGTAGCAGCGCCGTGTATAGCTGGCTTTACGTATAGCCATTGCGTTTGCCTCCTGGCAACATTGCGCGGACGGCTTCCGGCCATCGACATTCAGTCGTCCTTTGAACGCGCGCGCACGAGGCCGTGTCGCATGAAATATCGCGGTGATATAGCCACCATCTTGTGTTGTTGCATTTTGAAGCCGCGCGGCGTGGCGTTAATTTTGGTTGTAATAACTGATTTGCGCTTGTAATTATATTTCCCTTTTGTTAAATAACTATTGAACGGTTGTGTTTGTGAAAAACCCTGTTATTGTGACTTTTTCTTGTGAGACGTGACCTGTGGCTGCCTGGGGACGCCGAAATCTGTTGCCGAGTGGAACTGCTAGACGGATCAGGTATTTTTTCTGGGGATTGAGATCTCATGGGGTAGGTTGGGTGATTTAGGGAACAACCCCCTCCTCTTCCGAAGACACTCGAAGTTGGATCCGAAGATTAAGAAGATTCAGTTTGGTAAGTGGTTTGAATTGTAGTTATTAAATTAGGTTAGTATATAGGGCCCCGTAGCTCCCTATATAAGCTACGGTGGTAGCAGTCTGCGTATAGCTTAAGTTAGATTCTAGTCGGACAAGCGTGGTGTCGCGTGGAGATTTTTTCCCGGTACTTAATTTTACCGGTGGGTTTTTTCCCGGTAAAGTTCCGGTACAGAATTCTTCCCGCCACTTCGTTTGTCCGGATTCTCTGCGCACAATGTCCATTACTTTATCGTCTCACTTTTAACAATGAGACAGGGTCTCACACTGGTAAATAATATAGTCTTTTTCTCCGCACGCATAATTATGACAACTTTTGATCTTCGCCCTTTCTCAACGTTACTTTGTATTTCTATTTTTCTAAAAATCAATTTGCCGATACGATATTGTCAAACTCGCAAGACAAATCAATTTTTTTAATTGAATCATTTCACAGATTGCCCCAAACTTTGATAAAGCTTTCTAGACATAAGCTACTATCAATCGGTCTATTTAGTCTACGGGAGAAGGCTACATCCAGCTGTGGACTATATGTTAAACATGATTGAGATGAGGATGAAATACTGAAATAGGAGTTGACTCACCTTCGACAATAATTTCAACCTCATGGTGCTGCCTCGCTGGGGTCTCACACCGGTATATCCCAGAGTCCTCCTTCTCAGCGCTCATGATACTAAGGCGGTACTCCAGCTGGCTGTCTCGGCCAGGGTCCGTCGTCCAACCTTCTGGGGGTTTGCGGTCCACACTGGTGATGATAAATATATTTATTTGATTCAGAATACCTGTTACGACAGCGCCATCTTGTTATGACAATCATAACTAAATAGCTTGATTGCATTCTCAATGCGCTTAGGTGCTATTATGAATTTATTTAGCAATATATTCACATATAACGAGATGGCGTTGGCGATTGAAGGATGATATATTTTCGAAAACGATTGTGAATGACGCTCTTCCTTTCTGGGTTCGAACCAATAAACATTGTTCTATTCCTTTATTTTATTTTTTTCTTTTGGGCACCTATTTTACAATGCCTAATTATAGTTAATATCAAGTGGACTCCTGATCAATGGAGTTGTGTGTAACTAAAATAACCCAGACGACAGCAATATACGTAGAATGAGGATCAATAGAGTAGCAGCCGGACATGTACAATGTACAGTCAAGAGTCAAATGTGCAGTCAGAATCTACATGGCATTATGATCATTAAGGCTAAGCAATAAGGTCTTTGATGTATGACTGCAGTTATGACGCTTGACGTAGCTTGCTATCATGGGTCTGTGTGATCGGCCCCAGCGAATGGCGGAACAGCAGATTATCTAATCGTGTGACAGAAATGTGGGGGGCAAAAATTACAAAAGGAACTAAAGTTAGCTCTTACTCAGGGTAATGGTACGTGACGTTCCACTTGGGGTTCCCGAACCTCCTCATCCATAGGCACTCCATGTGCATCATAGTCCCAGGATACACCAGTAGCTTACCATTATTGGTCTGGATGATCGGCCACAGCGAATCGCGGAACAGGGCATTATCTACTCGTGACAGAATCGTAGGGAGCAACAATTACGAAAAGGAACGTTCTCTTACTCAGGGTAATGGTACGTGACGTTCCACTTGGGATTCCCGAACCTCCTCATCCACAGGCACTCCATATGCAACATGGTTCCAGGATACACCAGCAGCTTGCCGTCGTTGGTCTGCGCGATTGGGCCCAGGGAGTGGCGGAACAGGATTGTAGGGGGCTTCTCCACTGGAACAGAGGTACTTGGCAACTAACATTCATAATTAGTTACACTCCTGGACTTTGAGAAACCATAAACCATCATAGAATGGTTAGAGTCATTCGATCACTTCCATGGGAATGTCTTGTATAAAGATTGTAATGAATCTGATAGCTATTGGTTGCTAGATATTGGTAAAAATACTCCTTATAAAGTAGCCGAGACCCAAATAAAATATAAAATAGTTCCAGAGTGAATTAATAGATAGTAATGAAGTTAGGCGAGACCATTCAAAAAGTATAATTTTCACGGGACTAGTTAAAAAAAAAACAATAAAAAAATCTAAAAAGTATCAATATTCCTGGTTTCAAACTGTTATGCCAGCATTTTTTTACGAGCCTCTGGCTGACGGTATGCAATATAGGTAGCCATCATTATTCACTTTTAAAAACTCTACTTTTTTGGTTACTCAGAAAGTAGCGTTTTTTCAATATAATTTTATAGATCAGAAAAAAGTTCAGTCTTTTGACTTTTTCCTGTCTGTTTGCTCCTCATTTTAAATCAGATATTTGAGTCAGCCACAATATTGAACCACATGAGTTGGTCTGTTAAGTAGTTAGAACTGTCAATCGATCGATACAAATACTTACTAGCATAGTCGTTCTCCTGGTTGAGTCCAAAGCAACTGGGTTTGGATCCGTCCCAGGCTCCGCCTATGCATCTTCGTGCTTGAGATCCTGTCATTGAATATTTGCCAATGTCGCTGCATCTGAAATCGAAAATTCATGCTGAAATCAGCTGTATAGACTCATCAACTCACATAAAACAGAGTTTGAAACGTAATATTATCAGTTTGGTTGATTAATTTTAAGCTAAGTTGATTCTTCTAACTAAGTAAACTAACTAGTAACTAAGTTTCGATATCTATATGCGAAAACCTATTAAATGTGTTTGTAGTTACTTAAGTTATTTTGTAATTTAGTTATGAAACTGTATGGTTTTCCAAAGAAAACAAAATAAAATAAAATAAAATAAAATAAGTAAAGGTTCATATTGAAATTATTTTTTTCAGGTAATTAGAATTTCGACTTTAGCAGGCACTGATTGTAGTCAATTTATCAGAACAATTCATACCAAATATCTTCAATCAATCAATATATTCAATTAACAAATTCTTTTCGAAATGACCACTGTTGAGGAAAAATACCAAAGATATTTTTAAAGTACGTGCCAACAACGGCTTGTCGAAGATTTACAAATATTCGCTGTCAGATTGATCGAACTATAAGGATTTAAATTTCAGCGTGGTTCAATTGACTGAAATTGATCGAAATACCAAGAATCAAGAGTCTTTGCTGTCCGATTGATCGAACTGTAAGGAACTAAAGTTGTGGTTCGATCAATCGACCTCGCGATCGGAGGGGAAACAAGCATACCTTGAAATAATAACCGAGCCAGCAGGAAAGTCGACGGTCTCGGTGATCTCCAGGTCATTGAAGAAGGAGACGACATGTGGCTCCTCGTTTCTGAACGTGCAGCTGTTGTTGTTTAGGAGTTCTTCATTCTGGGCTTCTATTTCCTCTGTAAAGTATGATAATTTACTTATCATTATTGCACCATTAGTAAAAGCACAAGTGTATATTTCCAACAAAAGAAACATCAAAGAAAGAGGTTGTAAGTAGTAGTAGTCATAATTAGGTGCTTAGTTAAGTACTTTTCTTTTTCTAGTTAAGATTACTATCCGTTACTATCTCCCAGTCATCCATATGCAACGATTACGACTAGCATAGTAACACATAATCTGTGACAACGGTAATTACTTATTACTAGAATAGGAAGGTTTTAGTAAACATGCACGAAAGCGTAGTGAATTGAAGAAACTCAGAAAGAAACTACGGCCAGCCATACTCTGATAGAGTAACGCAGTAGTTAACAGCGCCAAATATAAAACATTGAGGTCTATCATAACCTGTATAGCTTAATTTAGCTTGAGTCATAAGTTTCAGATTAAATCTCCGAAAGAAGTAATAGGAAGTAGGTAATTAAACTTACCACAATTAAAACTCTTCCCAACCCAGTTGCCCTGTTCACAGATCAACTTCCACGTGGTTTTCTCCCCCATGATTGATGCTATACATCTGAAGGTGATCTCCGTGCCGTGGGGATAGCCCTCCATGATCAGGGTCCCGTTAACTTCAGCGCCATCCCGGTAAATCAGTGTGCCCTGAACCCTGAACATTTGGACACAATTTTCTAACAAAGAAATCAAGAAGAAAATCCTCGAAAAAAACTTTTACATTTTTTTGTTCAAAACTTAGAGCTGATCAATTTATTGAATGGTTAAAAAATAATTTGATGTAAGTTAAAATTTTATTAAGTACTTACCATAGACAAAAATGCTATAATAGTGTTTCATATCAGTGATAGGTATAAAATCAGCTCTAAATTAATCTGCCTAAATTATATAAGTATTAAAGATGTTTAAGTATTATCATTCAGATTTGTCAACATCGTAAAAATATTTATTGACAATGATAGAATAACAGTTGCATGCACTAACATCGAAAATGTCCGAAAAGACATCGAGCAACAGAAAAAAAGCTCGGCCAAGACATAAAAAGCCAACCATGGCCATACAAACAGCTTTGTCAACAGACATACATAAAAAGTTGTATATGTGTGCCTAAACAAACTAAGCCCTGCCATCGGAGGATTTGAAACCTAGGAAGTAATGAACTTGAAAAAGATTCCTTAAACAAAGAACATTGAAATAAACCAAAATTTCTTGACAGAAATTTTGATGATAATGAAGTATTCCTTTCATGAGATGAAAATATTGATAATGTCAATGAAACTATTGGAGATGTTGATGATTTCTTTGATGATCGTGATAAAGAAAATGACAGAGAATTTAAAGAAGCAAAAGTCCGAACCTAGAAGGCTCTCACCAGGGCTTGGCATCCCTGAACGCCTGTGTTCCCTTCAGTCTATCCAGCCAGCAAATAAGAAATGCATATTCTTTGCAAAAACATTATTTTTTTGTCGTTTACTCGTCATCCTTGGGGGGATGATTTAGTTTATAAAACAAGTCAAACTTTCAGTTATTATAAATTTTACTTTGACTTTACATATTTATAAATTAATACTTCTAGGATAAATAACCAAAATTCTTGAGAGTTGGACTTGTCTTTAATATTGCACATATTTCACCAGACAATAGCAAAGAAAAACTAAAAACAACGAAAACGAACTGAAATGCCAATGCAGCTAAATACCACTGGAATACCTTACCGATGTCCTTTTCTTTGATAATGACAAAATGATGCCAAATTTGGACACCACCGGTAAAGTTGGTATAGATGTGGCAACTGCATGAGATGTTCGGTAAAATGATAAATGTACAGAAAATAAAAACACACGAAAGCTACAATGAAAGCGCATTAAAATTAAAATCATCGGTATTGTTAATACAGGTTTTAATTTACAAGGCTAATTGATACATTTTGTCTTTTTACTATAAAAATAATACAAAGACTAGGTAAACTCGTATTCTTACAATTTTCATTATCATGAATAAAATTATTGTCAATACAGGCTCTATACTAAAACTCCAAAAGAGATACAAACATGGATATTAGAATTTTTGAATATCAATTAATTCGATGTCAGGACTGAATTCTGCTACATCGAGTATACAACGGTAGTATTTGTACATTGTTAATAATATCTTTTACCTTGCAGGTGGTCCACAGTCTGTGATAGTTTTCCCATCTAAATCGGGTTCTAGTTCTGATATATCTTCTCTGACGATGTCGGATCCACTTTGAAATTCTGATGTTGGTCGTGGTCTAGATAGATTAGCTGAAATAATAATAACATTAGCTTTTTTTTTATTTTCCTCCTTCTATATCATAATCTACAACATTAGTTGTTTCCTTTACTTATTTTAATTTTAGCTAGCTATATGTGTCATCTGGATCCTCCTCCAATGTTAGTTAGTCGGTCTCCTTTCAAAAGGGAGCTTCACAAAATTTTATTTATTTTTATTTTATTTATTAAGGTATACATAACAGGGTAATTTCAATTAATAGGGTGCTAGCTAATACAGCAAGTCATCTGAATAAGGAATTATCTGAAAAGGAAGGCCAGGGAAAAGAGGTACCTCAATAGTTTACGTGGTACTGAAAGATAAAGGGAGTAAGAAAGGGTCTGCAACTTACCAAATGGTCTACAAAAGTCATGGACGGTGGGCTGCAGCCTCCCCAGATGGCAGTTCAGCGTTGCGGGCGGCGACCTGCCGGGTTCACACGCGATGTTCACTGACGATGCGTGAGCCACTGTCAACCCTGCGCGGTAGCCAGCTTCGTAGGTCGCGCCGTGGAGAAGAGGTAGTTCACATGGTGCTAAAACGTGGGAGTTTTTCAGTTAAAGTATTTATTCAGCTATGCTATTGATATGGAACGAATAAGAAACGAACACTGTAAATCTACATATTTTTTATAAATTTCTTTTAGCTAAAATATGAACTGTTTTAATCATCAATTTGCCTTTAAAACAGATATTGGTAAAAAGGATAGCATGAAATATAAATTTCTACGAATAGAAGACATAAAATACCTGCAACACACTCCGGCATACTTGTCACAGCCCACTCTCCTAGCCAACAGCGGAGATTCGTTGGTCCCTGGACATTGTACCTGAAGGAACATCAATATGATATTATAGGGTCTGGTATTCAGGATGCAGTTAATTCTTCGAACATATTAGTGACCAGCATTGACTGTCATTTTTTAATTTAACACACCTTAAAATACATGTAAAATATTATTGCATTCATCAAAGAAAAAATGTGTCACGATCATAGATTTAGAAGATCTACGCCCGCTTTATGCGAAGACCTATGATGAATCAAAGGTCAAAATAAAAATACACATAGTTTGTTTTTAAATTGATAGAAAAAGAAATGCTAACCCATATTCACAAGAGAAATGCACTACTTGTCCATTCGGCACCGGGTCTGTTTCGTTCAACTCCTTCTCCTCGCCGTGTCCGATCCCTGGAGTCCCCAACACTTGACTGGCTGTCATTGGATGTCCTGTGTCAGCTGCCATGGTATATATGCCGTACTCTGTTGTTGGCACGTGACATGGTACTGCAGAAACAGAAAGCAAAGGACCAAGATTAGAAAGAAACATTTTGTCGCCTAGGTCAGTGACAGAGCGAAATAATAGAAGATTATTGATGAGGAGAAAATAATGACATATTGTTCTATATATTATAGAAATAATAAAAAGTTATTACAGAACGTCTAATCTAAAAATTGTTTAGAAGCATGGAGTTTACAATCGAGGGGCGTTCCGTTTTAGATTAAATTATCTCTACTTACATATTTCACACTTCGGTTTCTCTGGTTTCCATCTCCCTCGCACACATTTTGCCGTTGCGTTTGGCTCTAAATTCAAGCCGTAGCCTTTGCCGCATGCCACTCGTACTATTGTACCTAAAATATAAAAACAACGAAATTTATCAGTGAATTACAAATCTACTTAGGTCTATTTACAAAAATAATAGAAATGGCTGCATGAAATGCAATTATGTGCCAGTTTTATGGTCAACACAATATAATATCTTCAATTTAAAGCTTCTATGAATCTGAAGAAAAGCACTCATATTAAAACTTACCCGAACTAAAAGTATTATTAGGGTCCCTCCCATACTTGACGATTTCTATGTTGACATATGGCTCACTCTCTATTGGTTCACAGGGACTCTTTGGACGACCTTTCTTCCCTTTCTCTGTTTGGTTCCCACTACTCTGTCCTTCAACAACTTCTTTATCAGTTGGTTCACCTTCTTCATTTGACTCTTTTTGGAATTGTTGATTTCGTCTCCCGCCACCTTTGCCTTCTCTACCTCTATACAAATAATAAAAAAGTTTATTTGGTCAGACATTTCTAGAAAAATGTCTTTAATTTCTTACTGTAATAAGATTTTGTAACGAAAATCAAAACGTAAAGATATTAATAAGAAACATTCTTGGTTATTACTTACGTTTTGGGTACTGTTGCTGTTGTTTGGTTAAGCCTATCTGTTTTTCTACTGGTTCTTTTATCACGTTTATCCAAAATATTATCAACTTCAGTGGAATTTGTATTAGTATATTGTAAAGGTATCACTGCCATTTCTGAGCTATAATTAGTTTCAGTCTCATTATGTGATCGAGTTTCTAACGGTATTACTTTCAAATAGTTACTATTAACTTCATTTATTAATTCTAGTTCTTTTCGTGTTGGTGCCACAGTATATATTTCTGTGTCAACTTCCTCTACATTGATATCTCTTTTCCTTCTAGTTTTTGTTGAAATTTCTACAGTTTTAGTAGTTAACTCAATTGCGCTATCTGCTTCTAATTCTATATCTAACTCTTTCTTAATCTCTTCACTACTTTTTGAACTTAAGAACCTTTTCCGTCTCTTATCAAAATATCTTTCAAAATAATCGTGTTTGAGTTTATCAATATTATGAGCATTACCGGATTCAATTCCCTCATGATCTGTGAAAAGTCCTCCTTTTAACACTGTAACGTGAGACAAATCATTAACTTCTTCTGAATCAGAATCTGAATAAGTAGCTATATCATCATGATGAATAATTTCGTCATCTTCAGGCTTATACACTGGTTGATAAGAATACATTCTATGACCTATAGGTTCTCCATGGACATTATATACAGTATACACTGCTGTAGGGAAGTTTTCTTCATCAGATCTAGTGAATTCACCAGGTGTCATATCTTCTTCAACGTCAGTATCCAACTTCTTCATTAGTTTGTAATTCGCGTGTCTCAAAGTAGGTTTTTGGGTGTTGTGATTATATTTGTTGTATAGTTGGTCTAAATATTGTTGTGTGGGGTCAGGTTGTCGTCTCAAATTGTTGTAGTATTGTCTGAGGTATGCTGATCTTCTGTGACGTATCTCGGGCTCTGTTATGGATCGTCGTCTTCTACTCCATCGTATCCGAGGATGTTGGTAAAGGGTACATCTGGAATGACATTTATGAGATTTTCATTTCATATAATACCTATTTTGCCATCTTCTTATTCTATCGATTGACTATAGCAAAATAGCACATTGTACTTTTCAGTCACATAAATTAACCATAGCTAGTAAGAGCGAATGGAGAAGGCAATGGCAAACTACTTCATTAACATTGCCATAAGTTAGTCGTTGTGTGTGTTTTCTTTCATTCCATATAATGACCACGACTCTCAGTCATGGTGAATACGACTAAAGGAGAAGTAAGAATGAACATGTCAATATTCATGAAGCTTTAGTTGCAGTGTGACAGAAAAGGAAAATAATACTTGTACCTACTTTGGCAACTCTCTGGGACTCCAGTGTCCTCCCACGCACGTGGCTCCCGGAGGACCCTCAGACAAGACGTATCCTTTCTCGCATTCGTACATTATCTGCTTATTATTTACCACCTGAAAAATGATAATACTTTTAATTACGGCATCCGTGGTGTAGTGGTAAAGGAATCCACTGTATTAAACTAATTTAGATGGATATTAAGAAAATAATTGATGCCGCTAGATAGCGGAAGTCATGAAGTTCAGATGCCTTAAGGCGACTTAAACAAAATCTAACACCAGTAGTGATAGTTATGACACATTTCATAAGAAGGAAAGGAGAAAAGAAAATCGTAAATTTATGTTTGTGTATAAGCATAAGACGCTGTTTAAAAGAGCTAGAGATATATATCCACGTAACACGAGAAATGGGGAACGATTGGTGTTGGACGTTGTTCCTAAATTTGTTAAATATAAAGAAAGTTGTTTATATATGTGCATACAAATATTCAATAAATTGCCGAAAGAACTAAAGATATTAAATATGGTACCCTTTAAAAACAATTATATATATGGCTCGTTGAAAAAAAAATATTATAGTCTTAGTGATTTCTTGGACAACTAACCATTAATATTTGCACGCTATTTATTATTAGCAAACATGTGATCCTAATTTTTGTAACAGCTTGTAATACCATGTTGTGAGCAAATAAAGATATGAATATGAATACATTTTATAAGAAGGAAAGGAGAAAAGAAAAACGTAAATTTACCTTTTTGACGTAAGGCCGGTAGTCGTATAAGCCCATGTTGCCAACCAGCAAGACTTTTCCGTTTTCTATGTATCCAGGGAAAGGGCAGAAAACTGAAATAGAATAAAGGACAAATGTTATTCCTTTTTATTGGCCCAAAGTTTAACTGTTAGGCTTTTAGAGTGAAATACAATCTGTATTTTGTAACATGAAGGTTACATGAGTTCCAACCGATAGTTACAAGAGAAAGGCCAAAAACGAGATGGTCGGTAGATTTAAAGGCATTCGACAAGGAATAGAATCAATCGAATTAATAATGAAAAGCACTAGGATAGAAATATGTGAAAAATAATTCCTTTAGAGGTTTTAACCCAATAGTGGGACACTAATAGCTAGAAAAAACATAAAAGTTAAATAAATACAGACCTTCTTCGCATTTAGGCGCTTCCCCACTCCAGTTACCAAACGAGCAGACCACAATAGGGTTCCCTTTCAGCTCGTACCCGTCCTTACAACGGAACCTCGCCTTCATCCCGTGTTCCGTCTTCGGAGCTATCACCATGCCGTTGCGAGGGTACTTGGGCATTTTCTTACACCTGAAAATACAAAGAGATTTTTTTATGATTCTGATGATCTCGGGGAATTTCGGGATTTCGAATAGAATATATACCCTTTCTCATGAATCTTCATAGAAAGCGGTGGTGGTCGAGTGGTAATGACACCCGCCTGAGGTCGGATAGGATCCGGGTTCAAATCCTACCTGTGTCACATGAGTTTGTAGACCAATCTGACTCATGTATTGTTGTTTTCATAGACCACCACTTGCTTCTGGTGAAGGAAAACATCGTGAGGAAAACTGCACATTGGCTGACTGTTTAGTTTACTAGACTCGATAAGATGAAGAAGTCATAGAAAGAATCTTTCAAATCGGAATTCACAGCTCCTTAATCTTCCAAATCAATATGACCGAGAAGAGATTTAAATTATCGTGAGAATTAAAGGGAAACAGAGCATTGCTCTCATAAAAAAATGGCAAGAGGTGGCGCAGGACAGACTAAAATGGAGTCATTATTATCGGAGACCAAGACTCGCTCTGGGTCACTGCGCCATCATTGTTATTCTTTAAAAAAAGAAAGAGATAGAGAGAGAAGAGTAAAATTATCAAATCAATTACCTGGCAGGAGTGCAGCGAGGGATTTGCGTCCAGGTCCCATTGTTGCAGGTCACAGCCGCGTTGTTAGATGGAAATTCGTAATCCTTTTCACAATCCACTAAGATTATTTCACCTGAAAACGAAATAAAATCCTTTATGGTTTTTAGATATTTGTAATGTAAAGCAGAGTTCGAGAGTGCTATGGAGTTGCTCTTTGTACTTGAATTTTTTAGAACCGTTTTGCCAGGTTGGTATACCTAATGTCAAACAATTAGGTAGTTAAAAATGAGGAAGGTATTTTATCTAAGGCTTTGAAATACTACGGGAAACACACAAGAATGTTATTTCTAATTTAGTTTGGCCAAATTGCTGGCAAAGATGATTCCCGTGCTTCGATAGGCATGGGCTTTAAGAACTCTGATGCAAAAATGAATACCCATTCATCCTCAGGTTGCTTGACCAAACAACTATAAAATACACAGACAGATTCCGTAACCCACCGTGTTGGACCATGGAGGAGCTGCCCACAATCTGGGTGTTCCCCTCGCTGGTGTCGTTCTCCCCCGTCTTGTTCTCGACCAGCACCACCCGGCCTTGGGACACGTGGGGCACCACGCATGGGGCTTTGAATGAAAGAAACAAAAATTGTTTATTTGGTTACACTAACACCAAAACGCGGCCTCCGCTCAGCATGAGACGCGGACAAGGTAAAGCCACGACCCTGGTCTTCCGCGGAAGCCGAGTAAATTATTAGTATACCTGTAGACATAACATTGCATTTGTGAAAAAAATGAGTTTCTTACACGTTGTGTTATTAAATGGGCTAGATGGTAATAATTCTTACATACTTATTAAGTATGTTATCTCAACAAAAAAAAAACGTTGTATTATTGAGCTGGTGGTAAATTCACATAACAAGGAAGGAGGTCCAGGTAGTATCGGATTTATACCGGCTATAATACCACCTTCTTATGAGATTATAGATAGACAATAGACGGAGACGAAAACAAGAATAAAGACTCTTACCCAAACACTGAGTCATTGGTTGATTCCAAGTTAAGATCGGAAAGCTTATGGAAACCTTCTGTGGAAATTGGGTGCACAATAGTTGAAGACGGCAATAAGACTCTTACCCAAGCATTGAGGCAGTGGATGACTCCAAGTGCCATCGCTCTGGCAGATGGCAGACCCGTTCCCCTCCATCTTCATGCCATCCTGGCATCGAAAGATGATCGACGCTCCGAGGCCTGTGCCAGAGGAGATGTTCTCCAGCCAGCCATTCCAGAGCTGACCGGGATGGCCGCAGTTGATTTCTGGAATGATAACATGAAGAATATTGGATAAATGGAATGATTTTATTTAACATAGTTACCTACTTAGCTAGTCAAAATATCGTTATATTTAGAGTTATATAGACTGTCTTGCAGAAAGCAAGTAAATTATATCGAAGATATTTATGAGACAGTTATAATCCAAATTGACGTTTTGGCTAATTTTATTGCTTTACCGGCAATTGTTAGAACTTAACAGCAAATAGCAATATTCGCTGATCTGGTTTAAAGAACAAGAGATAATTTATGATGCTACGTTTACCTAAATGTAACAAAAGAAATGGATGGAAGGCAAGTATTAGTTATGAAAGTGAGGTAGGTACTGTGTCTAAGAAAAACGGTAAATTGAAGAAAATGAGAACGACGTGTCTCACATGAAAGCCATAGACTATTTATTTTATTTTTATCCATAAACATTCTGAATCTAAATTTCTTTATTTTGTAACTGTGGCAAAGTGATATTAACATTTCCTGCAAAAATAGGTATAAGTTAGTCTCACCTTTACACATAGGTTGCGTCCCAGACCACTTCTTATCAGCTCCACAACGCCTCGTCGCGTCCCCCACCAGCCGATATCCGTACTTGCATTCATAAGACACGACCGAGTTGTAGGCGCACGAGGTGTATACAGCCTTCCCATGGCGAGGGGCTTCAGGCGGCGGGCACTGCACCTGTGTGACCACTAGATGGCGACACGAGTCGCTTCAAGTAACTCCATAGTTTGATCATAGATGGCGGTGTCACTACTTCAGCAAACTCTTGTAAAAAGTTATTTCAGTTTAGGATAGATTTTAAATCCATTTTTATTAAAGTTACAGATTAAGAAGCGTTTATACAGAATGAAAGTTTAGAAAAGTTTATATAGAAAACTGAAGTAGGTTCATGCAGAAAAATAAACACAGCATGCATAGAATGAAACAATTGTTATATATTTTTTTAATTCAACTTTATTTTTCTACAGCATTTAAGATAGATACATTAAAGAAATTCTTAACAATAAAGTCTTGCACGTTCAACATGGAATTAAAGGCGTTACTACAGAAATAATACGCAATCTACATTATTTAGCTTTGGCTATAGGCAGTTACGGTATTTTAGACATTACTTATGATGATCTTAGTAATATGATATCTAATTATCGTCAAGATGAAAGTTGTATAGAATTTGAATAGAACAACAATTCTATTAAACAACATATATTAAGACACACTACTTTAAGTAATGAATCGATTCAAACTGTCCCCTTCTCTCCTTCTGAGCGGCAGGAAAGGAGAAAAAAGAGATTTAAAATTTCGTTATTAAACATTTACAATGGAAATCCCACTAAATACTTGTTAAATTATCAAAAGCAAGATTTGGTAGGTTTGCATGTCATAATGACAATGCACATTTAAACATAATAAAAGATAGAAAAGTAATTGATGATAAGAACAAATCAGTATACAACACTAAATATAAAACAAATGATTTCGAAAAATTCAATAATCTAATCGTAGTGGGAGATCCATTTGATTGCGTCATGACAATGATATTGCTCAAAATGGCAGCCATGATAAGAGCCTTGGAGAAAAGCATCATGCCACTATCGGTGAAAACTCGGAGACAGTTCGAAGTTCCACAATAATTGGAAAACCATGCAACATTCCACACGACACTGACCGGCAACTACATTGTCACGAAGCAATGACAAAAAAATTCGCGAGATTTCAAAGTTTTGGAGGAGTTAGTGATGAGTTAGATGACTCACCAATCACGGAGATTGATGTGGAATCGAGAAATAATATAAATTCCTTAACTTTATGACTATAAGATTTAACCAATAACGAAGTAATAAAAGTTATATAAGGATAACAAAAGATTTATTAGGGGTTTCTACTATAGCATTGACTACAGAAATTTTCTTTCAAAGGTAGTTTATGATTGTGGAATTTGGAGAAATATTTACTTTTACTACTACATATTGAAATTCCTCTGTAAATTTCTGTTTTATATTGACAAAAGTAAAAGATGATCGAAAACAGTGTTCACCCTGTAAACAGGGCGAGATAAAATTCAAACGTCAAGAACTAAACTTTTCACCAACTCATCACTAACCCAAAATGTATATCCAAAATGGATACTCACGGACACAAGTGGGCAGTTCCTTGGGGGCCCAGGCCCCGTCCGCTTGGCAGTACCGCTCGGCTTTGCCCACCAGCTCGAACCCTTGGCCACATTGGACCACGGCCCGGCAGCCGAAGGTGTGGCAGTCGGCTGTGACCCAGCCGTGCGGGACGTCGCCTGGTTCGCCGCAGGAGCGGGCTGAGGATTTGCAAAATGTTGATGTTTGTTATTGGCTTTTGCGTCTTTCGAACCTCGCGACTGGAGGGCTCACTTTTAATCGTTTTATCGTCATTTATTTATAACTATAATGTATGTTGCTATAAATTACTGCTAGAGTTCGAACGTCATATAGATAATTCAGTGTGCAGATGGCATGATATGCAGGGCATGGCTTTTGGACAGTTTACATTTGAAATAAAGTTTTATTGGGAAGATTTACGTTCGCAAATAATATCAGGTCCAAGACGTCATGGTTATCAATAGCCAGGCACTTAGCTTAGGAAGCCATTGCTGATGGTGGTGTTTCAGTCTCAATGGTCATTAAGTCGAGGGAGTTAAAGAAAAACAATCATAGAGACGTCTTCTCTTCTCAACTTACGTTCACAACTAATGTCAGGTCCATACCACGACGCCTGGTTGTCAATAGCCAGGCACTTAGCCCTGGGGAAGCCGTTGGTGACGTAACCAGTATGACAGTTGTACTGTACAGTCGCGTCCAGATCAAAGGTGTTCTGTTCGGGCAGGGCGGAGTGACGGGCGTGCTCGATAGTCGGTGGTTGGAGGCAATAGACTGAAAGAGGAGAATGCTAGGTTAGGGTTAGTGAAGTTATGTGAAGAAAAGGCTATATCTTCAAGTCAGTGGATGGTTATGGCTAGTGTGATAATACTAAGAATAGGCAGTTGTCAACGAACTAATATTAGTTAGAGGCAGTAGTTTAAAAGAGGGGATATGCTGGGTTAATGCAAATGTTATGGTGGGCAGAAAAGGTCGTTGGGTTGAGTAGGTGATGTTGAAGTTGATAAAATGAGACCGTTTATCGATAACAATCTTATAGTTGACAAAGTATAAAACTTCTAGTTTAATTTTGGAGTCAGAACTAACTAACTAAAGGCATTTTGAATCTAATTTATCGGAGAGTAGTCGACGATTTCTTGCTTGATTCTCGTATACATTAAACGTATACTAGAATCAAGCAAGAAATCGTCGACTTTGATTGATAGGTAATAGTCGATATACTACGTGAACAGTTCAATAAACTGTTAATTCTTCGTTTTATGAAGAATAAGATTTTAAATAAAACAAATTCCAAGTTGTTATAATTCCTACAATTACAGTTAGTCAAATACACAAATATATTCAGTATTTGAGGGGTAACTGCAAACAATAACGTTGGAAATTCGCAATTATTCAGCCGCAATGGGATCCCGAACGCACGGCCGCGCTTGACCTGCGTAATGTTCTCCATTTATCATTTGGACTGCGTGTTTTGTGCTCGTGGCTTGACGTTGCTTTTGGTTGACTGGTTACTGATATGTGTAATTTGTCCGGCATTTAGTAAAATTGCAACATAGGTATATCTACGACTTAAAAAGAGACCTGCTTAAAAAGGTAGATATTAGGAGCACCCATAACTGGCGAGCATGTATGAAGAGAGAGGAAGGTAGAGAAATCTGTAAGGATCGTAGCAAGTGTAAATAGCTAGTAACCCCCACGGTAAAAAGGCGTGATAATAATGTATGTATATCTACAGACTGTGCCGTACTGGCTGATATTAGATATACGGCAATAGTCATGCGCCCCTTGTCCCGCGCATGAGGTACACCACGGCCTCATAGTTGGTGTTCCCCCTGTATTCCTGGACTAACATTAATATGGATAGAAGTTGGTACAGAACAACTTGATATTAACTATGAGTGGCGACTGCTCGCACTCAGGCACCCGACCGTACGCCGAGACGGATCTCAATGTAATGAGTCACAGCTCAGTGCGGGTGGCTGGGAACAAGCTCCGCTGGTACGCCACACAGACGTACCAGCTAATAAGGACTGCAAGTTATGTTGTACGGTTGAAACCTAATGCCATTATCAAACAATAGGTAATTGCTCGAAAACATTTATTCGATTATCTACGAGACCTACAATCCGTGAGCTTTTTAGTTTACCACATGAACCATATCGATGCATCTTTAAAAATCTTAAAAAACCGTGAATCATAACGACCAAAAGAGGTAATTTAAGACCAGGTCCAACCTGAGCTGCAAAAAACAAAATTCATATGCGCTTAACCGCGGCGTGTGCGCGTTGTTTTTTGCACAACACAATGTTATATTTTCGTTGGCAGGATCGAACAGATTTTGTACCGATTTTGCAACTATTTCTCAAATATCATTTAAAATATTAGTTTTAAAACAAAAGTGCTCGATTAAAACTTTAATATAGCATATATATAAACTAATTATATAAAAATATATATATGTTATTGCTGAAAATTTCAAGTTTCATGACTTGAAAGCTAAAATATTTTCTAAATTTTCGGTGCCATTATGAATTAATTAAGCCGAAAATATGATATTTTATTAAAAAGTACACGATTGAAACCTTAATATAGATCATAATCTATATCCTGTATTACTTTTCCATTTCGTAATTAAACTCTAATTAGGTAAATTTCTTCATGAAAAATTACAATTATTTCGAATGTGGGGTTGGACCTGGCCTTAATTGATGTGAAAAAGTGCCTATGAAGGTAGACCATCCTACTTCCTACTGATACTATAAATGCCAAAGTTTGGATTTCGGTTTGTGAGGACGTTTATTAGGTACTCAATCACGCAAAATCTACTGGATGGATTTCGATGAAGTGTGGTATACGGGTAGAAAAATACCGGGAATAGCAGACGAGCAACCGGGTCACCTGATGGTAGGCGATCATTGCTGCCCATGGACAATTGCAACACCAGGGGTCACAAAAGTGTTGCCGTCCTTTCAAGAAGTCGTAATCTTCTATTGTGAGAATCTTTTGTGAGTACTTGGATGGGTTTACTTACTGTTTTGCTTGCAAGCCGGTGGCTGGCCCGCCCACTTGCCGTCAGCCTGGCAGCTTCTGCTCTGGAGGCCCACCACGTGGTACCCATGGGGGCAGGAATACGCGGCCCTGTGGGTCACATTATGAAAATTACAGACTTAGATTGTACGCATACAAATGGTCGACATTCACCTTTTGCATTTGGCATTTTTGGCCCTATTCAATTCAATTCAAATATATTATTGCTTTTAACATTGTACAGTATATAAAGGTAACATGTCACTACGAATTTCAGGTACAATGTAAACCCTATTTGGGCATTGCAATTAAAATAGGGTGGAATGGCAAGCGGATTGTTAAACATTTTACAATTTAAATAAATACCTAATGATGTAATAGTTATCGTCATGTCATTATTAATTTTATTAATTTAACTAGCGGATGCCTACGTCATAACATCTACCAGCATGCCAAATTTCAGCCCGATCCGTCTAGTGGTTTGGGCTGTGCATTGATAGATCACTACCTATGTCAGTCAGTCAGTTAGTCACCTTTGAGTTCATAATTTAAAATGTATTTTTTTCCTGTCTCACCTTTTATCTGACTACCCACCATCTTTTATCTGACTGTACAGTCGAGAGCAGGTAAAACTGATTCCGCTGAGATGTAGGATAGGGGTCAGTTTTATCTGCCCCCGACTGTAAGTACATCTCTATGTGAATCTGTCATGTTACAGTTGTAATTAAGGACCTAACATGTAAGGCACCAAACACACGAGCAGCATTTTGCTGTCGACCACCCAACTGCATGCTGCCGACGCAGCAAACTGCAGCAGTCGACTAACAGCGGCACGAGGCGTGAGCGTCGACCAATTACTAGGTAATTGTAGTCGATTGATGAAACATTGCGCGCGGCTAGCTGTTACCATTGGTCGACGCTCACGCCGACGTGAAGTTGAAGCTGCCGCTGTTAAGCGCACTACACACCAAAGTCGCCGACCCGCCGACCTATGTCGGCAACATTTTTTTTTGTTTGTGTTGCCGATATAATTCTATTCATTTAGGCCGTCGGGTTGTGTCGGCGGGCTGTGTCGGCGGGTCGGCGGCTTTGGTGTGTAGTGCGCTTTAGTCGACTGCTGCAGTTTGCTGCGTCGACAGCAAAATGCTGCTCGTGTGTTTGGTGCCTAAGTAGTATTGGTGTCTTCTTTGCTCAGCGGATAAGCATCGCAGTTCAGCCAGGAAATGCTGCGAGTATGCTGGGCACTCTGCCTCGATTTTTTACTTATAAGTTTCATAACTATTCATTAATGGAATTAATTGTTAATGTATAATTTTAATTATATTTCAAGCTAAATTAGAATAGTAGTACTGACTTGTCTCCAAAAAGCCTGCCAGTCAGCTGGACCTCGCCGATCTCAGGTTGCTCCAACTCGGGGCATTCCCGATCTGAAACCAATGAAAAGAAAACAATTAACTCTTGTTTTTTTTTATTTATCAGAAACTGCACATTTACTTTTTCCTAAATACATTATTTATCAGAAACTGCACTTTTAGTTTTTCTTAAATACATTATTTATCAGAAACTGCACTTTTACTTTTTCTTAAATACATTATTTATCAGAAACTGCACTTTTACTTTTTCCTAAACTAAATACAATGTTTCTCTACATCATGTGATAAATTATCTGAAAAATTCAAAAAATAATTATGCAGAAATTTTTTTCTTACGAATCTCACATTAAATAACACGCAAATTTTCATTTTATTTTTAAAATAAAAACAATAAGAAAAGCTGAACATCTCTGAAATTCTTAATTACAGTTGTCAAATGTAAATCTTGATTGATTTTCAGGCCACTTTCAGCAACCTAACTAAGATTGAACGACCAAGCAATTAAAAAAAAACTTTCTTTTCCAAAAAATGTCGTAGAGTTTAAATTAAATTTGGCGAAACAAAATTTTAATTAAACTGAGACGATGAATGGAAAAATGAATTTGTGTCGCCTAAATGAGGATGGAGTTGTTAATAATAAAGGAGTGCCGGGCCCTTGTAGGATGACCAGTTCTTCTTAGGGTGTCGCGACTCGAACGTATTATAAATAATTAAATACATGTTGTGGCCATATCGTAGATTGATCACTTCATAAAATGCTCGAGGATTTCAAGAAATGGTGGTAAGTATTTCATGATGTGGGCAACTTAATTTGACCAGACCATTAAAACGTCAACATTTCACGATTTTGTCATTCACCTTTGGCCGGATTGTATAACTATTGGTGGCCATAAATCACTATCACTACATAGTATAAAACAAAGTCGCTTTCTCTGTCCCTATGTCCCTTTGTATGCTTAAATCTTTGAAACTACGCAACGGATTTTGATGCGGTTTTTTTTAATAGATAGAGTGATTCAAGAGGAAGGTTTTAGTGTATAATTTGTTTGGGTTTTGTGTATATTTGTTGAAATATGACGATAATTGTTAAGGAAGTCAGAAAAAATTTAGCCGCCCTTTTCTTTCATCGAAAACGCCGTCCAATCCCTAAGAGATGTATCAAAACCATGTATGGAAGAATTGTGTATCTATAATAGGTCTACAAAAAAGTCCGCGATAGCATATATCTAGCTTTTATATTTCAGCCACAATAACCACTTTTATGTTTTAAAAATAATTAAAATCCTTAAGTGCTTTTTAACTGGTGATAATAACTACAGTTTATTAATCCTTATCAAATTAAACAAGTCTATCATCACAAATACTTAATATATTTAATATTTGCTTTTTACTGCATATAATTTGGATCAATAGTTTACGAAATACTATGAGTTATCCAATGCGCCGCGTAACCACCTTGCACTCGCAAAGACGCTAGGCGCAGTAGGTATATAAATAAGTACTGCGGGCGCATTTTCGTATCTATTTATTTTAGGAGGTAATAATGTAAATATCATATTCATTCACATATTATCTCACATGATAGCTCTAACTAAAAGACCAACTAATTTCAAAAACAAACTTAACTTTGTAGTTCGATCCCAAGGATTCATACTGCATCGAGCGCAAAAATAAGTTTGTAACACTTTTTTTAGACTTATTTATTACAACACCATATTTATGTTACGGCACAGAATTAATATAAGTACTTTACGGGCATCTTGATTAACAGGGCCGTATTAATAAGGACCAGGCTTATGAATAGTTCCCAAGAGCATCGGGCTAAGTATTTGATACATTTTAAGCAAGGAAGTGCACGAACTAAATAAAAATAGATAGGTACCTTCGCGGCGATCGCGTTGACGTATAATTTTGATATTTTTTTTGCTGAAAGAGACCGTGGATACGAGTATTCAGTATTAATTTCAACCTTTAAGCGTTTCTGAGAATAAAAAAGACGGACAGACGGACAACAAAATGATCTTATAAGGGTTCCGTTTTTTACTTTTGATGTACGGAACCCTAAAAACCTGCCAAGTGCGATTCAAACTCGCGCACCGAGGGTTCCGTACACGCAAATCAAGTTTCAAAAACAAACTTAACTTTGCAGTTCGTTTCCTAGGATTCATACTGCATCAAGCGCAAAAATAAGTTTGTAACACTTTTTTTTAACTTCCAACAACATATTTACAACTTTCAGATTTATTCCTGTACAAGTACTGTTAGACCTTTCTTTTTGCCAAATTTCATAATTTTAGGTCAACGGGAAGTACCCCATAGGTTTTGATCGCTGTCTGAAATCGCAAAATATGCAAAAAATCGCAACATTTACGGTACCAATAACTCCTGATCGCGTTGACGTATAATTTTGATTATTTTTTTGCTGAAAGAGACCATGGATCCGAGTAGGTATTCGATATCAATTTGATACCTTTAAGCAATGATTTAAAGTTTGACAGACAGACGGACAACAAAGTGATCTTATAAGGGTTCCGTTTTTGCCTTTTGAGGTACGGAACCCTAAAAACAAATATATTGTCCACCCGAGCGAAGGCGGGGCGGGCCGCTAGTATTTATTAAAAATCAAGAGTATGTTAGGATCTTGTTAATGTAATTTACGTCCAATTGACACAAACAAAATTGATCAAATCTTTGTAAAGTGTCGCCAGCGGCCGCCATCTTCCTACTTAAACAAAGTGCTTGCAGCGCCTCTACCGGTAATTAATGTAATGTGTATTAATGTAACATTTTACGATATGATCAAATAATCTTGATCATTTCATGAAAAAGCGGTGGGTTTAGTTGCCCATATTGAGAAAATTGGGCAGATCAATGGTAATAAATCACCATTGATCTGCCCAAACCGCATCATTAAGTGGCCAATAGACAGTGAAACATTTCATGAAATTCTCGACCATTTCATGAAGAAAACAAATCTACGATATGGCTACGACATATATACGGACAAATCACACAGATTGAGTAAGCCTAAAAGTAAGTACGAGACTTGTGTTATGGGTACTAACTAAACGATACTATATTTTATAAGAGTCAGGAGTAGAGTCAGGTTCTATTCACCAATAGTTATTTATATCACCACCCTAACTTAAAGCCAAGTGTGAGACTTCGGTCTTCTATCATATGTTCAAAGTCCACCTGTTTTGACTTAGCTTCGGGACATGTCCGGGCAAATCCTGACATCTGGCCACCCTAATCCGGACGCAGTGCTTCGGATGACAGGACGTCCAAATTTTGCTAATTATCTTCATTGTTATCATCAAAACTTCTTTAGAAAAATAAGATTTGTGTTTTTATAACAAACAATACAGCTACTCCTTGCAAATCAGCTTTTATTAAAAAAAAAAACAATTTCTTTAAAATATTCAGTTACCTACTGGCAATACAAATTTTTCCACGCTGGTCTGGGAGCGAAAGAAAAGAGGATTGTAAAAGTCAATCAAGGGAATGTGTTTCAAACTGGGGATACTTGTCATAGGCGATGGATTAGCAACCTGTCACTATATCTGAATCTATATTCCACCAATGAGTCCACTATTAAGCTAAATATGGCTTTGAAGTCTCATAATTCTCGGCTCTGTCTACCCCGTAAGGGATAAAAATGTGATGCCTATGTATCCGTACTGTGTAACCATATCCTTCATGTTTTCTCTATGTTTATCAAACCCTCCTTGATGTTTATGGTAAATCAATGTGGCGTATGCATGGAAGTAATAAGTACTTTGTACAATGTACTTATTACTTCTATGGGCGTATGCCCAAAAATACAAAATAGCTTTTACAAGCAAATTTTTACCATAGAGGTAAAGATTTTTTTTTCTAACTATATGATATTTACCCACAAAGCTTCCAAGATAAAAGCCCATAAAAGCTCGAACTAGACCTTGACACAGTTATAAAGCTTGAAAAGGTAGTTGAGTGGCCCTTTGATAGCGATAGCTTAAACCTTGAGCCACAATATATTTATTCTGTGCTTGAGCTTTCTCAGCCTTTTGATAACAAAGCTTCATATTATTAACTAGCTTTTGCCCGCGGCTTCGCCCGTGTAAATTTCCCACGCGAACAGTACTTTTGGGTTGGCTTTAGAATGGATTAAACTCAAAAGCGACCTTGCTGAAAAAGGTAGTATAGGTTGCGAAGCGACGAGCGTTAGGTTATACATAAACCAAAATGCGCGAGGCGAGCGAACGAAGCGAGCGTGCCGCGGCAGCGGCCGCCCCGAAGCGCCAGAACCGACTTGGCCCCAAAATAAAAATGCATTTCAGAGTTATAATTTTAGTAAATTTCTGTAAAGGAAAGAGAACTCATTGTGTTGTAATCAAAAAATTATTAAAAATCAGTTTAATCTATTCTAAAGCAACCCCGTACTTTTTCCCGGGATGAAAGGTACCCTATGTCCTTTTCAGTACTTACGCCAAAATGTATGTAATATGTGTACGCCAAATTTAAAGGAGATTGGTTCAGTAGATAAAGTGTGAAGAGGTAACAAACAAACAAATAAACAAACTCACTTTCACATTTATGATATTAGTTAGGATAGGATTAGGATTCAGACTATAACTTGTTAGATTTAGTTTCGTTTTTTAGTCAATATACCGTTATAAATAAAATTCTTCAGTTACTAACCGAGTGTCTGCCAGACAACGCACAGCCTAAACTACTGGGCGTAAAAAGCAGAAATTTGGCATGTAGGTTCCTTAGGGAGTGTAGAGGAGCACTAAGATAGGATTTCCCAAAATTCCCAAGGGAAAAAGTTCCGGGTCCAAGCTAGTAAGCTTATAATTGATTCAGATTTGTCACTTACATTCGCTCACAATGGTTCACTGTAATAGTAACAGTACTAGTTAAATCTAACCATCAAAGCTCTAATATTGTCTGGTCACCTGGATTCCTTATTTTCCACGAAATATTTCTGGGAGCGAATCCAATGAGACCCTCACTTTGCATGTGCGTGACTTGAATATTTAAGTGGAATATCAGTTTTACGATACCTAGGTAGGTAGGTATGCGTTCATTAGATAACATATACCTACCAAGTGAGCGTACACCTATGTTTCACAAATAAATTTCTTATTTCTATCACGGTGCCTATAGGAACAAAACTTCAAATTTCGTATACATAGTTAGAAGTACTGAGAAGGACATCGGATACCCGTTCCCGTGGGAAATTCTCGCGGGCGGAGCCGCGGGCAAAAGCTAGTAATGAATAAAATATTTTTTTTAAAACAAAGTAGTTACTAAAATATATATAAAACTCAGAAAAACGAGTCACGCGCGCTGTTTTCTGGAAAATATCACGTCGCGTCGTCGTCTGTATAGATATGGTTTCTGTTTAGTTTTGGAGACACAAAAACACAGACGTACACGTACAGCTGTTGCCCGTTCCATTATGAGTACTGTGACAGTGAAGAATTGCTTTGTATTAATTTCTTGCTTAGATTATCTGGTTTTGTATACTATCATCTGTCTTTCTCGTTTGATTTACGTATTTCAACTCAAAAACAAAAAGAAAATAAATTAGTATTTATATCGTAGGTCCCGCGGGTGTTTTCGCAGTCGTTTGATTTGATCTATTTATCTATTTAAACTTTATTGTACACACATTATAAAAGTAGTGGACTTAATGCTAAAAGCATTGTCTCACAGTTAAACCTTAGGGTTGAGCAGAGAGTTCATATCTCGTGAGTATATCAAATCTATAATTAGGTTCTTGAATATTTTCCCCTTTGATTGCTGTATTCTAAATCTTTAATTTTCCCACAAATAAAAGAATATTACCTACCAACTATAATAAATATTATTGTTGTAAATACTCGTTATCAATACTCGCAAATCCAAAGACCAATAAAATTGTACCAAAACTCGGTAACTTTATAGCGATAGTACAATGCACGTCGGCAGTTAAAAGTTGGAGCGTAATAGTTGGGAATTTCCAACGATCACCATTGGCTTTCCCTGCGAATCGGGAGGTTAGCGAATTTCCCTGGACTTTTGAATTCGTGATTGTGATGGTACGCGCTTAGCCCGGGAGCTGGATGCCGATTTTGCTAAGGGTAAGTAGTAATAGTGTCTTATTATAGTAGTGATTTTACTAGTATCATCTCGTATTCAATAACTGTGAAATAAGTACTTTTATTAAAACCAGGGCTTAACGATAGTCACAGGTGCCAAATTTTCATATAAAGTACCGGAAGTATCGAGATAAGCCCTAATTGAATCATAATTTGAGTCATGATTGTAACTCAGTGTCACCCTGGATTTACTAATAAATGCGAAAATTCATATATTTGTTTCAACCTAACATATAACTAGGTAAATGTAAACCTAAGGGTTTAGGCAGACCACCAGCCACATGGTTAAATATGTGTAAGAAGGAGATCCAAAAGCAAAGCTTGACCCCCAGACAACCCGAAGTAGACCTTACACCAATAAAATGGGAAAAGGTGTGGACGAGGAAGATATAGGTAGGTAAATGACACATTCTTGCGGGTAAATGACATAGTTTTCGGGTCAATTCTTGCAAGTTCCGCTCGTGTCAGATATGTGAAATTTACTCGGCTTAGATGTGATGACAAGCATTATTATGAAAAGCATGACCTGATGGCGTCCACCCTCGATCGGCATCCATCGAGAGAAATGGGAAGTCTAACAAAACTTTACCTATTAAAACAAGAACAAAAACCAATAACGAACCAGTAAATGCTAACTCACGCTCACCAAGCAAGAAAACAGTCGCGTCACTTGACCCGGATAATAAGCCGGTATTGTACCTGTCGGATATTGACGAGACCCGGGACCCGGTCAATTTGTATCAGGAAATCGGCCGGGACAAATAGGTACCCGGATAATATTTTGTGTCTGGAAGGTGTTTGAAGGTGAACGCCGCCAAATCGAATTAGATGATAGAGCATAATTGTGACAGTCCACAAGAAAAGGACCTTGTTAGGTCGTTGGCACTTACGTCATTGTACTTATTATAAGCAAATATTAACTAATATTATAAATGCGAAAGTGAGTTTGTTTGTTTATTTGTTTGTTTGTTACCTCTTCACGCTTTATCTACTGAACCATTCTTCCTGAAATTTCGCATACACATAGCTGGAAGTACGGAGAAGGACATAGGGTACTTTTCATCCCGGGAAAAAGCACTGTTCCCGTGGGAAATTCACGCGAGCGAAGCCGCGTGCGAAAGCTAGTACTATATAAATTTTAGCCAGTTAATACGCACAGCTCTTGACATTTCCCATACATTGGTTTGGCAACTAGCCATCTGGTGACAGGAAGTGACCCTAGATCGTTTATTTGCACTTTAACATGATATATGTTGGTCCTTTAATATTTAAATAATACAACTATGTTATATATCTGTAATTCCATTTATATTTGTGAAATACATTTTGTTACAACAAAATAAATTCGCGAAATTTAACAGTTTCATCAAATACCCGCTTCGTCCAGGAAGAGGCGCTAGTGTCGCATAAGTTGTTAATTTCTAACCAGAGCTGCACGTAGAAGCTAATAAACTTGTATGATTTGTATTTCTGAACGACTTAAGCGCCAATGGCCAGGCACCTTTTCCCATGCATTGACACAATTAGCTGATTAATCAGTTCGAGCTTTGATCACTTCCCGATGACCTTATTACAGAAAAGCAATTTTTAGCGAACCCAGAGTATTCCAAATAAATTTCAGTATTTTTTCCCGACAAACCTTTCCTACGGATTGGATTTCTTTTTAAGATTTCACATCCGGAATATTGAGAGGAAGGTTTGATAAAGGGAGAATATTTTATAAGGTAATAAAAATGATTCTTTTGATATAATTTAGAAAGGGATCTAGGTTGCGATTATTTTTAGATTACCTACAAGAAAAAAAAATTATTGATTGAGAAAAGTGGTTTATATACTCGTAAAACATTCCGTGGCGGAGTCTAAATAATAAATAAACATATAGGGATAAATCACACATAGAGTTAATTTTGAAGACAACAGAATTTCTTTTCAATTGACATATGAATAAAGTTAAAATTTGCCTATTTCTTTTTATACGACTACCCCAAAAAAGTACTGTTATGTTTTCAGGGTTGATGAAAGCGACTCTAGTCGACCATAATTCCTAAACGTCTTTCATTTCAGCTAATCAGCTCGAAAACTGAACTGTTCAAAGCTTCCAAAATCTTTCAATAAATAAATTACTTACAGACTCAAATAAAATCAAAGCTTATAAAAAATCACTTATCGTGAAAAGCACAAAGCTCTACTTTCAAAGAAAAAGTTTAAAGACTACACTGAAAATAATTACGAAAGTCCAAGTTCAGAAGTGGCGTCAGAAAGTTTCGCTTGGAGCTCCAGCTTTCACAGAATGGCCGTAAAAGTTGTTTGTGGGGTGCCACACAATCTTTAACAACTTTTTAAAGTAATGCCTTGTTTTTGGTTAAAATGACGGTCTTGTGAAAATGGTTTAGTATCACAGAATTGAGAATCTTATAAGTCTAATAGATGTGACACAGATGCGGTATTTTGATGCCTGACGTAGGCTACATATACTCTGAAACTCCTTCGCTAATTTAGAGATTCAATCGAATAGAATTTTTTTTTTAATCTGAATTTTCCATACAATTGTTTTTGAGTGAATGTCAGAGCGACAAATTTCCAAATTACAAAAGTCAGCAGAGGGCGCTCCATTTTTACACGACTGACCAAAAAAGGAGTGTTATGTTTTTAGGGTTCATGTATGTAAGAATGTATGTAAGTTTCTTTATTCCACCCAAGTCAAGAACGGCTTAACAGATTTTGATGTGAGAGGTATTTAGATTCCTTGCATTCCTTACTCCGAGTGACATAGGCTGAGTTGTCAGTCGTGTTTTTTATTTTTTAATAATAGCTTGTGTCGTTATTTTTCAACATTCTGTAGTGACAAGGCTCCACAACTAAACGCACCATCCGGAATCAGAAAAGCATCATGATTCTTACGTACAGTCAAATGTAGAGAAACTTAACCTTATCAGAAATCAGAAATTATTTAGTGAAACCTGGCCTTCAAAGAAGGCTCCTTTTCACGTCGAAAACTGATTATATAATCATAGTGTATTACGTCTCAAAGCTACAAAATACTAGCATTTGGGAACGACCATTGCTGAGAAGAAATCCCGAAAGAAACTCATGAAACAGTTTTGTTCGCATAACATGCCAGAGGGACTATTTATTATCTTTATACATACATAAATTATGTACAGTCAAAAATAAAATGAAATATAAGAAACCAATCCTATCCTAACTAATATTATAAATGCGAAAGTGAGTTTGTTTATTTGTTTGTTTGTTACCTCTTCACGCTTCATCTACTGAACCAATATTTCTGAAATTTTACATACACATAGTTAGAAGTACGGAGAAGGACATAGGGTACCTTTCATCCCGGGAAAAAACATTGTTCCCGTGGGAAATTCACGCGGGCGAAGCCGCGGGCAAAAGCTAGTATAATATTATTAAAGCATGTTATGTATGTATCTCACAGAATTCTATCTCACGGGGGCCAGATTCCTCTGCAGTTGACTGTACATTCACGTGATACAGTCTACGATATCCTAATCTAACAGGATCTCCCTTGGGAGTCAAACTCCCGACCACGGAGGCAAGTTTGCAACCAAGATGATGTTACGTCCACAGATGATATAAAATCTAACGTCAAAAGTCAGAACTTAACATCATAACTTGTAAAACTTGACTCGACAAACTGTTTGACCTGTTTCAGGTAAAATAAAGTGTCTTCTTCAAAGATATTTATAGAAATAGACGAGGCAAAAATACTTCGAGCAATCTTGAAGTTGAAGCTGAACGCTGTGGAACAATTTTAAGAAAAATCTTTTTTTTTTCAAAAAAGTTGAAGTTAACAGTAAAAAAAATCCTGCTAGTTCACTTAATAATCCTTTACCAACTTTTATTATTGAATTTATTTATCGATGGCTAAGAGTGAAAACCTCGGATGTGATTTTGTTGGCAAAAGAAACATCACTCTAAGCCATCGTTATATCCCGTTAGTAGATCCTGTATAGTTAGTAGCGTGGCCTTCGAGTCTAATGACTCTTGGCTCTAACTACCCCGTAAGGGATAAAGACGTGATTCTATGTTTCTATGTTCTATTACTATTAGAGTTGCAATGTCAGATATGATTAATTTAGGACTATATATCCACTTATTGTACCGGCCTAGCTGAGCACCGGGGCTTCGCTTCCGTAGAATTTTTGGTAAAAATTAAGTACCTTATGTTCTTTTTCAGGTTATTTTATTTAGGAAACTTACAGTTTATCATAACTATCTCATTAAAAAACTTAAATAATCTAAGTAAACTATTAACAAGTTTAAATTTAAAAAAATATATGACTTTAAAACCTTACTCGAAAGTCACTAAAAACAAATAGGTACTTAATTCAGAAAAAAGAAATATTACTTACTAACAGTCACAAGTTTGATAGCAACAGTTACGGATGGGTTGGTTGAGAAACATACTACATATTTTCAAGCCCTTTTCCCGTGGGAGGCAGAGACTAGCGATTTTCACTATAAATGTTGTCTATTTTAACTATAGTCTACAGCGTCTTGACAAAATAAATATCACTATTCATATTGAAACAGGAGTTTGTGTAGCTAGCTCTTAGACTAGCAAGGTAACTGGGTGCAGGTAAAGTAAATATCTTGCGTTTATTTGCAGCCAGCTCCGTGACTATATTGTAAATTTATGAATATTCTCTCCTCCGTGAATATTCAAGACACAAGTTCTTGTTTTTCTCCTTTAAAAGGGAGATATTAGGAGCACCCATAACCGGCGAGCATGTATGAAGAGAGTGATGAGTGTAGAGGAAGCAAGAGAGATCTGTAAGGATCGTAGCAAGTGGAAATCGCTAGTCTCTGCCTACCCCCACGGGAGAGGCGTGATAATAAGTATGTATGTATTTTTGTCCAGCACTTTCACATTTAGGACCAAAAATGAGAAAGCTTTCGTCTTTTAAAAAGAAAACAAATGTTTCTTTTCTATCTATCTGATTACATAGAGATTCATTTGCGACCCAGGGGTGGGGGTGGGGGTGGAGCAAATCAAATAACATAAAACAGGTCGTTGGTTCCCGGCGCAGGTGAAATATGTAGGGTGTCCCATTTTTGTTGCGGGATTCCTTTTAAATATTATAAAATAAAGTTTTTTATTTTATTTATTAGAGACAGCAAACAGCAACATAAAAAATACCTACACAGTAGACCAAGTTTACATAAATATCCTTAACAGTAATGCAGCCCTTAGCGCTATCCACAGAGAAAATAAGTTAAAATTGTTTAATTGTTTAATTATTTATTGTGATAAAAACGATTTACACCAATTACATCACACATTAACATTTTACTGCATGCAAAAAATAAATTAATCAAAACAGATGTAATACAAATAACAATAAAAATAATATCAGTTTCAATAAAATTTGTCAAGAGATTTGTCCGTCCGATCTTACACAACTACATTATTATACATTAAAAAGTTAAATACAAGCTATTAATTACAAGTTTACAAGTTATTAATTGTGGCTACCAACTTCCACTAATAACAAATAAAAAATTTCTTTAAACAAATTAACAATAGTCTTTCTTTTTTTTTTTTTTTTTTTTTATTGAGGAACAACTAACAATTACATAATAAAATCTTAACAATATGTATTACATGCAACAATTGGTAATTATTTCTTAAACTTTAAACATAAATATATTAACGGGATTTAGCAAAGCTGATTATTATAAATGGGAAAGTGAATTTGTTTGTTTGTTATCTCTTCACGTTTTATCTACTGAAATTTTGCATACATATAGTTAGAAGTACTGAGAAGGACATAGGGTACCGTTTATCCCGGGAAAAAGCACTGTCCCGGTGGGAAATTCACGCGGGCGAAGCGGTGGGCAAAAACTAGTTACCAAATAAAAAAAAGCAACCTTCAACATAATTATATGAATACTTGGTCAAATAAAAGTCAATTACATGTTAAATCGCAGTTTAAAACAAAATTTTATCCAGTAAAATTAAGGGAACGCCTTCTTTACCGCCGGGACCTGGCTGAGTTTGTCGGAACTTCTCGTAAGGGACGAGGAAGGGATAAACAAGTGTTACTATGTTAGGGATTGATATCATCATAAGTTATGTTTGGATACGATTGCGCTGACTTAAAGATTTTAAATGATAAAAAAAACATCTAAAGCAATGAAACAATATATATGAGTGAAAATAGAGATTTGAACTGTGATCAATCATTATATTTTGCATATAATATTTAGTTTGATTATAATCAAAGTCCCATCACTAGTGTACCTACTGAATTTTATTGATAATTAAGCAGCTTGTGTTTAATTGAGACAGACTTAAAATAAAAGTTTTTTTGCATAAATACTTTACGCATAAAATACCTTTAGGCATAAATAGTACCTTTACTACCTTTTTCGCATAAATAACAAAAAAATGATGAGATTCCGTATTCTCTTCCCAAACCTAATCACCCTACTGTTCAGTAGTGTTCAGTACCTATATAACATCCTGTATATGAATTGAAACAAGAAATACTGAGACTTCTAAATTGTTGTGTTCCTGGTAGATGCTTTATTGCGTTCACCTGATTTCATGCAAGAAAGAAGACGAATATTAAATTTGAACTAGCTTTTGCCTTCGGCTTCTATTTACCAATCAGTCAGCGACCATTTTCTTTTAACCCTGAGACGAAACCGTCGAAACTTTCCCTAAGAATTTTTTTTTTGGAAATTCCTTTAGATTTTGCGTGAAAGTCTTACAAATATTAGTACCTATCAGCTATCCGTTCCTACATGTCAACGCTAGGGTCAAAGTCAAAAGTCAAATTTTTTTATTGAAACTTGGCCTTCAAAGAAGGCTCTTTTTCACGTCGATAACTAATTATTTAATCATAATATATTTTGTCTCAAAGCTACAAACTACTAGCATTTCGGAACGACCACTGCTGAGAAGAAATGCCGAAAGAAACTCATGAAACAGTCTTGGTCGCCTAACATGCCAGATGCCTATTTATTAACTTTATACATACACTAATTGTGTACAGTCAAAAATAAAATATAAGAAAAAAAAAATAATATAATAAAACATGTTATGTTTGTGATCAAGTAACCACAATGAATTGGTTAAGAACAAAAAATAAAAATAAAATTCGAATCAGGATCGAAGCAGGATCCCCCTGGCAAGTTCACGAGTTGACGCGAGGGTCAGCCATCGCAAAGCTCAACCATAATAGAGGGAACCTTACGACCCGGCCCAAGACGCCGTCAACAGTTTGAACATTTTAGAAAAAGAAATACTTTCAGTCACTTGAAGATCACAATACACGTACATTTTTAACAATTAAATGTCAATGTAATTAAATTTAAAAAAGAAAGGAAAGGTTATTTATTCACAAAAACAAAAGAATGTAATCAAGTGTGGAGTGGCGAAGTTGTTGGGAGAGACCAAGCCACGGGTTGGAGTTGCCACGTACTGGTCGGGGAAAATATAAAGATTTTTGCCATTTTGATTAGGAGGATTTTCTACTTCTACATCCACACTTCTTTTAACCCTTTATTTTTTAGTGGAGATTAGCAACTAGCAACAAAACATGGACAAAACTGACTGTCTGAATACTTTCATGCTGGTTTGAAAGCGAAAAAATGTATGGAATGTACCAGCCGTTTCTCTTCCTGCGCAGATTGTAATATTCTTTCCACCAATAATAGACGGGGCTGTGAATTTTTAGTTGTATGGAGGTGGTCCATGGAAGTAGTAAGTACTTACAAAGGTACTTATTACTTCCATGAGGTGGTCACATTAAATCCAACGATGGTGATTTTTATAAATTACATAGATTATATATTACAAAGAACTGCAAATTTAAGTAGTCACCAAAAATCACCTCCGCCGTTTTTTTTTAAACGCCATTATAAGACTCATATTGTTATAACTCTCAAACAAAAATTCTCACCAAGGTGATATTTTGTTACATGTTTCTTTACGAATAATAAAAGCTTGATTTAAAAAAATCACCAATAAATAACAATCCGAAATGGATTTTTTAATGAGTTGTAATTTTTATACTTTAAAAACATCCTGTACAAACACAAAAAATCCAGCAATGGCGACTTTTATATATTTTTTGTATATTATTGCAATGAACAATATTCTCAATTTTTATCTTAATATCTTCAATTTTTTTTTATTAACATTTAATTTTTTTTTTAATTCTACAATTGGGAAAAATGTATATTCGTACGTAATGTTAATTATTCAATCTTAATTTTAAGAAGTGACCACCAATAATAACCATATTGACATTTATAACAACGTTAAAAATACATTTTATGCCTGGAAAGCCTTATTATAAACCGGTCAACTTTTATTTACAGGTAAATGAAGTCTTATTAATTAATTGTGAACAGTAATCTCTATTGTAGACTTTTTTGTTTACGAGCAATTCTGTATAAGTAGTTTATTTACCCCTCCCATTTCATATCGGATCATCAAAATTCTATATTATTTTTATAAGGATGTCTAAAAACATCTAAAAAATATTAAGGATAAGAATCATGGTTGTAGGAATTTGTCGGTAAAAAAATATTAAATGCCCCGCCTATAAGTCCACTATTCAGTTAAGCGTGGCCTTCGAGTCTCACGACTCTTGGCTCCGTCTACCCCGTAAGAGATAAAGACGAGTGATACTGTATCCAATCGTAGATCATTTCTCTCCTCCACTAGTTTCCTATTCCCATCGCGCGCTTCAAACATTTCAAAATTACTTCAGGGATTTGTGTTCTCCCTCCCTCTTTGCTTAGCCATATTGCTATTTCATTCTTTCACATTCAAGAGAAACGTCAATTCGTCAGATAAGTTTCAAATACAATCGGATAAGATCAAAGTTATAACGTAAATATTTTATACGTTTTTAGAGAGTCGAGTTGTTTGAGTAATATTTACGAGTAAGTTTTTAGGGATATAATGAAATGAAAATTATTTTAGTTACATAGGTATCAAAATAGCACTTTTAACTCGTTATATACTTAGTTGACGTCAGAAAATTACTCCAAAGCGCAAGTGGAGAAGAGGCGGCGCAACAAACTCCACTGCTGCATTTTCTCCAAAGACGTCACTTTACAAAATATGTCACTTTTAATATAATTAAAAAACTATCTTTGTGGATCTCTACCTTACACTACCTACTGAACCCTAAAAAACTTTGCCTTACAAAGTTTGAAAGGGGAAAAGACAGACTAACTATCCACGTATGTAGGTGTAATTAGCGGTTACCCCAATTAAGAGATTTAAGGAGTGCCTAATTGTGGATGTGGAAAGGGCAACCCTCGAGTTAAGGGTTGTGGTGTGAAGTCACTTGTACAAGGGTTGAATTAGATACATGCTTATATGTGTGTAGGAAAATTTATTTCCGACACATGGCTTTACTTGTGTGCTGTTAAAAGTATTTCTCTATTTTTTTATTTACCTATTAGCGCCCCGTCCCGGCTTCGCTCAGGAGGTACATACATAAATGGTAGCCTATGTCACTCAGGTATAATGTAGCTGTCTATTGGTGAAATATTTTTTGAAATCGGTTCAGTAGTTCGGAAAATTACGCCCTACAAACAAACTCACAACCTTACAAACACTTTATCTTTACAATATTAGTGTAATAAATAAGCTTGGCTCCGCTCACGTGGGAAATTAAGAGTAATGCAGGTTTGACACTACCCAGATAACAAATTTCACCGAAATCCGTTGATCCATTTTGGCGTGTTTTTTTTTAATTATTAATATAAGTCAAAATCAAAAATATTTTATTTAAATAGGCTTAAATAGCACTTTTAAATCCACATTAATTAACTAGATTAGTCGATGTTAAAATTTACTTATATACAGTACAGTTGAGGTTATCACCGCCGCCAAAGCGAAGTGGAAAAGGACGGCGCAACAAACTCCACTGCTGCATTTTCTTCAAAGACGACACCTTACAAATATGTGTCTTATAATTAAGAAACTCTGTGAACGTGTGGATATTTACAGTTTCAATTACGTCAGAGGAAAGTGGAAGTAAATAATAATACCCCTTTCATGCGACGTTATAGCAAAACATCGTAATACAGAACAAAGATCTTTTGAACGAAACGGTTCGGGATTTATGTCGGCGAGATCCGCCGGAACTTGTTCGGTGGTGTACAATTTATTGTCTGAAGAATTTACATAAATAGACACAACCGTTTAGTGAATTTTAGATCTTAAAATTTAACTTTTCACTAAGTATGTTTTAACTTAGAGCATTTATCCAATCAGGAGGTCCCTTTCATGTTTGTACGAGTAATTTTTTGTTTGTGATTGTGTGCGTAGTTTTTAAGGCTCGTGGTCGGCATTATTTTTGTGTGCATGTATGAATTATGTTACCTTAGTACTGTAAAGGAGGTCCCTTAATAGTTTTAGGACCTCTTCAGTGCATTCCAAAAAGTAAAGAAAGAATTAATAACATTATCGAATGTTTTGTATTTGACGTTCTAGTCTGTGAGCTCGTTCAGGCAACTTGTCTGCTGGTATAAAATAAAATAAATTATTTAAAATAGTGGTTATTATTCAAGTTTTTACGTTGCGGCTCACGTCGTAACAGTACCTAACACGGCTTTTTTCGCTCGTATTTACATGCTTTCAGTGTTTTAGGATCGGCGCAGATAGGGTTTACTATTGCGGAATGAGAGGGGAATCAATTTTGAAAATTATCCAAACTAATATTATAAATACGAAAGTGAGTTTGTTTATTTGTTACCTCTTCACGCTTTATCTACTGAATCAATTTTTCTGAAATTTCGCATACACATAGTTAGAAGTACAGATAAGGACATAGGGTACCTTTCATCCCGGGGAAAAGCACTGTTCCCGTTGGAAATCCCGCGGGCAAAAGCTAGTAATGTATAAATATGTCAAAATACCTGAAACTAAACGCAACAAAAACGATCGTTTGAACGGAACAGTCTCAGGAAACAGTTGGAGATTTATGTTAGTGGAATCCGCCAGCAGTTGTGTTGTGCTCAACAATTTATTGTCTAAAGAATTCACCCTCTTTCCGCTCTCATAGATACAACCTGACAGTGAGTGCTAGTCTCTGAGTTTTACTTTTCCGTTTGTGTAAAGTTTCTGTGAGAATTGGTCTTTATTTTTATAAAGAGCTAGCTTTTGCCCGCGGCTTCGCACGCGTGAATTTCCCACGGGAACTGTGCTTTTTCCCGGGATGAAAGGTATCCTATGTCCTCCTCCGTAATTCCAGCTATGTGTATGCGAAATTTCAGGAAGATTGGTTCAGTAGATAAAGCGTGAAGAGGTAACAAACAAACAAACTCACTTTCGCACTTATAATATTAGTTAGGATCAAGAAATAACGCCTTTCGAGAAACAGTTTTTACAGTAAAAAGGCTGGCATCAAATTAAATGTTGTTAATCTTAGTGTACGAAGCAGTCTCAATTCAGGTATATTTACTCCCAAGTTGAGTCTCAGTATAAAAAGGGATATATTAAAACCCCTTTCGTAAAGGCTTAAAATAAGTGCCTACGTGGGCGTTGTTGTAATTTTGGAGACAAAAAATACGGTTGTGTCCCGCAACATGTGCTTTCTTTAAATAGTGTCAAAAATCGTAAATTAATCGCAGTTTCAACATTTATTATCTGAATTTTGTAAAGCAAAAATAAATATATAAATAAACATAAATAAATATATATACGGACAAATCACACAGATTGAGTTAGCCCCAAAGTAAGTTCGAGACTTGTGTTATGGGATACTAACTCAACGATACTATATTTTATAACAAATACATAAATAGATAAACATCCAAGACCCGGGTCAATCTGAAAAAGATCATTTTCCATCTTGACCCGATCGGGGATCGAACCCGGGACCTCCGGTGTGGCAGTCCGGCGTGATGACCGTTGGGCCACGGAGGTCGTCAAATCAATGTTTAATTGTCTGTATGACGAATTAAGTTGCACCATAGATGAACCCAATGTGTGGAACTTACAAATATGTGACGTCGAAGACGTGACGAATTGATGACATGCAAAGAGAAAAGCTTTATATATAACTAGCTGTCGCCCGCGGCTTCGCCCGCGTGAGTTTCGCTTAGATGAAAAATCTCTCTTGGAGCTTTTCATCAAATGTTCCAGATCTTCAATTTTTATACGTCAACAGAAAATGCTCATCAGGTTGAACGACTTTTAATAAGGCGCCATTTCCATATATGTTATGGTGTAGCTGGTCTCTTGCAGTTCTTCATCAGATGTTCCATCTTCAATTTTTATACGTCAACAGAAAATGCTCATCAGGCTGAACGACTTTTGTTAAGGCACCATTTCCATATTTGTTATAGTTTAGCTGTTCTGTTATGGTTCTTCATCAGGTGTTCCAGTTTTCAAAATCAATTATAGCCTATATGTTGCCCAGACTTTATAGCTATACAACAAAAAAAGTTTCATTCAAATCCGTCCAGTAGTTTTTGCGTGAAACGTGTACATACCAACAGACAGACAGACAAGAAATTCCAAAAAAATTTTTTTGCTTTCTAATATTCTTTTTAAGTGTCCCTCTATCCATTTTAGTCAAAAATACTAAATGTACAGACAAAATATTTTTACTGTTTTATTATATGTATAGACTAGCTTTTGCCCGCGGCTTCGCCCGCGTGAATTTCCCACGGGAACAGTGCTTTTTCCCGGGATAAAAAGTAGCCTATGTGCTATTCCAGGTCATTATCTACCTCTGTACCAAATTTCATCGAAATCCGTCCAGTAGATTTTGCGTGATTGAGTAACAAACATCCTCACAAACTCACAAATTCACAAACTCACAAACTCACATCCAAACTTTCGCATTTATAATATTAGTATGGATAATGCCCGTAAAAATACAAAAGGTACATACATATTATCACGCCTTTTCCCGTGGGGTTTGCTTTACTTGCTACGATCCTTACAGATCTTCTCGCTTCCTCTACACTCATCACTCTCTTCATACATGCTCTCCGGTTATGGGTGCTCCTAATATCTCCCTTTTTAAGGAGGTCCGCAATCTGGTCGCTGTGCATTCTCTGAGCTCAACCCAGACCAACTCTTCCATTCACCTCTGCCCAATACCTTTCGTTAATTTCTTTTCATCCATCCTTCCAATACAATAAAAATGCAGTTCGTAAAAATTTGTTTGTGGAAATAGTCTCTGCCTATGTCTATATATGTTTGTATGTATGTAAAATTGCTATAGGATTGGAATTTTATGTCTTTCACACCTTAAATATTTAAACCACGACAATAGTCGTAGTAGTTTTATTGTTATTGCTAAAGGGTTAGGGCGCCCTGGGGAGGCTTTGCAGGAAAGTGCGTTTCAAAAGCTCCCCTAGAATTCATATTTCTTCAGATTTTAAGTTAGACTTTCGAAAATATAGGGGTGAAAACCGCATCAAATTTTATTCAGTATTTTTATTTAATTATTTTTTTATTTATTAATGTTATTTATTTTATTTTATTTAACCTTTATTATACAAATACAATGTATGGCACAATAGGTGGACGTAATGCAGAAGCATTATCTAACAGTCGACCTTTGGGGTAAACAGAGAACTTAAGTGGGTCTAATAAAAATAATATTGTACAAATTACAAATATCATATACAAATGATGGACTTTTAACGCAATCGTATCCTCTACCAGTCAACCCTCAAAGTCAGTTTTGCTTGATGCGTGTACAAACATACATACTGACAGACAAAAACAATATGCAACATTTTATTAAATACTTTCCATATTCAGAAATAGATCAGATACAGTTTTAATAAATAACGAAGAAAAAGTTATTTTGATAAATCTTAGTATGAAAGTATATCCTTCAAAGCTGTGTCCTTTCAGTTGAAGGGTCTGTAAAAGGGGCTTGTAACTTTATTCAAAATCCTGTTCAGATTTATTATGAAGACAAGTTTTAGGGATTTCTCGACCGTTCCTTGGTGTGAAAAAGGTTCTTTCCGTTCAAAAATACTTGTCGATGAAGACTAGCCGGCTTCGCCCGGGTGATTTTCCCTCGGGAACAGTGCCTTTTCTCGGGATGAAAGGAACCCTATGTCCTTCTCAGTACTTCTAACTATAAGTATGCAAAATTTCTGGAAGATTTGTTCTGTAGATAAAGCGTGAGGAGGTAACAAACAAATACATAAACAAACAAACTCCCTATCGCATTTGTCATATTAGTTAGGATATGTAAAATTAGTTTTTAAACAACACAATTGTTTTTTTTGCAGTTTTTACTCTCACACGTTAAAGTATTATAAGAGAAAATGAATTAATTCTACTTAAATATTTTTTATGCGGCATTCGGAACCTTCCCTTTTTGATTTCCTATCGTACCATTCAAAATAACCTGGGGCCCTATTTTTGAAAGTATGACATACCGCCGAAAACGAATAGACTATTATGTCGCAGTCGTCCGACTATGTCACTAAAAACATAAAAGCCGTATTTTTGAAATCACTCGTCTAGCAATGTTGCCAGTGATATGAAAATAATGCGAGAAATAATTTCTGCTCCATTCTACGCAACGAAAACCGAATCGGTAACGAATCGTAAAAAAAATGTTCGTGAATTTTTTAATCAAAGAGAACGTAAGTGTTAAACGGAACGCAAAAAGGAAATTCTAATAGACACCATCTATATCCGTATCCGGTTGTCTATGTCATTCATAATTTTGACGTAAAAAACGTTCGACTACCAACTCATACGAAAACGAGTGGTCTAGACCACTCGTTGCGAATTATTCGACATAGACAATTCAAAAATACGGAATAATTGATATCGAATGAAAAATCATTCGGCTCACGCTTTTTTGGTGAGTCATACTTTCAAAAATAGGGCCCCTGACTATTTTGAAGAGCAACAAGTTTAACAAATTCAAGAATGCCACTACAAAGGCCACTACCTATAAATCTACCTACAAATTTTGTAACATTTTCTCTTCATTCGACATTCGATTCGAATACACCAAGCATTGTACTGTGCTCCTTTATTTTAAAGTTATTAAAATACTAAGTTTATTTTGAGTTTGAGTTTTAATTCAAATTCCATAGTGTCTACTACGAGATACCATTGACCAGAATAACTCCCCAGAATTAATTGTACACTACTTTTTGGGTAAAGGGTTAAAAGAGTGAAAAACCCGACCTTTCCCCATTTTCGCGAGTACCCTCTGATTTATTTCGGCAATAAACGAGCGTTGAGCACAGCACTCTGTAATGTTGATACAGTAAGCCACATATGTTATCTACTATGCGATTTAAATTCTATCGGTTTTTGTTAAGTTGTCAGCTTGTCATTCAAAACCATTCGAAACTAACTTCACTACATTTGTCAAAGAAACCGGAGTGAAGTTGCTAAAGCCCGAGCCAAGTTTAGATTCTAATGGGACTGTACAGAATCTATAGCAATATACATGAAATTCGTTACTGACTGAGTGACTGACAGACAACGCACAGCCAAAACTACTGGGCGTAGGATACTGAAATTTGGCATGTAGGTTCCTTAGGGAGTGTAGGGGAGCACTAAGAGAGGATTTCCCGAAATTTCTACGGGAACAAAGTCCCTATGTTAGTTTATAATTAAAAACTGTAGCTGCCCATGTCTGTACAGATAGGAAATATTAGTATGAAGGGTCTTATAAATATGGGTCAATAGAAGCCAGAATGAGCGACAGGAATTCGTCATTGAATTGTAAGACATAAAGTGACGTCTTTGGAGAAAATGCAGCAGTGGAGTTTGTTGCGCCGCCTCTTCTCCACTTGCTCTTTGAAGGCGGTGGTAACCTTAGCTTTAAGTAATTTTATGACGTCAACTAACTAAAAAACAAAAATATGACGATTTAAAAGTGCTATTTTTAAGCCTATTTAAAGAAAAATAATTAACTTTGACTTTGGTTTTGTATAAAAACATATGTCATTACTTCTTGATATTTACGGAGGTTCCATTAGCAACTGGGTCTACGTAATATAAATTTAAAAAATAAATAAATTAATGATAAAAAATATGAAATACTTTTTAAAGATTTTTTTACACGACTGACCAAAAAGGAGTGTTATGTTTTCAGGGTATGTATGTAATTTCTTTATTCCACCATAAGTCCTGAACGGCTTAACACATTTTGATGTGAGAGGTATTTTTAGATTCCTCGCATTAGCCCGAATGACATAGGCTATGTGAGTTGCCAGTCGTGTTTTTTATTTTTTAATAATCAGCTTGTTTTTTTTTTAATTGGTTCGCAAACCAGTACAAAATAAACAAAGAGAACAATAACAAAAAATTAACAATTCTTGGAAATATCTACTACAAAGCAGTTAAATATTATCTGTAGACTGTACAATACTGTACATCAGTCCCTAAATGCCTTTTGATTTATCCGTGCAATATCCAACCCGTGTTGAAACATAAGCTCTAGTCTTAAGCTTACACCAAGGTGTCTAGAGTATGTATGAAATGAAATTAAGTTTATTGCTGTAACAAGACAATGGTTTAGGTACAGGACACATTTTTCGCAAGTTAAATAAAAGCTTGTAAAAAAACAGTTGCGACAAAAACTTCTACTCATATTTCTACTCATTATCGTACAGTCGGGCGCAGATAATACTGGCCCCCTTTTTTTTGAGGTGAAAATTATATCCCTTGACAAATCACACAGATTGAGTTAGCCCCAAAGTAAGTTTAAGACTTGTGTTATGGGATACTAACACAACGATACCTTATTTTATAACAAATACATATTATTAAATATCTAAGACCAAGGTCAATCTGGAAAAGATCATTTTCCATCTTGACCCGACCGGGGATCGAACCCGGGACCTCCGGTGTGGCAGTCCGGCGTGATGACTGTTGGACCACGGAGGTCGTCAAATGCCTTCGCATACCGCTTCTCGATAGTCGAGCAGTGAAGAATGTGGGACTTGGACCCACTAAAAACACCCCGATGCTGCATGCATGCATGCCAATATTGAAGAGGTGGGAATGAAACCCACTACAGGTGTTCGTCAACCGATACCTTCGACAAATACTTGGCATTTTCTGGCCAAAGGTCATCTCAAACCGGGAGCTATGGGAAACATGCTAGGAAGCGCCGATTGACCACCAGATTAAGTGCCGCAATTGGGCGTGGATCGGCCACACGCTTCGTAGGGTCCCACGTATATTCCCAGGCAAGCTCTCGAGTGGACACCGCAAGGCAAGAGGAAAGTTGGACGACCCAAGCAGACCTGGCGGCGTACCATTGTGGCGGAATTGAAGGCAGTCGGTCTTACCTGGTCCGAGGCGAAACGCAATGCCCAAGACAGATCACAATGGAGATGCACTATGGACGCCCTCTGCCCCACCTGTGGGCCTTAGGACCATAAGTCAAGTAAGTCAAGGAATGGAACCCACTACCTCACCAAATCCTATCTCAAAGCACAGAATTAATATCAGTGCTACATAAAGAAAGGAAACGCAGATTGGGACGACTATGACTATGAAAACGCACACATTGACGTGTTCACGGATGTACAGTTTCATTTTTAGTTCTCTCTATGAAGTTTCTTCTTTTTTATCTGCCCTCGACTGTACATCATACATCATTAGAAACTCCATATCATATTTCATACAAAAGAACAGTGCTCGCGAGACGTTCTCAAAAACTTTCTTCGTGTCTTTGGAGGTAATTTACCCAGTTCACGGAGTAAACGGTCACCTTGACCTAGTTAGGGATTTGTCACGCGTCTGGAGTTAAGATGCGCAGAGGGTAATGATAAAAACAAACGTTAGCCCTTATGTGACGCCTGGTATGTGTAAAACAAATGAGCATCATTGTATTGACGCATAATGCCATTTACAGTCACGGCATTAGTGTCGATTTTAGTGCAAACTGCGCCAATAGGTGTTTTACATCAAAAAAGTTAAAATATAGTAAAACTAAGTACAATGGTACTACTTATTTCTATAGAAATAACTTTGTACCTTTTTTAATGTACATACATACATAGGATCACGTCTTTATCCCTTACGGGGTAGATAGAGCCAAGTGTCGTGAGACTCGAAGGCCACGCTTAGCTGAACAGTGGGCTTTCTGATGGAATGGAGATTCAGATATAGTGACAGGTTGCTAGCCCATCGCCTGAGTGGAGGAATCCCCAGTTAAAAGCCCTTTCCCTCGATTGGCTTTTACAATCTGCGCGGGATGAGAAGCAGCTGGCACATTCTTAGTTTTTTCTTCGCTCCCAGACCAGCATGGAAGCATATTCACATCATTTTTAAATGTAATTAATATTTTTGATGTGAACCTGTATAAAGCGACTAAAACATGCCAGAATTATGGGTTTCATTTCATTGAATATTATTATTATTTAAATAGTTTTATGATTTGAACAAACGATGTAGTCCTGTCCTGAATTATTCATGTCAGCCGTATAATTAATATTTTTGAAGTGAACCACATAAGCGACTAAAATACGGCAGAATTACGAGTAAATCTATTCAAATAAGAAACAAAGCCAATATAACGCTAGAGGTAACTACGGAAAACTGAGAACAAACGATTTAGCCCTGAATTATTCATGCCAGCCACGGCTTATCTAGATTTACAATATGGAGGGTGCAGAAAAGTAACTTTATACCTACATTTAGGAGCTTATACTACTTAATAGCCATGGCAAAGAATTGATATAAGTACTACGTACAGAAATGAAGCTCCCTGCCCCTCCCGCAATATGGCGTACCCCGCACTTCTCCCCCGTTCTATTGCGGATTGGGACGATATGACTATGCAAACGCACACATTGACGTGTTCACGGATGTACAGTTTCATTTGTAGTAGTAGTAGGTATATATGACGCCCCGTTTCTATGAAGTTTCCATCCTGTGGCCATGTTCAAAAACCATCGATTTTTAATCTTATATCATACATAATGTTCAAAATCTATATGTTGGGAATATAGCTTTGAAATTCGACGAGTAGTTGAATATAGGTTTTCCAATATTCTAGTTCTTTCTTTTGAGTAAAGAAAGATATTTCTCCAGTATTTAGAGTACTGTCCCGCTAGGCTTATTAGCTTTGTCCGTGAAAATACCATTTTTCACCTTTTTCATCCTTTCATTAAGGGTGGATTTAAATTTGTTTCTTAGTGCTCACTTACGCTACTCGTAAATAACCTGTCTGCAAAATTTCAAGTTTCTACTTTCAGCCAGAATTCCGGCTCAGCCAGAATCAGTCAGAAAGTCAGTCAGTCAGAGTCCACAACTTTAATCCCCCATTTCCTAGATTGACCCTAGATCTTCAATTATATCAAAACCAAATTTCATCAAAATCGGTTTAGCGGTTTAGCCGTGAAAGCCACTCCCGACCCGTGGTCCAAATGCTATGTCCAACAAGTTGTACCACGGGTAAATATAACTATCCATTGTAGTAATAACTACAGAATTATTTTGAACCTCTAACTGGTCTACCTTGCATGTCATATTTTAGGTGAAATAGTTGATATATTGGGATACTATTCCTGTGGCGTATTACCTGCATGATAGGCTCTCGACTCACTACAATAGCAGGCATTCAAATCCATTAGTCTCCAGACAAATTGAATGGGAAAGTGACACACCAGTACATAAATTTCATATGTTGTTTTTACAATACTTATTAAGAAAACAGGGAGACCCGCACATCAAAACGTTCTTTGAGTCACGCCGAAACCATTGGTAGCAATAACTCGACGCGATTTTGTGTACTTACGGAATTATATCAAAAACTAAACATTCATAACAAAACATTCTATGATTAAATTAGACTGTCAACAAAATCTGCAGAGTTGGACGTCTGACATTGACAGCTGGTGACACACGTTCCGTCTCAGGGTCCTAACAAACCTTTCTTATCATAAACAAATAAGAAATCATGGCTGGATTGTTGTAGAATTTTGATTATTCTCCTTTAATATCGTCGACTTAGATTATTATAATATTCAACGAATAAATACCTTATTTAAACATTAGTTCTTTTAAAGAATATTAATAAGTTGGTTTGACGTGCGTCAGAATTAAGCGAAATGGAGCGCGACGAGGCGGAATGTCAAATCAAGTGGAGGGATCTTTCTCTTCCTGGGTGGCCGCTACGACATGTAACGTGGCTTGAGCAATTATTAATTTTTTTTGGGGTTTTTTCGCCTTCGCCGCCCTCGGCACCCCGTCATGGGACTATAGTTTAACCTTTAGCTTTAAAATCCGCGATACGCGCAAGGACACAGGGGATATTTGCCGCCACGAAGTTGTCAGGAGGATGAGCTGTTGATATCCACGTGCCCGCCCGGCCGTATGAATTGGCGCTTCCTGGAGTGTCCTCCCATCACCAGAGGGTGCGGTTTCCCCGGACCGTGGACCGCATGCAACGGCGCAGGCCCCGTCGTCGGCGACCCCAAGGTGCGACACACGGATCCTAACCTTATTTCCAAAGGCCGCGTCGCCGCCTTCGATCCGATGTCCGCAGTGGCTCAGCGCAAATCTCGGAAGGTCCAGCCAGCGTCTACTATTTCGCATACAACGGAGCGTCGCAGGAGCGCCGTGCCTCTTTGATGACGCGACCAGCACCAGTGCTCGAACCCAACGGATCATAATGGTGAACGGGACAACGTTATAAGTGCGCACAGACGTTTGTGTACGGACCTGGCCAGGTACCTTATATTTGGTTTATGTTAATTTTAACTTTTAATTGCGGCAAAGACTTATCAGATTTTGGTATTAGTATAACATGTGCCCGCCCTCAGCGGCTAGTGTGTTTATGGAATAAAATGCTATATTCTATCCCAACCATATTGTATTAATGATATCACCCTACCCATGACTCCCAGGACCTAAGGCTTACTAGACAAGAGGTCCTTGTACTTCAAAAGTGCGAGGCTCTATCCTGAGCATTACATCCGGCTCTCTCTAAAGTAATTGTTCGTGTATAATCGCACTGCGCAGGGATATTGCCCGTCTTCGCTTCAAATAGTTGGGGACCCCTGCGCACCCGCACCCAACAATACCCTTTTTGTTTTTTTTATTTTTTATACACGACAATAGCGCCCGAACTAATATATTTTTGAGCCTTTGAGTCCTGTGAAAGTGGCAGTTTTTTCTAAAAAATAGTTTTTAAATTTTTTAAACTCGCTCATTTGTTGTTTTGAAATTTTGGTGATATCATTGACTGTAAAGTTATTATACTTTAGTGCTTGTTAGGTTTATATGCGACAGGGTTGTAAGCATACATTTAATACAATTCATAGTAATTATTATAATATTACTAAATAATATTATAATTATATTATAATATAATAATTAATATTTTATTTGGGCTTCGCTATGAATAAAAAGCATAGCGCTCAGCCATAATTCCTATTTAATCTCAATTTGAGAGCAAATTTATTTTTATTGACAGGGAGTAACCTGTATCTATTTAGAAATTTATCAATTATTATAACCTATTACATACCCTGACACATATAACCTCACATTTTTGTCAACATGTCGGACAGCGAAAGGGAAGAGCAATATCACGAAGTAAGTGGGGAGGCAAACAAACCACCTACCACTACTACTTCCTCATTTGTTAATACACGACCACGGGGAGGTGCAATTGACACCCACCCACCCGGCCCTTCCACACTTAAAGCGTTACAACCCACATTGTCTCAACTAGGAGCTCCCGGTTTAGTACGTCAAGCCAACTCAATGGGTAGGAATACCTATGTTACGGAGACTAGGGAAGATGACGAACGCGTTATTCACATATTAAAAGAGGACCATTTGAGGTCGTGGAATTTAAAATTTTCTGGTGACTCAGACGTCACAGATTTTTTTTCTTAGAATTGATGATCTTAGGCGTAGTCGGAATACTTCAGAACATAAAGTACTGAAATGTTTTTTTGATTTATTTAGTGGTAGCTATCTTTGAATAGCATTATTAATGTTGCCACCGGGCACACACCATTTTTGTTAGCTAAGGGTCGGGAGATAATGACGGATGGCATGTTGCCGAAAAGAGGCGGCATTCCAAATTCGTTAATACCTTCAAATGACCAGTCGTTCAGCTCATTTCTTTTCCGCTAAACTAGCACCGCGCTTTGTGAAATGTAAAGTTGTCAGGAAGCATTCGGATGTTGTTTACGACCTTCAGGAGATAGAAACCGGTAAAGTTGGAAAATATCATGTCAAGGACATAATAAAAGTCTCACAAGGTGTGTCCCCTAGCTAGCAACTTTCTTATCTTGAACTTTGTTATTTTGGATTGGTATAACCAATTAGAGGCCTCATTTTTCACATATGACATGACTCACATGTGAAATTTTTTTGTCAAGCGTTTTCATGAAAACCAATTTCTTTTGTAACTACGCACTCTAGGCGCCAGAGTAAACATAAGGATATGGATTAATACTCCTTAATTTTTGAGAAAAAAAGGAAAATAAGTTTTTTCCCTTATACAATGTCAGCCCAACGGCTATACATTTTAAATTTTAATTTGTGTGAGATCTCTCCATTAGTTTAAAGACTTTATTAGGTTTACAATTTAATCACTAACTAGTAAATTATGTAGGAATGCTAGATTACATATATTTTAATTAAATTTCAAATAGTTTTTCTTATTATACATAAGTAAGAACTATTACTTTAGATAAATTCTTTATAATTGGTATGCTACTTGCGATTATCTCATTAGAAATCCAAGTATGATTTTTTTAATGCAGGGGAATTGCAGCGGTCTGGCCAGACGTTGTATTCCTGACACTCAACATAAATTGAGTTAGTTTTAGAACTCTAGCACATACATTTTAGTTTAATATATGAAATAGCATGAGTTAGTTTCATATATAGCTGATAGTTTTATATTTAGAAATATATTGCCGTAGGATAGGTGAATGTTTCCTCCGGATACCCCGGCTGTTTCGGCTAAGTACGACTTAACCTCTTTGCCGAAAAGGGGGGTATTGTAGTGATAACTACAGAATTATTTTGAACCTCTAACTGGTCTACCTTGCATGTCATATTTTAGGTGAAATAGTTGATATATTGGGATACTATTCCTGTGGCGTATTACCTGCATGATAGGCTCTCGACTCACTACAATAGCAGGCATTCAAATCCATTAGTCTCCAGACAAATTGAATGGGAAAGTGACACACCAGTACACAAATTTCATATGTTGTTTTTACAATACTTATTAAGAAAACAGGGAGACCCGCACATCAAAACGTTCTTTGAGTCACGCCGAAACCATTGGTAGCAATAACTCGACGCGATTTTGTGTACTTACGGAATTATATCAAAAACTAAACATTCATAACAAAACATTCTATGATTAAATTAGACTGTCAACAAAATCTGCAGAGTTGGACGTCTGACATTGACAGCTGGTGACACACGTTCCGTCTCAGGGTCCTAACAAACCTTTCTTATCATAAACAAATAAGAAATCATGGCTGGATTGTTGTAGAATTTTGATTATTCTCCTTTAATATCGTCGACTTAGATTATTATAATATTCAACGAATAAATACCTTATTTAAACATTAGTTCTTTTAAAGAATATTAAAAAGTTGGTTTGACGTGCGTCAGAATTAAGCGAAATGGAGCGCGACGAGGCGGAATGTCAAATCAAGTGGAGGGATCTTTCTCTTCCTGGGTGGCCGCTACGACATGTAACATGGCTTGAGCAATTATTAATTTTTTTGGGGTTTTTTCGCCTTCGCCGCCCTCGGCACCCCGTCATGGGACTATAGTTTAACCTTTAGCTTTAAAATCCGCGATACGCGCAAGGACACAGGGGATATTTGCCGCCACGAAGTTGTCAGGAGGATGAGCTGTTGATATCCACGTGCCCGCCCGGCCGTATGAATTGGCGCTTCCTGGAGTGTCCTCCCATCACCAGAGGGTGCGGTTTCCCCGGACCGTGGACCGCATGCAACGGCGCAGGCCCCGTCGTCGGCGACCCCAAGGTGCGACACACGGATCCTAACCTTATTTCCAAAGGCCGCGTCGCCGCCTTCGATCCGATGTCCGCAGTGGCTCAGCGCAAATCTCGGAAGGTCCAGCCAGCGTCTACTATTTCGCATACAACGGAGCATCGCAGGAGCGCCGTGCCTCTTTGATGACGCGACCAGCACCAGTGCTCGAACCCAACGGATCATAATGGTGAACGGGACAACGTTATAAGTGCGCACAGACGTTTGTGTACGGACCTGGCCAGGTACCTTATATTTGGTTTATGTTAATTTTAACTTTTAATTGCGGCAAAGACTTATCAGATTTTGGTATTAGTATAACATGTGCCCGCCCTCAGCGGCTAGTGTGTTTATGGAATAAAATGCTATATTCTATCCCAACCATATTGTATTAATGATATCACCCTACCCATGACTCCCAGGACCTAAGGCTTACTAGACAAGAGGTCCTTGTACTTCAAAAGTGCGAGGCTCTATCCTGAGCATTACATCCGGCTCTCTCTAAAGTAATTGTTCGTGTATAATCGCACTGCGCAGGGATATTGCCCGTCTTCGCTTCAAATAGTTGGGGACCCCTGCGCACCCGCACCCAACATACCCTTTTTATTTTTTTTATTTTTTATACACGACACCATGGTCTAACTGTCAAAATACTTCGTAACAGACGGACTTTCGCATTTATAATATTAGTATGGATATTAATATTTGTGTTACTTAGTCATGGATCTTCACTAAAAAAGAAAGGAAGAATTAGAAGCATTCGAGATGTAGTGTTGGCGTAGATTGAAAAGGATTTGCTGGACGGAAAGAATAAGTAATGAAGAATCGGCGAAAAAAGAACAATTATTAAAAATATAGAAAACAAAAGAGGGAAAACGACACGATGCATTTTTAAGAAACATCATAGAAGGAAAGGAAGAAGAGAGACCAAGACAGAGATATATGAGGCAAATAAAGGAGAAAGTGAACGTCGTGTCGTATAAAGAAGTAAAAGAGTTAGCAATGGAAAGAGAAAATACCGGCCAAGTGCGTGTCGGACTACGCATAAAGTAGGGTTCCGTAGTCTTTTTTGGCACCGCGCTGTTTTGCATTTCTTGCGTTCTTTTGGAAAAAAGTATATATTTTTATTTTATTTATAATTTCAAAAGTATTCATTACAGGATACCCGAAACAATTTTAAATAAGAGTTTCCGCGCCTGTTTCTTTACGTGAGTGATTTGAGGTTTACAGGTCCAAGACTTTAGAAATTACAGGGGCCCCCCCCTACACCATGTAAACGACTTTGGCGGGCTATATCTCGCAAATAGTAAAGCTGATAAAAAAGTGTTGTATGGAAACCCTACCTTATTTTCATAGTCCTTTTCAACGACACCCCACACAAGGGGGTGCACTCAAAAAAATAATTCACCTCCCCCTTTACATGTATGAGGAGGTACCCTTAAAAAGGGGTAATTTTAATTTTTTGTATTTTTACAAATGAGATCTATATGTAAAGTATCCTCGAACCAAGTTACATGCAAATCAGTTCATAAACGTAAAAGATATTCTGCTGTGACAGACTAGGACGGACGGACGGACTGAACGATCTTACAAGGGTTCCTTGTCGGACTACGGAACCCTAAAAATGGAAGGAACTTCACCGACAAGGGCGTCGCACTTAAATTTTATGATGATGACTAATAACTAAGATAATTTAGAATGAAGAGTCAACTCTGTCCATTCCTTAATGTGCGATCTCGTTTTCTAAGCCGGGTTAATGTTGCTGACACACCGGGTCGGCCAGTCGACAGTGACCCGCATTTTACTTGTTTACTGATTTTAAGTCTCTTATTAATTCCTTCACGTGTGTAACTAAGGGTGCATCCACACCGCACCGCACCACCCACAGAATTCTGAAATAAAGAAGGGGCATAGGCGTTTGATTCTGGCGCAGCAAGTGGGACTTCAAGGCCAAACTTGTATGGATATGAAGTTTTTTCGTTGTTTGGTTGGTACAAGAAAAGAATGGCTCTTTTTCACGTCAAAAACTAATTATTTAAACATAGTATATTATGTCTCAAAGCTCCAAACTACTAGCATTTCGTAACTACCACTGCTAAGAAGAAATGCCGAAAGAAACTCATGAAACAGTCTTGTTAGTACAGGTAACCAAATATGTTAATGTACCTACCTAATCCATATCCGTCTAATAACCAAAATTACATATTTATGTTCACCATAAGATGGTTAATAATGACTTATTAATATTCATCAGCCGATTCTACGGAACATCGACAAGCTTTGATGTCGGGGACTCGGAATTTGGGAAATTCCGGAAATTTCTGTGTTAATCGAATTTGGGACGGTGAGCCTGGTAGAATAAAGGCGTGATTTAGTTTCAATAGGGTCCCTAATTACAAAGACGTATACTAGGTGGGTCGACGATGTAAGGAGTATTGCTGGCAAGAACTCGTTTGCCATGACCCAGGATAAAGAAGCTTGTATACAGAGGGGGGCTTATATCCAGCAGTGGGCAGTAGAAAGCTGACGATGGTGATGATTATGAACACTACCGACCGAGGCGTATGCTACTCAATTCGTGCTATCAGCCCAATTTATAAAACACAACATTTTTTCCAACAGTCCCCGTCAACGTCGGAGCCGGGGCCGATAACGCATTTTTTTCCAACGGTTCCTTTACAGGAGCCACAAAGTAGTTAAAAGGGTACAGATGGAAAGCTTCCTAAGAGACGACAAAATTCATACCTATTCTTATAGGGCTGTCACTTGGTTATTGAAAAAAAACATTATTTCTATTTTTAGTATATTGAAAGAAAAACAGTTTAACATTGAAAGTTGAACTTAGTCACTTAAGTTGTACTACGGAGTATTTCGAGGCGAATAGCGAAAACTCCATGCAAATTGGATTAGTAGTTTTTGAAAAATCACAAAAACGTTTTTGGAAGGAAGGTGCCTATATTCTTCTCCAAGATCCAATCTATATCTGTACCTTTTATTGAAATCCTTTTAGCCGCTCAGGCACAAAAAACGGAACATAGGTAGGTATACCTACTCCAACAAAGTACCTATGTGTTCGCATTTATGATACTAGGATAATTCAATCACAAATAGGGTAATTAGTCACCTATATAGTTACCTATGTATATAAGTCAATCATCTGGGACATAAATCTCGTATTATATAAAACAAGCTTTTGCCCGCGACTTCACCCGCGTGAATTTCCCACGGGAACAGTGCTTTTTCTCGGAATGAAAGGTAGGTGCCCTATGTCCTGCTTAGTACTATTATCTAACTATATCTATATTTGCGAAATTTCAGGAAGATTGGTTCAGTAGATAAAGCTTGAAGAAGTAACCAACAAATAAACTCACTTTCGCAATATTAGTCAGGATATGCTAGGTACTATGTTTATACATATACCTACCTGTGTCAATCCGCGGGAAAAGATACCTACCTATTGATTTGTATTGTTGTTGGCACTTACGATACGAAATTATTGTTATACTAGCCGCGTCCCGGAGCCTCGATCCCGTGTACAGTTTTTTTATGTATTGTATATATTTAAGCAAACAGTGCAATTTTTTAATAATGAAAAATAAATACAATGTTAGTATCTATTTTATAGACTCTGATACGTGTCAGTATTTTTCCTTAACTTCACATAGATAACACTGGTGTCATATTGATTTAACCATTTTGTTTACTATTTTAAACACAAAACGACACGGCCGAAAAAGGAACAAATCAGGAACGCTGCGCGAACCCACGACTGCGCGAGCCCTGACATTTCGCACCCCGCCGAGTGGCGCCGAGCCGGTTTGAACCGGTTTGGCACTGTACGTGACAGTGCGTGTGTGCGTAAGCACCTCGCGCGTTCAAGCTTGTAGTAGTGTACTTATTTGAAGCGCTTGTATGAAGCTTTCCCTCTGTATAGTTTTTAGTAATCTGTGCAGGAGCGGGCCCACCGGGGCCGGGTTGGGAGTCACTCTTCTATCGAGCCTCTTATTTATACGCATATATCTCGATAAAGCACTGAACTCGATGAGGCTACCGCTGTATTGCTTAGGCAAATTGAGGAAACTATGACACTTATTTAAACTTCACTAAAGAAAAATATTGAAAAGTGTGCCGACCTTTACCGGTTAAATATTCTACGGTCACATATTTGGTATTATTTGTTTGAAGTTTATATGTATAAAACAAATTGCACAAAGAGAGTAATTGAACCTAATTAAAATAAGTACTCTTTTTCTCGATCACGATTGCGCGGACCTCCTTAAAAGGGAGATATTAGGAGCACCGGCGAGCATGTATGAAGAGAGTAATGAGTGTAGAGGAAGCGAGAGAGATCTGTAAAGATCGTAGCAAATGGTCTTTGCCTACCGCCACAGGAAAAAGGCGTTATAATATGTAGGTATGTTTCTTTCTCTCTCTCTCAGCCGAAAGACGTCCACTGCTGGACAAAGGCCTCCCCCAAGGATTTCCATAACGACCGGTCCTGCGCTGCCCGCATCCATGCGCAACCCGCGACCTTCACCAGGTTGTCGGTCCACCGAGTGGGAAGTCTGCCAACACTACGTTTTTCGGTTCGTGGTCGCCACTCGAGAACTTTTCTGCCCCAACGGCTATCTGTTCTACGAGCTATGTGCCCCGCCCACTGCCACTTAAGTTGGTATGTATGTACGTTAAAATACATTTCACCAAGCAAATATTTCATCTTTTCGCGAATCATTTCATACACACATCTCATCAAAAACTGAAATATATTCCAACGAGGGCACGCACGTGAAAACTAAACATGGTCCATAAAAGATAGCCTACATTTCCCGCTTTCATCCCGTTTCTGTAGGACGGTGTTTTTGCTTTTTCTTTATGATACATACAGGGTGTTTTTTAAATCATTGGCATCCTTTCTACTGGTGAAAGTACTCATGAACATGAGCAACTTTTTGTATGGGACCGACTCAATCCGATGGAAAAAAAAATCAGCTGTTCCATACATTTCGGGTGAGTAGGTATTGGAAAATAGTATGGAACAGCTGATTTTTTTTCCATCGGATTGAGTCGGTCCCATACAAAAAGTTGCTCATGTTCATGAGTACTTTCACCAGTAGAAAGGATGCCAATGATTTAAAAAACACCCTATTATTAAATGTTTCCATGCTGGGAGCGAAGAAAAACAGAATGTACCAGCTGCTTGTCTTCCCGAGCAGATTGTTAAAGTCAATCGAGGGAAAGGGCTTTAAAGTGGGGATTCCTCCACTCATAGGCGATGGGCTAGCAACCTGTCACTATCAGAGAGCCCACTATTCAGCTAAGCGTGACCTTCGAGTCTCACGACTCTCGGCTCTGTCTACCCCGTAAGGGATAAAGACGTGATTATATGTATATTATTTACTAGCTATAGCCCGCGGCTTCGCCCGCGTAAGTTTCGCTTAGATGAAAAATCTTTTTGTGTTCCAAACCGTTTCAGATGTTTCGGATCTTCGATTTTTATACGTCTACAGAAAATGCTCATAACCCTAGTATAGACTAGCTGCGCCCTGAGGCTCCGCTTTAGTGGGAATTTCAGAATAAAAAATACCCGATGTATTAATCTAGGTTTCGTTATATATGTATACCAAATTTCATCGAAATCCGTTCAGTAGATTTTGCGTCAATGGGTAACTAACATACATCCAAACTTTCAATTTTATACTGTTAGAGGGATTTACGCCTGCCAAGCGTGGCGATTACGGCAAAACCCCCCATGGATAAAATCCTTGGGGGAGGCCTTTGTCCAGCAGTGGACGTCTTTAGGCTGAGAGAGAGAGAGAGAGAGAGAGGGATTTACTAAATGAAACAATATTTTATTTACTAACACGCTTCTCGTGTTTGACTGTCTGTCCGTACCTGTATCCGCTCTGAAATGAAAATCTCAATCATGCAAAATCTATTGGATGGATTTTGATGAAATTTGATACACGAGTAGAAAAATATTAGAATCAGCACAAAGGGTACTTTTTATTCCGAAATTCCTACAGGAGCGAAGCCCTGGGGCATAGCTATTAAATTTATACGAACAAAATAATCTACTCTGTGGTTTAAAGTAATAACCAAGTCAACAACATCAAAGACTAGTCAAAGACAATTTAAAAAGTCTAAATAACTTAAAGGCTTTGAGAGGAAGCTTTCAAGAAGATCCTCAAAGCTTTTTCCGAAGTAAAATGTCTACTTTAAATAAATTGTTCATTTTTGCGGCTGCCGAGCTTAAATAAAGTTTTTACTTGAAGCAATTTAAATTTTGTTTAACAACTAAAAATCACAAGTATCGGAATATTTTTAGTCACGTTATTTTGCAGCCTGGCATAAGCCGCAAAGAATGCTGAACTTCCTTAGTTCGCGCACACACACAGTCAATAGAATCGAATCTTATTTATTTTCAATTAGCTTTTACCCGCGGCTTCACTCGCGTTAGTTTCCTATGGAAACAGTGCTTTTTCCCGGGATTAAAGGTACCCTATGTCCTTCTGAGTACTAACAATGTGTAGGAGAAATTTCAGGAAGATTAGTTCAGTAGGTATAGCTGTGGCATCAATGTGAATTAATTTACAAACCCTCGCATAAACATCCCACAATAAAGCATTTTATTGGTTATCATTAAAAACAGGCACTTGACCCGTTTCCGGATCGATTCTCGCATGACCCCATAAATCTAGAGTATAAAAAAAGTTGATTGCTCGTAATTGGTCCAATTTTCTGGTATAAATTCTGAAATGTATGAATTCGAGTTTGCCAGAGGCTGTATCAGACCAAAAGTATTTGTTAGACACACAGAAATCGAAATCTGTTTATATAAAATTGGACGCTGTTCGATTGTTAGTGAACGCAAAGGCGAAACCGCTGAACGTAGTACCTAACTTGAAATTTTGTAGAGATCCTATTATAGCCACAAGTTGGAAACTTCATAGAATCGGGGCGTCATATATACTGTTGGCGCTGGTGCCTAGGTATTCTGTGTATAGGATTCTTTGTGTAGCTGGACTGTTTTTGAAAACCTATCTAAAATTGTTCATTACGTTATCAGAAAACTAACGATATATATATTTTTGATTAATTTTCAGTATTTACATTTAAAATCGATGAAATAGTTCAAAATAATCATATTACCGCTTAAAAGCTCAATACATTACAATGAGAACCCCGTGACGTATTATGGGCACTCTTCACTAAAAGCCGTTCTGTTTTACGTACACTAATATCACTTCCTTGTTTTCATAACAAGATTTTCAATAGAATACGATGTAATTGTAATGTTAATGTGAGCGGCAATAGTACATTACTGCCGCGGCCTATAATGAATACTTTGCTGGTCGCGCTGATGATGGGCGAGAGCGCAGCGTAGCGCAGCTCCAGGCCGATACAGCGCGGTCAGCGTGCAGCACTTGATGGACGAGCTGAGATGTCGGCCGAGACCGTAGGTCGAGGCCGACACAGCGAGGACAGCAAGGGCTGCAACGATGACCAAGCTGGAAGGCCTAGAGCGTAGCTAGGCTAGCTCGAGGCAATCATAGCATGACCAGCGAAGCAGTCATTGTGGGCCAAGGCTTGTATAGTGCTTTACTCAAAAATGCAAGTACCAAATCTAAATAAAACCAGCAAGTAATAAAAATAAAAATATATTAATTAACTAGAAATTTAATTAAAATGACAATTATGAAAAGTACAGTTACTAAAATTCAACACCGACTTTCCCGGATTGATGCACAAATTTTTCATATGCAAGCTTATATTTTTCCTTTGAGTTTCGCGGTATCAAATTTTCAATCACTAATTTAGGTTCATTTTTAATGTCTGGCGGTGTTAAACACATTGAATCGAAAGAATTTTCGCTTCGAGAGCTCATTTTTAGCCAAAAAGTCACTAAATAAAAACAAAAAATTTTGCTGAACCGCGCTTTATTACCTCTTCGTTTTTTTTAGCAATGGTAGTTGGAACTATACAGCCAAATATGGAATAATCTATCTCTATAAAATACAAACAGCTGTGTTTTAAATAAAATCTTTTTGCATTCGATTTTTAAAATGTTGAAACGTCAAAATAGCGGCCGGCAATGTTTTGCCGGCCTGTTAGAGCGGCCAGCAAAACTTTGTCGGCCGCTATTTGAAAACAGAACGGCAAAGTCGACTTTGCTCAAACAAGGTTATCAAAATAATGACCACATTACATGCATTTTTGAGTAAAACTAACTAACAATTTAAATTACTAATGGTTACAATGCTGTGAAGAGTCCAGATAAAGTCTGACAATTTTCTAAAATAACGGTGCGACTTTTACAATGCGAAACGGAACATGGAATTGACACTTGACTGATTTGACCACCTTAATTACGTCATTGAAAATGGCGAAGCGTTTCATATCACGTGGTCAAGGGCTTGAAATAAACTACTTTATAATTAGTTTATTAAGATAATCAATGCTTCTTTTGACATTTAAAAAATCCAAAAAATAAAGAAAAATATTGTCTTTAAGGATATTTAAAGAATTACCCATATTTTTAATACAGTCAAATACCCTATTAAGGCGCTGAATATGGAGAAGATCTTTATTTAACTTTACAAGTTTGTCAAGTGTGCGAGAGGAAGAATGGAGGCTCTTAGGCGAGACGGACAGGACGAGTCAAGATGGCTGAATCTGTTTCCTTCCACCGCCGCCGGCGCCGCCACGTCTGCCCGCATCCGGTCCGGCGGTGTTGCCAGGCTTCGGCGGCAACATATAACTACTACTACTACAAATGAAACTGTACAGTGTACAGTTCCAGGTGTACAGTGTACATCCGTGAATACGTCAATGTGTGCGTTTTCATAGTCATAGCGTCTCAATCCGCAAAAGAACGGGGGAGAAATGCGAGGTACGCCATATTGCGGGAGGGGCAGGGAGCTCCTTTCTGTACGGAGTACTTATATTAATTCTGTGTTATAGCGTAAGTTGCTGAGCAGGTGGAACTTTTCGGACAGTCTTCTGTGTCCTTGCGGGGATATCCAAAGTATGCTACACCTCACTGATCACTGCCCACTGTATTCCATAGATGGCGGCATTCTGAAGATCCATGAAGCCGACCATGAGGTTGTAGAATGTATTGACAACCTCCCTTTCCGTATTTGACTTTGCTGTAATATACCACTCGCAAATAATAATAGCGTAAGTAAGTTCTTGAGTGGCGACCACGATCCGGAAAACGTAGTGTTGGCAGGCCTCCCACTCGGTGGACCGACGACCTGGTGAAGGTCGCGGGACGCGCATGGATGCGGGCAGCGCAGGACTGGTCGTTGTGGAAATGTTTGGGGGAGGCCTTTGTCCAGCAGTGGACGTCTTTCGGCTGAGAGAGAGAGAGAGAAGTAACTAAGAAGGAAGAGGCTATGCGTGACAATGGTGTCACAACTGAGGATGCCGAAGACCGTGCGAAGTGGAGAAGAAGAAGTAGGAAAGCGGACCCTGGGCTCCGACGCATACGCTGACGATGTAACCGGGAAAACGCTCGGATGAGAGAGAAAGAGAGAGAGTGAGAAAGAATTTCATGCTTAGGGGAGGCGAAAAAGGTAATAAACGTAGAAGATATTCTGCTGTGACAGACTAGGACGGACGGACGGACGGACTGAACGATCTTATAAGGGTTCCTTGTCGGACCACGGAACCCTAAAAACGATATTTTATATTAACACTAGCTCTAAGCGACGACGTATCAAGTTGAAACCTATGCCAGATTTTAAGTTGGACCTTCTGTAAGACGAAAGTGAAAACCGCATCAAATTTGGTTTAGTAGTTTTTGTGTGATGCGCGTACAAACGTACAGACAGAAAGACAAAAGGACAGATAGACAGACAAAAATTTAAAAAAATGGTTTTGGCTTCTATTGGCCCTACGAAGAGGAGGCCTTTTTTAGGGTTCCGAAGTAAACTGAACCCTGAATAGTTTCGTCATTGTCTGTCCGTCTGTCCGCCGCGCCGCTTAGCTCTGAGACTACTAGTACAAGAAAACTGTAATTTGATATAGATATACATATTTATTACGCGGAGTTAACTGTTGAATAAAATTAAGAAAATAAATTTTTTAGGGGGCCTCTCCTACACCTAAAGTGGGGATGTTTTTTTTTTCTCTTGATTATACCATCGTATGGGGTATCATTATATAGGTCTTTTAAAAATATTGTCAGTGTGTGAAAAACATTTTTTGATTTAGGGATCCGTTTGCGAAATATTTAAATTATAAATGATAAAAATGATAAATTTTGTTAGAGTTCAGTGTCTCCCCCCCCTCGAACAGGCAAATGGTGGGGGTGAATACATGAAAAAAATTATGATAAGTAGTAAATATAATGGAGAAAAGGAAAATTATCACTGTTATATAATCCTTACACGTTAACGAGTAACGAGACGATAAACCTGAAAAATCGATTTTAGTATGAAAAATGTTCGTAGGAAAAGTTTTCATTGAATATGATGGTATTATAAGGTTAAGGTCATTAGTTATATGAAACTGGGAGTAAATAAGTTGAGTTAGGTAAAAAGCGGAAATACGCGGGTCTGGTTGACAGTTATAAATTTTTGCCATTCGCAGTAGAGACAATGGGTCCCTGGGGCCCTGAGGCTAAAAAATTTTTAAATCAAGTCTCAACGCGTCTCATCGAGGCAACTGGAGACCCAAAAGCTGGCGTCTTTTTTGCTCAGCGCATAAGCCTCGCAGTTCAGCGGGGTAATGCGGCGAGTATCCTGGGCACACTGCCTCGGTGCGGCGCGTTCGAGGAGATTTTTTATTTGTAAACGTGTTACTTAATAATATTGCTATGTGTGTTTTATAGTTTCAAAAAACATAGTATTTGCAGTGTTAAAAAAAAAAAATTAAATTCTAGGAACCCAATTTTGATAAATTTTACATCAATAGATTCATCTTATAATAAGTTCATGTGTCTGTCTGCATTTGTACATGTTAGGCACCTTTGGAACCCTACATTGCGCTGCGCATGGTCCGATATGCACTTGACCAATTATTTTCTTAAAAATATCTTCTATGTACAGACACAGACCAGCTACAGTTTTATTATATGTATTGATTAATGATTGATATTGATGATAAATGTATTATATAGATTGATGATTTACGAGTACTTATATTATTGTGTGTAACTCGGCTACTGAGTGAATTTTTTTTGTAATTTTCTGCTATGGTGATAGGCTAAGCCTTAGAATCATAAAATAAGCAAAGAAAGAGACATCTGCCACCTAATATTTCCAAGCTTAGCACATTCCAGCTACTCCGTAATCCATCAAATAAAACTCCCGCCAAAAAGAGGCCTAATAAGGGCGGCGCGCCTAATTACACCGTGAAAAATTGCCATTTCATTGCCAGATTCTAAGGGCTGAACAAAATCGGTTTTCAAAGACAATTGTTTTTGTTTATATAGGCTTAAAAATAGCACTATTAAATCGCCATATTCTTGTTTTTTTAGTAAGTTTAAGCCATAATATTACTTAAAGCTAAGGCTACCACCGCCTCCAAAGGTTTATTTTATACTAGCTTTCGCCCGCGGCTTCGCTCGCGTGAATTTCCCACGGGAACAGTGCATTTTCCCGGGATGAAAAGTACCCTATGTCCTACTCAGTACTTCTAACTATATGTATGCGAAATTTTAGGAAGATTGGTTCAGTATTTAAAGCGTGAAGAGGTAACAAACAAACTCACTTTCGCATTCATAATATTAGTTAAAATGCTTCTATTTATTTATTTCATTAAAGAAAATGCGGACTTAAAACCTAGGGAATTTTCCTAGGGAAAACCTGGTGATGTAAAAAAGTAGCGGGTAATTTTAAGTGTTATAAATAAAAGTAATGAAAAATTTAGAATTAACATACACGAAATTTATAATTATTTAGTAATTTAAAAATAAGGGTTAATATTTAGTAATTTATTACTTTATTTACTAAAACTATCTGATACAAAAGGCGGATATAATGCTGCCCTTGCCTACATATGACATGGTCTGAAATAACGTAAGTCAATCTATTCTTTATCAATCAATTCATGTAATAAAACTGTAACTGGTCTGTGTTTGTACATAAGAAATATCTAAGAAAAAAACATTATGAGGCTAATAGAAGCCAAAACAATTTTTTTTTGTCTGTGTTTCTGTCTGTCTGCATGTTTGTACACACATCATGCAACAACTACTGGACCAAATTTGATGCGGTTTTACGGTTTTATAAAAGGTCTAACTTAAAATTTGGCGTAGGTTTCATCTTGGTTGTTTACAGTTTAGAACACAGTTTAGAACCGAAGAAATTAACAATAGAACATTAAATTACCCGCGGACGAAGTTCGCGGGCACAAGCTAGTATTTAAAGAAAATCATACAGCAGTGATGTAAAGGACAAGAAAATTTTAAATAAAAAAGGTATCCTAGATAAAAAAAAGTCAGAAAATGTTTGTATTTTAATTGTAATTAACCGTATTAACAGGCGTGTGACAACCCTAAGTCTGGTCCCAGCGGGCGGGTTTTGGACTCATTTAATTCCTAGTTGATTAAGTCACCACGGCCAACGTAATTATGTCAATTTACTAATTTGTCTTTTATTAGTCCTGTACTGGTAGGTATTGGATTAATTTTTTACAACCTGCCTCACGTCACAGAATTAATATTAGTACTACGTACAGAAAGGAAACTCCCTGCCCCTCCCGCAATATGGCACCCCCCGCTCCTTCCGCACTTCTCCCCCGTTCTTGTGTAACTGTGGGACGTTCGACTATGAAAACGCACACATTGACGTGTTACTGACGTGTTCACGGATATACAGTTTCATTTGTATTAGTAGTAGGCATATTTGACGCGCCGTTTCTATGAAGCGCCCGCCCTGTGCTCACGTGGGAATTTCAGGATATTTAAAATACCCTATTTGCTATTCCTGGTATTTTCTAGCGGTGTACAAAATTTTATTGAAATCCATCCTTTTTACAGATCTAAATCTTTCGCATTTATAATATTAATAGACGCGCCGCGAGGCTTCGCTCCCATGAGAATTTCGGGATAAAAAGTACTCTATGTGCTATTCCCGGTATTTTTCTACCCGTACACCAAATTTCATCGAAATCCGTCCAGTAGATTTTGTAACAACCATCCTCACAAACTCACATCCAAACTTTCGCATTTATAATATTTTAGTTTATAGGGATTATTCGGAAATTAAAACCTCCTTTCTTGATTTTGCTGTGTGTATTCATTTACGGCTTGAAAAAGTAAAAAACAACATTTTTACTCTAACTCCTAACTTTATGGATTAAACCACAACCACAGCAGTCTTGGAAACTAACACACTGTGCGCTCGTTCCAATAAGTCCCATACAACTGTAGACTAGAACTTAGTTTAGTAAACTCACTTTAGCTGAACGATTAGTGTACGAAACCTTTCATAACTGCTATATGGTTTAAGTTATTTTACAATATTATATATTTATTACCTTAATACGGTTTAATTTATGTTTATAATTCGACATTATCATAGTAGAGTCATGAAAATAAGCAACAAGCAATGTCTACAGTACTTGTAAAGGAATAAACTAAACGAATTCGTAGCTAACATATACTCGTAGATACGTAGATTTGTGCGGTTGTAACACAAATTTAACTATTATTCCCTTCGTTATCGGCAAAGTTAAATCTTAAAATGCAGAAAAAGTAGATGGTTTCTAATCAAACTAATTCATTTAATTTGACAAAGAGTTCCTCTGTAGCAACTTTAGACAAATTGCTAGTTTCCATGGCTTGTAGCAGTAAACTATACTCGAGGGATTTATGACCCGGTTAAATAATACCCGTTAATTAGATTGAAGTAGTGTTGTAAGTATTAAAATTGTTACTTATTTTAATATGTTTAGTGCTTGAGCGAGCTAAGTGCAAACGAGAACTGATGTCCAACGTAGCACAAAGGAAAGTGGCCTTCTTGTGGCACATACTAAGAGGCTCTGAGCACGCGTTCCTGAGGTTGCTCCAAGGAGGGAAAATACTTGGCAAGAGGGCACCAGGTCGACCGCGGAGAAAGTGGAAGGACGACACCACTACCTGGACAGGACTTAGGTTTTGGAGAATAAAACAGGCCGCCCAAGACCGAGAGAGATACCGCAGGCTGACCTCAAAACTTCATTTTGAAGATGGCACCCCCTGATGATGATTTCAATATGGATTGTTATACTATTTATTTTATGAGAGATGGGTGAACGATATTTGGAAGTATGTCGATCACAACTGGATGAGGAAGGCTAGAGACAGGGAGTCATGGAAGAGTATGGAGGAGGCCTATGTCCGAAGACAGACAAAACAAAGGCTGCAATGATGATGATAAGATTATTTTATATTTTCATCCGTGGAATCGAGAAAGCATTGACATGAAAATTTTAAAAAAGCGCACATTAAACGTGCACATTGACTACTTGTACGTGCAAGTTGCTGTATACGTTCAATCAACACGGACTTCCGCACGCGATGGGGATGATGTCTAACTCTGTGAGGTCTCTCGGTTACCGGTACCAAATTCTCTATATAAACTTCCGAAAGTACCCGGTACTAATAAGAAATTGGTACCGGTAACTGCCGGTAACAAGCCAAGCTCACTGTATACGTAACGTACGCAATATTTTAAAATTTTAATTCGAACAATAATTCGATTGAGAGTGTTTGAGTGAGCGAAGGAACATCAAAATGGCGGCAAACAGCCTTGGCTTCTATACATTTTTCAGATTTCAGTAGGCTATCTATAACAATTATTCTAGAACTGACCTGGTTTGATGCAGGACATGCCGCAAGCGCCGTCGCAAAGACATTTCTTCTTCTTACTCTTGCAATCTTCGTCTGAAGAACACTTCCTCAGACACTTTTGAAGCTGAAAAGAAATCATAAATATGGTTTTAACGGGACTTATAACGGGAGTTATGAGAACTCAACGATACTATATTTTATAACAATAACATACATAGATAAACATCCAAGCTAATCTCACGGGGTTTTTCCCTTTGTGAGGTGTATATAACTTTAATAAATACTGTAACCTCTACAGAGGGAGAGCACTGGAGCTCTGTAATACAGGTCCTGTCTTCGACTGGCTCCATCCTCCTCCAATCTGATTCTGGCATAATCATGTTTTCTGTTTTTTTTTTTTATTACCTTGGGTATTGGTTGTATGGAGGAAAATAAATTATCTAATCTTTATTTAATCATTTTTCATCTTGACCCGACCGGGGATCGAACCCGGGGTGACGGTCTGGCGTAATGACCGTTGAGCCACGGAGGTCGTCAAAAGTAGTGTTACGGTTAATGAATTTTAACCGTGGCACTACTATGAGTCCATTTATTCATAATTGACCTATTATGTAAACAATCTTCACAGTACTTTTTATTGAATTTTGTTGAAAATAAATCAAATATTAGTTCAAACCTAAGTATTCTAAAATAAAACAATTATTAACCACGAAAGTAATTTCCTAAAAAGTCTATTTGAATTTATATTGTTATAAAATCATAAAAAGACATGGTAAGATTGTTTACATAATAGGACTATTATGAATAAATGGACTTTAGTAGAGCTACCGGTAGTGCCACGGTAATTTCCGGATTTTTTCCCTTCTAACAAATGTGAACAATAAAAAAAAAACTGTACTTACCAACAACGTCGCTTGCTCTTCGTCTCTAGGACAGTTAGCTGACGGGGAATTCCTAGGGTTCTTATACACCCGACCGTCATCGTCGACCTCCGACCGGCTCTGAGGGGAGGGGTCGTCGTCGTCATCGTCGTCGTCAGCCGACGTCGGGCTTGGGAGGGATGATACTGGAACAAGAGAAAAAAAAATTCAACACATTTGCACGTAATACGTACCTTAAACAATATGGCTAACGAGTTGGACCTATTCTGTTGCTCTTTAAATGAATTTTAGAAGATGGCATTGTATGTGATCTCATACGTATAGCGGCTTATACTATTGCATTAGGTAATGGTAGATAGATATAAGCATTCAAATAAATAAATAAATAAATAAAATAAATAATAGTGAGTCTTATTTCCTCGGATTTAGAGCCATGATGCCATAAATTACGCAAATGTGTAATCTACGATATAACATTCTCGCGCGCCAATATCATCTCGTGTGCGTAATGACCAACTTAACACACTTCTACTATGTACTATTTTAGCCTCAGATTTTAGCTATAGTAATGAAATTTTGATCCTAAAGGCATTTAAGTATTTTTTTTTTACCTACATAGTCCCACTGCTGGGCAAAAAAGACATATTCCTATGCACAGATCAGGAAATCGAAATTGGAAGCACCCACAGTTTAGTTAATTTTGTACTAAAACAAACTTATTGATTGCATATCTGATTCAACGAATATGACATTTTACAAATACACCCGAAATAGTCGTCAAATCAAAGGTAGCCAAACAAAAGGTTACCATACCATTACCATTACCATTGAACTAGAAGGAAAATATCGAAATTTATTGATTTAGGCCGATCCTAAGCAAACAGAAAGTCAAACCACCGACGACTATGAAAATATCGTAAGTGAAAATTTTTGTTTTAGTAGTAGTTTCTTGTAATGTTGATAAATGGTTTGTTATTATATTATTATCCGACGGAATCGATATACATATACTGTCACGAGCATTCATATGTATGTCCTCAATTTTAGACCTTACCTATACATTTTCTTAGGGAGCCATGTTAACGATAAAGTTTCAAACCAACTATAGTGGAATAAAGAAACAAACAAACATACTCACATACGTAATACATACATGAACACTGAAAACATAACACTCCTTTTTTGAGCAGACGTGTAAAAATGTAACAGTAATTACGGTAATCGTTATGGCACCGCCTCACTGGCGGCTTTTCCGGAAAAAGTGCTTAACAGTACGGTTTTGCCGGTACGCACCGATAAGCCGTGGGCTGAGATTAGCGGTTAGCGTATTTATAGCGAAAATTATTTGCTTCTTCTTCTTATATTAAGAGCCGCGCTCTTGTCGGTGGAATATACGCCACACTTCTTGATACTATAATTATTATCATCTTATATATTTGTATTCAGGACATTTTATGAATGCTCTGATACCAAATTAATTTAATTTTCACAATTAATTGCTTAACATTGCAAAAAAATATTAGTTAAAAAAATTGTGTAAATTATTGGTTTAATTAAAAATATAAAAGACACGCTTTAGGCACAGAATTAATATAAGCACTACGTACAGAAAGAAAACTCCACGCCCCTCCCGCAATATGGTACCCCCTGCACCCCCCACACTTCTACCCCGTTCTCGTGTGTATTGGGATGCTATGACGATGAAAACGCACACATTGACGTGTTACTGACGTGTTCGCGGATGTACAGTTTCATTTGTAGTAGTATAGTAGGTATATTTGACGCCCAGTTTCTATGAAGCGCCCGCCCTGTGCTTTAGGTCTACGTCATCAGTTCTTGTGGGATATTTCAAGGCATCAAAAAAAGTTGTCCGGTCCCCTATTATTATCAAAAATTTTTTTGGTATTTAAAGGTTGTTTCAAGAGTTTTTCTATTACAATACAACTAAAATGAAATTAAATCTGAATCAACTGATCATGAAAATATCGTGAAGTCAAATAATAATAAATCGCTTACCGCTCCGCCCTTCTCAGGCCTAACCCGTAATCAATTACGATCGGCCACGCCTGCTCATTATTATTATTATTACCCACGTCACACTAATAAATGGGTTATGTTTTTTGCACATTATTTTTTATTGTGTTTCGTGTTGAATTACAGGTGAAAACTGTAGTATATATGTACGAATGTATCATGTGTATATGTACTAATGTAGAATATGCATATGTATTGTATACTTTTTTTCGGCCATCTTGGATTTGATTAAAAATCTGATAGAAGGGAAAATAGAAGCTTGAAGAGGAAGAGGAAAGCCAAGAGGCGCTTATATAGACCAAATAAAGGAGAAGGCAAAAGTTGTGTCGCACAAGGAGGTCAAGGCGATGGCTGAGGATAGGGAGAGATGGAAGGAACTCCACCGACAAGAACGCTGTTCTTAAATTTAAATGAAAAATGTATCTCTCTCTCTCAGCCTAAAGACAAAGGCTGCTGGACAAAGGCCTTCCCCAAGGATTTTATCCATGGGGGGTTTTGCCGTAATCACCACGCTTGGCAGGCGGGTTGGCGATCGCAGTGTGATGCCATAGTACGCGGAAGGATGCTGCCGCCCATCCTCTGGTGTTTTAAATCCCTTAGTCGCCTCTTACGACACCCACGGGAAGAGATGGGTTGGTGCTATTCTAGCCCACACCACAGGCCAATAAGAAAAATGTATATTTTAATATATCCGAGTAGTGAAAAGAATCGGAATGTTTTAATGAAGTTCTGGTGGTCTAAAATAAAATTGATACAAATAAAAATTTGCATCAACAACAGTTTTATACCAAAAATTTATAAACAATATACTAACAAACTGGCAGAGTATCAAATATGTCACGTTCAAAAATCAGAGTCGTGGCCATCGAGATATGTCGTGGCCAAATCGCAGAATTGACCATTTCTACGATTTTATAATAGACCAGCCTATAACATTAGTTAAAATCATATGATGCACTATACATACATATAGTGCATCATGTCGTAAAACATTGTATCATATAATATAAGAAAATACAGTTATACATATTGAGTGTGTATGAATGACGCTATATAATAACTTTAGAGCGGCTTATGTCAGGCGGCGTCAAAACAATGCCACTTCCATGCCTTATTTCCAAATATATCCTAACCAGAGTTAGAAAATAAATCATTTTTTAATAGACATACAAACTTGATTGTCAAATGAAGCCCAAAAACGTTATATTATGAACTGCTGTGTGCTCTAAATTCAATTTTTTTTTACAGATTGTTTACAAATTCTATAAAACCAAACACACCAAAAATGTCAAACTTGATAAAAATTAGCCTCACAGAAGGTATTACCTGTCCTTCGCCAATATACAACAAAAACCATATCTGATATCCTGCTTCCTCAGCTGTCTGTCTCTAAGTAAAATAACAGTTATTTTCAAGCTTTATGATCCTAACTCACCCAAGAAATGAATTATTCCGATGCGATACAAGAAATTCTGACAGCCCTATTAATGATCGCCTGTTCTGTAGCTAATCATTTATGTAGGCACTGTCTATCCCGGAGCCCGGGGGATTACAGGGATTCTGCGGGATCTGTCAATTTCGGGATTAATGCGAAAGGCACCGTAATTTTGATGTTAGGATCCGAGTTTAGTGTTTGGGACGCTTTGGGGCTCAAATATATCGTCATCATCATCATTCTATGACCCACTGCTGGGTATATGCCTCCTTTTGTCCACGCCAACCTTCTCTATGGCCGAATATTACTATTGACTTCTAATGACGTTGGGATTGTCCAGTAAGTCCGTGCTGCTCAACGCTTTTGTATGTTCTAAACTTAGCTATTATTATTCTACATAAGTATAATAAAATTCTAACTGGTCTCTGTCCGTAAATGGGAGATATAAAAAAAAAATGGTATGAATTGTTATTTTTCACAAATATATGTATAACAACAATATATGTATTCAAAAATAGAATATAATACATCAATCATTTTCTTGCGTCTCTCTACATTCAACAAATTTCCTATTGTTGAATATGTTTTTAAATATAAATGAAATAACTCATGCGAAAGTCTTGAAATAAATTAAATACCAGACACAAACATATAGGTAACAGACCAGAAAGAAGAGATAATCTATATAATAAGCGCAATTTTTTGCTGAATATTTTAAGTGCGTTGAATTTTCCTCGCGTTGAATTACACTACAAAACCAAATTAAAAAATTCTATATGAAAACTTGGCCTTCAATGAAGGCTCTTTTCAAGTCGAAAACGAATTATATAATCATAGTGTATTATGTCTCAAAGCTACAAACTACTAGCATTTCGGAACGACCAGACCACTGCTGAGAAGAAATTTCGGAAGAAACTCATGATACAGTCTAGGTCGCCTAACATGCCAGAGGGGCAATTTTTTATCTACACTGTAACGAACGCGGCTCTACGCGTTCATCCTCTTTGGATCTTATTATACGTGCGCTGGCACATACATACTTATTTCACCTGTCATAAATTTTAAACTGTATTCATTCATATTCGATTCTGCATTCTGATTGTCATTCTTGGCCTAGCATCTACCGATATCTATTATTACAAGTTACTTTTATTGTGAAGATAAAATAATACTGTTTTTAAATATTATTAAACTATAGACCATTATCGGGTATGTATTATTAAGTTTTATTGGTTCTTTCGGAAGTGATTCTAAATTTATAGTGAAGTGTGTTATATTTTCTAATCTTTATATATTTTTGTTATAGGTCTATTTCTTTACTAATAAAAACTATTACAACGACCCGGAGATTTATTATTATATAGAGCTCTCCCGCTCTAACACTTATTATTATGCTCGCCAAATCTCTATAAAATCTCAACATACAATGATTAGTTATAATGGGAGCCGTGTTATAACACAAGACGAAACTTAATAATGTACGACGATTCGTCCGTAACGTTTGGCCGTGTAAACACAGCATAAGTAAGTACTTATTCAATATCTTTTGAATCACAGCACACTAGATTACATTGCGAGTATCACAAAAACTCTCACAAGCAGTTTAGAATCGCAAATTGTAGAAGTTACAGAGTTATTCATAGGACGGATCTGGTGTCCCGCAAGGGAGTGTGTTAGGGCCAATTCTATTTTTTTATCTGTTTTCTGGCGACTTTTAAATTGTTGCATTTTGTTTTTAAGTATTTATTTTATCTATGTAATAAAATATTATGTAACATACATTTCCCACTTATAAATGCGAAAGTTTGTACCTACGTGTTGTGTGAGTGAGTACGTTTGTTATTACTCAATCACGCAAAATATACTAGACGAATTTCGACGAAATTTTGTACACGGGTAGAAAATTTCCAGAAATTGGACATAGGTTACTTTTTAACCCGTAATTCTCACGGGAGATAGCTAATAATTTAGAAAGCACTTCAAACAGCCAAACTTAGTACTATACATACATAAAATCACGTCTTTATCCCTTATGGGGTAGACAGAGCCAAGAGTCATGAGACTCGAAGGCCACGCTTAGCTTAGTACTATTCCCACCAAAATCTTTCTACTACGACAATAGTTAGTAGATATGCAATTATGTTAGTACTACTTGACCGAGCGAGCGAAGCGAGCGAGGGCTATAATTCAAGTTGGAGCGAAAAACACATTGTTTGTATGTATGTATGTATGTTTATTCCGCGATAACTCTCGAACCGTTGTTCCGATTTTGATGAAAGTTGGAATATATGTAGGGATAGTTAATAGAATTTTCAAGTTCGTTGGGCATCAAAATCGGTCCAGCCGTTTTTGAGATATTTAATTTTTTGTGAAAATATATATTGTATTTTAATAGTCGCGAGGTCTACGTTCGCAGCGAACGACTAGTTTATTTATGAACTAGATATTCTGCTGTATCCTCACCATTTTGCAACAACGCATCACAATCAGATAAAAACAATGCATTGTGCGATGCACTTATGTAATTCATAGATCGTTGACTTTTATTCTCGAAAGATCTATTATTTCTCTGTAGTCTAATGTGAATGTGAAGTCAAAGGTTCGAATCCCATATGAAGGTATAATACAATACAAAATACTTTATTGCAGATAAATCCTAATCCTAACTAATACTAGTCGTTCGCTGCGAACGTAGACCTCGCGACTATTAAAATACAATATTTATTTTCACAAAAAATTAAATATCTCAAAAACGGCTGGACCGATTTTGATGCCCAACGAACTTGAAAATTCTATTAACCATCCCTACATATATTCCAACTTTCATCAAAATCGGAACAACGGTTCGAGAGTTATCGCGGAACAAACATACATACATACATACATACATACATACATACAAACAATGTGTTTTTCGCTCCAACTTGAATTATAGCCCTCGCTCGCTTCGCTCGCTCGGTCAATTATAAATGCGAAAGAGTTTGTTTGTTTGTTGGTTTGTTTGTTTGTTAACTCTTCACGCTTTATCTACTGAATCAATCTTCCTGAAATTTCGCATACACATAGCTGGAAGTACGGAGGACATAGGGTACCTTTCATCCTGGGAAAAAGTACTGTTCCCGTAGGAAATTCACGCGGGCGAAGCCGCGAGCGAAAGCTAGTTATATATAAAGTAAACTTAGAACTAAAAAGAGAAGAAGATGCGCAAAAGGCGGCTGCACTAAGCAAATTCTTCTAGACAACCATTTGAGAAATACTTGAAGAAAATATACCTAGTTAATGTAGTAAGGTATGTAATTTGTAGATCGTCGGCATATTAAAATAATATAATAATAATATATTAAGAAATTTATAAATGGTCCCGATATCATGTTGAAAAACTGCTGGAACCGATTTCCATGAAGCATTAATAGTTATAATACCCCACTTTTTGCGTCGAGGGACAAAAAATTACTCTTTAAAGCGAGTAAAATTTTAAAATATTCCGTACATTTTTTCAGTAAATTGCTTTGAAAAGGATTCAATTAGTATTACGAGTAGGTATGCTTTAACGAGTCATTTAATTGCATAGGTAACTAGTGCAATTGGATGCCCCAATTCATGAAATCACCAAGTCCAAAAAGTCACTTTTGAGTTTTGGCTGTTTTAATGTTTTGAATCAATGCTGAAATAACATCTGTTGAGTAAAAAATGTGAAAAAAATACACGCAATAGTAACAATCAAATAGCTTCATTTGCCAAAAGAAACAAAACTCAAAAGAATACCCATTCAAAGAAACAAAAACATAAACATTTTGGACTTATTACAAATCGAAGGACTTCGTGTTTTTTCAATCAAAAACGATGGACTAAGGGTTATTTTTAATGGATGTAGTACATCCATCCATTGAATTTAGAGTGTCACTCGATCTCGTCTGCAGAATCCAATTCTTCACGTAGGTTCTCTGGATTAGTACTAATTAGATCCTTATAAAAATACCTTTAAATTTCGGGTACATATTCTAGTAACCGCGTTATATATTTTACTTTAGCGGCCTTTAAAGTCAAAGGTGCTTCTCGTAACAATATTCTGGTTCTTGTTTGATTAATCGGCTAAAGCCCACTTTATATAACATGAACTGCTTGTAGTCTTGGCCATTCATAGACATTGCAAACCCTGGTTTACCCAGTTTTTTGAAAATCACTCTTAATCTTGATTTAATACGTTCATCGTATAACTTTTTGTAGTCTTTTACTTTTAAAATATCATTCGAGCTATCTTCTTTTATCAAACTTCTCTCTAGACGATAAATTTATGTGTATTCTTACTAGGTGTCTTTTATAAGTTAAACATAATCTGCTGGTGAGTAATTTTTTTCATGTTTTTATTTCTTAAAAGCGCATAATTGATCCAAGGTACGTGTCTTTATTTTGACTGTAACAGGTCGCAGTAAAGGTCTAACTGCTTTTGATTCGCTAATTTACATACATACATACATAGAATCACGTCTTTATCCCTTACGGGTTAGACAAAATCAAGAGTCGTGAGACTCGAAGGCCACTCTTAGTTGAATAGTTGGCTATCTGATGTAATTTGTAATGATTCGGTAATTTGTGAGTCCTGATATAGTAGGTATTCCTAGGAAGTAATAACTTCGTTGGGTCCTTTATGTGCGTAATTTTCCGTGAAAAAGAATTTTTTTTCAAACTGAAAAGTTTCGATGTTGCCACTAGACATAAAGGAAAAGTCGAAGGACTTAGTGATTTATATCAAAAATTTCTTGGACTTAGTGATTTCTTGGACTTAGTGTTTTTATGAACTGAAATACAATATTTTTTATTTTTTTAATATCACAATAACTACACTTAGAGAGACCCTAGAATAAAATCAATTAGACCAATCGAGAGAGAATTAAAAACTGAACAAGCCAGTGTTGCTAACTCAAAACCATCAAAAGTGGACTTAGTGATTTCATGAATTGGGGCATCCAATTACAAAAAAGCTTTTAGTTTTATACAAAACTAGATTTTGCCCGCGTCTTCGCCTGCGTGATTTTCCCATGGGAACAGTGCTTTTTCCCGAGATGAAAAGTACCCTATGTCGTTCTCCGTACTTCTAACTATGTGTATGCGAAATTTCAGGAAGATTGGTTTAGTAGATAAAACGTGAAGAGGTAACAAACTAACAAACAAATAAATAAACAAACAAACAAACAAAAAATAAATAAATAAAATCGCTTTCGCATTTATAATATTAGTGAGGATATAATATTTAAGACGCTTAATTAAATCTTAATCTTTTATGTAGTTAAATCTTCTTGACTTTACGATATAAAGAGGAAAAATTCGTATTTTTAACGGGTGATACTCAAAATTACTGGACGGATTTCAAACATTCTTTCACCTACAGATGCATCAGATCTCTGAGTAACATAGGCTATATTTATTACTAGAAAAACCCGTGTGAAGCTGGGACGGGACGCTAGTCTAAATAACTCATTCATTAGTTATGGCATTTATTTTTTACTAGTCTGTGCCCGCGACTTCGTCCGCGCATATCTCAGGTTCTAAGCGGCGTATTAAGATGAAACTTACGCCAGATTTTAAGTTAGACCTTATATAATGCAAAAGTGAAAACCGCATCAAATTTGGTTCAGTAGTTTTGCGTGATGCGCGTACTAACATACAGACAGAAAAGCAGACAGACAAATATTCTACAAAAAGTGATTTTGTCTTCTATGGGCCCCATGAGACCCCTCACAGATTTTTTTCTTAAAATCTTCTATGTACAGACACAGATCAGTTACAGTTTTATTTTAATGTAAGTATTGATGTATTGCTATGTACAGTCAACAGCACATCAACCTACTCAAATTCATTGCAAATTCGACTCTGCGGCCGCGGCATAAGAGATCATGCAGGGTAACTTGAGGTGCGGTCTGTACCTACTTGCAGTGGTTATGGCTAAACATGGCTTTCAAGTCTCGCCACTCTTAGCTCTGTCTACCCCGTAAAGGTTAAAGACGTGATCTATATCTGCAGAGGTTGTACACGTACACTCACCTAATAATTTCAGAGAGAATAACAAACTAATAAAGGAAAGAAAAGCAACATTATTGCATTACTGCACTTCACTGCGAATACAACAATAACATCAAGTAATAAACTTGTTATTTTCTGCAACAATGAAAATTGCAATGAAACCACTCAGGAGATGAATAGTACACCGGGTAAAACCGGTATTATGCTGGTACTACCCGGTAATTACCGGTTTTAAGAGCGCCCTGTTTTCCAGAAATTAAGACCTTCCTGTTTTCAAGTATAATTTTGGTATTCAAAGACTTCTGGGCAAGACTGACTTCTAGGCGGTGGTGACCTTAGCTTTAAGTAATTTTATGATGTCAACTAATTAAAAAACAAGAATGTGACGATTTATAAGTGCTATTTTTAAGCCTATATGAATAAAAATAATTAACTTTGACTTTGAGTCGTGAGACTAGAAAGCCACGCTTAGCTGTATAGTAGGCTCTCTGATGAATGGAGATTCAGATATAGTGATAGGTTGCTAGCCCATCGCCTATGAGTGGAGGAAACCCCAGTTTAAAGCCCTTTCCCTCGACTGACTTTTACAATCTGCTCGGGAAGAGAAGCAGCTGGCACATTCTATTCTTTAATAAAATATAGAAGTAAATTCATCAATAAACGAGTGACATAAAATTCTTCCATTACTGCCTAAGTGACTAACAGACAACGCAAAGCCACTAGCAGTAGTTTACTGGGCGTGGCTACTGGGCGTAGGAAGCCATATGGCATGTAGGTTCCTGGGGAGCACTTAGAGAGGATTTCCCAAAATTGACACGGAAACAACGTCCCGGGCCCGTGTTAGTTTAAAAAGTAAAAGTTAAGTAGGTATATTTATTATGTCTGTTCGTCTCGGCCCTCTTCACGCTCGGCTGGACGCAAAAACGTCAAGGGAGTGCCCTGCGACCCTTAATAGTCCAGGAGCTAAAATACCACGAATAATTACTAACTAGCCAGGCGGTCGAGGTTCTTACGGATGATATGGATAAGACATTAACTTAAATCAATTTAAATAGTAAACAAGCTAATTATTAAAAATAAAAAACACGACTGACAAGTTTTTACTCAAAAAGTACATAGAAACATATAAGTTATATACATTTTTGAAATCGCCTTTTAAAGCCCTTCAATTTGATACCCCACTCGATAAGATTGATCAAATTTTATTTTTTTGGTCTGCTATTTATCGCATATATAATCCGCCATTTTGTTTTTATGATGACGTCATATAGCCTATGTCACTCGGAGGAATGCAAGGAATCTAAAAATACCCCTCACATCAAAATCTGTTAAGCCGTTCAGGACTTATGGTGGAATAAAGAAACTTACATACATACATACATACATACATGAACCCTGAAAACATAACACTCCTTTTTTGGTCAGTCGTGTAAAAACTATCTTCCCTTACCTTTTTTTTTTATTACATAGGGCGGCAAACGAACACGCGGGTCACCTGATAGTAAGCGATCACCGCTGCCCATGGACTACTGCAACACCAGGGGTATCACAAGAGTGTTGCCGGCCTTTCAAGAAGATGTGGACTCGTTTTTTGAAGGTTCCAATGCCGCAGGATGTTGGTTCCACAGTTTGGTCACAATATACAGATATAAAGCAGTAGAGCAACTGAATCGTGTCCTTGAAGTTTATACCTACGGCTAGGCGGAGCGCTAGGGTTGGCGCCTACAAAACGTAGTAACTTAGTATTGATGTGTTCCCTATTGAATGCTGACTGGAGTGGTTGATGTACCTACCTAAGTACTCACTCGATCAGCTATAGATATTTTTTTACAATTGCCGTTTGATAGAACGTGCCTTTATATAAGTTACATGTGGTAGGTACCTACTTATTTTATGTATGGCAAACAGCACATCCCACTAAACACTTGCAGTTCCATAACAACGCTTATGCCCCTGACATAAGGAAGGCGGTAAAAAGTCCAAACTGTATAGTGTTTTCCATTTTATATGCTTATTAGGCAAACTACTCATAAAAAAGTAACAAACTACTAAAAAGTGATTGTGGTATTATTTTATCTTTCAGCATCAGCAGGAAGTTTAAAAAATGACATAGTTGGTGTAATAACAGTTGAATTAAGGCATCCGTAAAACAGCAATACATGCGTGATCGTGACGCGTCCATTATAATAATTAACTGTAGGTAATATGTAATAATACAGAGCGCTATTTAACTACGTCACGAATGAAACGTAGGTATACAACGAGCAGACACAGCGCGAGAGGCGTCTCGATCCGCGTCCGCGACCAGACTGAGCGGCGCACATCGTGTCGTGACGCTCCTGCGTCTTAGATACCGATGATGACCACTTAGCGGCCGTGTAAACGCGCTTGTCTGTGTGCGTGCGTCAAATCTGGCCATTTGTATGGAGTTGCTCTACTGCTTTATCTGTCTATTGTGGTTTGGTCGTACGTGGCAAGAAATGCCTACATACTTACTTTTCTTTTTCCTCTAACTTCAGCAAAGTCTAGAGAATAACTTAGATTTCCCACCATCTAATGGGAATTGAGTTTGGCAAATGCTTGCCGCCAATAATAAAAACTGTTATGAGGACCTGAATCAACAAAATTCCTAGAAGAAGTTTTTTTTTTTTAAATCTCCACATGTCTGATAGCAGCCTTTCTAAATTTCGTACAAAGTATTTGTATTTCGTACGCGGCAACGCAGAGAGCGTTCTTGGCTCAATACCTCATTAGCATAGTTTAAAAAAATAGTTTTGAAAAAAAAATGAAAAATATTTTATTGATTCACTTACATTGGTTACTACAAGTGGCAGGCGACTCCTTTTAAGTAAAAGATACCTGTGTTAGGAGCCACCGGTCTTCCCAGGGTTACAGATTGTAAGTAGTCTAGTTAAATTATATTAATACTACATAATACATTATAAAATTATATTACCATTAAAATTACAATTATATATACCATTTAAAAATACAATTTAAAATTACAATAATTTTGTGTGGGTAGTGTGTATGCGTGTTGTGTGTGGATAAGTCCAAAAAATATATGTAAGGGACGTAATTATTGTTTTAGCATAGTACTTAATTAGTTTTTATTTAGTTTTCGTACGATTTGTTATTATTTTCTTAAATAAACATAACTCTTAAATTCCTGATTTCATCTACTTCCGGATATAAGATTACATAGTTTACGGGTAATATGAGAGTTATCACAAAACCGGAGCCCATAAAACGACCTCAGATCCCAGACTAAGGCTTATAGCCTGAGAACAATAACATTGTTCAGTATGGCGAAAAAAAATAATTCTAGAATAGCGATTTTCTTTTTTTATCGCTTAGATAAATTATCTTACAACATGTTGTGATAAAAATCCACAAAAAAATCGACACGCATATGCAAATAAATAAATAAATTATGTAAAAAAAATATTACAACTGAGCAGAAAATTGCTAACAGGAATATTGTATTTATTATAAAGTAGATATTGTACTGATTCTCTCTGTTTAAGTATAATCCAACTTTTTTGTATTTCGGAAATCATCGATTTAATTTAAAATATTTTAATTATTCTTTAAAAAATAAAATCTTTTGGTATAAAAAAATTAACAATAAAGAAAAAACTTTTTTAACGATCCTTTATACAATTCTTTATATTTTATTTCAAATCCAATAAAAAAAATATGTGCAAAAATATATGAGTATTATTGCTTGAAAAAAAATTACAACAGGATTTTTTTTTGGTAGACTTTTATTTCTGCACTATCAATAAACAGACAGATGTGAAATCCAACACATTAAGTGTTATTTTCGTAATAAATTTAATAAAAGTTCGTAGCGGTTTATCGCGGGGTTGAAGCGGGGTGCGGGCGGGCCACAAGTCTGCCGGCCGGCCGACCTCTCTCCGCTCGCTCTGTACTGCGGCGCATGCGCGGGGTAGGGTGCGGGCGGGGCGGGGACACTCAGGACGCGGAAGGAACTCGTACGCATTAATCGTCTTGTGACAATTCAGGCTCGAAACTCTGAAGGTATTAAGAAGGTAATCTGTAGTAGGTTATCTGCCTACTACAGATAACATCTCATCTCATTAACATTAATAAATACAAAATATTTTACGATAACGCATCTTTACAACTGTGAAAGAATTTTTGAAAACGGTTCAGCAGTTCCTGATTTTATCGCATTCAAAAAACAAACAAATAAACAACTAAACTCTTCAGCTATAAAATATTATTAAAATAGATAACGGAGATGCGTGACATATTCACAGAATGTTTTATTAAATCCTGTACGCTTATTCGAAGCCCATCGATTATAATAATATTTGAGAGCGGCTCTTCCGTTTCCCTTTTTATCGCTAAATAATTCCGTTTTTCAACCGTTTTTCGCCCTTCCACCGCCCCGCAGGCGAAGTGGTGGGGGCACGTGAGCGCCCCGACTTCGCTCTAGCTTCATTGGCGTCTGATTTCCCGCCACGTACGGTCGTGTTTAAGAGCTACACAAAAACATTTTGTGGCCTGGCAACATTTTTGTTTTTACCACGACCGTTATACATCGCGTAAGTTAAAATTTAATTTTTTTGTACTGCAACGATGTTTGTCGTTCGATTTACTATAACTAATAATTATTTTTTATTCCGAATCCGTGTTTTCTTTCAGCAGTGACTGAATTTCAGTGTTTAATGTGTGAATTCGTTTCAGTAAAATGAGTGATCACATTAAGGATAATTTCGTTCGCCCTCGGAGGCGATCAAGGTCATCGTCAAGTTCAAATTCGAGTAGTAGCAGTTCTGGAGCTAAGTCTCGGAGACAAAGGCGATGAGAACGTGAGGCTAAACAGGAGAAAAAGTTAGAACAGCTTGCGAAATCGGTGAGTGATTTGCAAAATCAATTCTATTCATAAAATCACAGTACTCCTGTTTACTCCCAGTATGATCAGTCAAATAACGAGTTTATTGATGCAAATATTAGTGGAGAATTATACGATTACCCTTCGCATGATAATTTTGAGGCAGCATGCGCATCTAAGGATGTTCAGCCAAGTACAAGTAAACAATTAGATTTTAACATATCTCTGAACACAAGTCTTAAGGAGCCTTCAGTTTCAAAGGCACTGGAAGCTTTTGTAAACTCTCTTAAGGACATTCAACGTTTCGGGGAATCGTCCTGGTCAGATGTTCGATATTCCGAAGTGCAAAAATCTTACTCCCACGCCCCTGGGTTTATTGAATTAGAGGCTAATGACGAAGTTAAGGCTTTTGGTACCTCAAAGACCCTGGCTTATGTTGAGAGGTCTTTCGCTGCCCTTACCTTTGCTATGTTAAAACAAAAGAGGTTTTAGAAAAGAGTTTACAGGATTTGTTATTTAAAGCTAGTAAAACCGAAGGACTGTCTTATGCTGATTTAAAGGAAAAAATAGAAAATATTTTTATTAATGGTATCACAAGGTATCTGTAGATGCACTGCAATTAGTATGTGGTTACAGAGCAGACCTAGTACAGCAAAGACGTGAAAGCGTACTGAAGTTTGTTAAGAAGCCTCTCTTGAAGGTATCGTTGCGTAAGATCCCTCCTACATGTGAGAATCTTTTTGCAACAGAAACTTTTGCAGCTACTGCGAAAAAAAGCTGGAGGTATCCGCAAGTCCTTTTGGCAGCTGCTCTGCTGCGCATGCAGGCAGCAGTAACCAGCACCACCCTGCGCAAGGGCGAGTTGCATCTGTGCCACCATCAGGCAATTACAGAAAACGTGTACCTGCGCAAGGTACTTGCTATCATCACTGTAATCATGCACCCGCGCAGGGTCATAATAGTAATTACAGTTGCTCTCGTTGTCCTGCGCAAAGGACCAAACAATAGTGGGAATCAAAGAGCTTCCTCGCGCTATAACAATACATTTCATGCAAAAAGCGAGCATGTGCCATCGGGTTCTCATCCCGCTGCAAAGCGACGACAAACGTCTCCCGCTTGCCATGATAAGCCCAAAATAAGCGTCGAAGATATTGACTCGAGGATATTTCGGACTAATCTAATAGTACGAATAGTACTATAGAAGTAGCTTCGGATTATTATTAGTGTGCAGAGCAACTACGCTCTGCTGCCAGAAAATGTGGCAGAGAGAATCCGGACAAACGAAGCGGCGGGAAGAATTCTGTACCGGAACTTCACCGGGAAAAAACCTCCGGTAAAAATAAGTACCGGGAAAAAATCTCCACGCGGCACCACGTTTGCCCGACTAAAACCTAATTAACTTAACGCAGTCTGCTACCACCGTAGCTTATGAAGGGAGCTACAGGGCCCTATAATAACCTAACCTATAAATTAATTACAATTGAAAACTTACCAAATTAAATCTTCTTTCTCTTCGGATCCAAACTTGAGGGTCTTCGGGAAGGGGGAATTCCTAATCACCCTACCTAACCCTTGAGATCTCAATTCCCCAGGACAACTAAATAGATTTCTTCCCGTAGTTTCACTCGGGAACAGTCAGATGTGAACAGCCAGCCACGTTTCACCTCTCACAAGAAAAAGTCACAATAACAGAGTTTTTCACAAACACAAATTCAATAGTTATTTAACAAACAGGAGATTCACAATTATCACTCAAACTAAACAACAAGCAAAAGACGCGAGACCGCTCCGCGTATTAAAATCAAACCGATATCGCCCTGGACAATGCAATGGCGACCGTCCGCGAGCCATTCGCGCTAGCAAAGTGAGAACCCCGCGGCCGCCTAGCGGCAGCAATGCGAAACGCCCGCGTTTAGTTTTACCCAATATATTACAAACATCCCCCCGTCCCGGTCTGAGAAGCAGACCGCTAGCTTACTCTACGGGAAGGCGGGCGAGAGAGGTCACACCTCTCCTTAAAATCGAACCGTCGACCAACACCTCAGCCACACGCGGAGTGCCATCTCCGCCAAGAATCAAACGTAATATGCGAGCTCGTCGCCAAAGCAATGAGGGCAAATTTGCCTCTTTTAACAATACTAAATCACCCTCCCTGGGAGGCTCAGTCCTGTCTGTCCACTTCACTCTTTGCTGCAGCAAATGCAAATATTCAAGCGACCAGCGACGCCAAAAGTCCTGGCTCATTTGCTGCAACATTTGAAAAACGCGACAACCGATATACGCGTTCATCCTTCCACGGGTATTCGGGCAGGGCATTCAACGGCCCTCCCACCAAAAAATGACCAGGGGTGAGAGCTTCCAAGTCATTTGGATCTGGAGATAGCGGACAGAGAGGACGAGAGTTGAGGACCGCCTCAACTTTACAAAACACTGTGGCCAGCTCTTCAAAAGTTAGAAGCCGTTTCTCCGATAATGCGGCGGAGGTGGGTCTTTGCGGATTTCACAGCCGCTTCAAAATCCCTCCCCAATGGGGGCAACTTGGGGGACTAAACTTCCAGGTTATTCCCCTTTGGGCAGCAATTTGACTTAAACTAGTACAATTTTTATCAATAAACACAGAAACATCCTTAAGATAATTTACAGTTCCTTTATAGTTTGTGCCATTGTCAGACCTAATAAGGGAAGGTAGACCTCGACGCGAAACAAAGCGATCCAACGCGGCGACGAAGGCCTCCGTAGTCAGAGCCGATACCACCTCCAAATGGACAGCCTTGGTGGCCAAACAAACAAATACACACAAATAGCCCCTCACAATACGGGCATTACGAAAGGGAGAAGCCTTGATCGAAAAGGGACCGGCAAAATCGGTTCCAACGCCGTCAAACGGTCTCGAAGGTCGGATTCGATCAGCGGGCAAATCACCCATCTGTGGTTGCATCGTGGATGCCTTCAACCTATAACATGCAATACATCGAAACAGGACACTACGGATTGCTCTTCGGGCAGACAAAATCCAAAACTCGCGTTGCAAAATAGCCAACAAGGCATTGCACCCAGCATGGGCGTTACGAATGTGTCGATCAGACACCAAAAGCTGCACCAAGGGTCCGCCGCTTGGGCAACAACAGAGGATGGCGAGTCTCATATGGAAGATCCGCCTTCCGGAGCCTGCCTCCAACCCGAAGAAGCCCATCCGAGTCGATGTACGGGTTCAAACGAGCGACCGCGCCCTTCAACTTAGCGCGTCCGTCGCGCAAAATACGAAGCTCTGACTCAAACCGTCCGGTCTGCACGACACGGACCCAATGCAACAATGCGCTCCGGCGCTCTTCTGCACCTGCAATCGGCTCCAACCGCTTTGCCTGTGGGTTTCTACAATTATGTATGAAACGCTTAATCCAACTGGTAACACCCAGAAGCTTATCCAAGCTGCTATACCGAGCAAGTAGCCAATCCGGCTCCGACGTCGTCTCAGCGACTACAGCATGTACACGGAGCCCAGTCAAACTCAAAGAAGTAACATCTGTCTGACAGACAGGCCCAGATGTTTCTGATCCCATCAGCCACTCTGGACCCCACCAGAGCGGGTGTGACACCAATTCTGGTGCCGTACAACCTCGGGAAGCACAGTCCGCTGGGTTAAGCTCTCCCGGCACATGTCTCCATGTTATATCAATTCCAATATTTTGAATTTGGGAAACCCTGTTTCCAACAAAAACCTCCAAGGTATGTGGGGCCGTGCGCAACCATGCAAGCGCGACCTGGCTATCCGACCAGGCGAAGATGTCTCGTATCTCGACCGTGGCCGCCAGCTCACATGCAACGTGATGCAACAATTTAGAAAGAAGGTGAGCTCCACTCAACTCAAGCTTGGGAATAGTCAGCCTAGTCCTGATGGGGGCGACCTTGCTCTTCCCTAACAAAAGCGAGACATTGACCCGGCCATCGGCGTCAACTGTCCGCATATAGACTGACGCGGCGTAGCCTCGCTCCGACGCGTCACAAAAGCCATGCAGGCTGGCTCGATATTTCCCGGGGGCAATATTCGACGAGGCAAGGCAATCCGATTGACTTCCTTAATCGATGAAAACAACTCGAGCCAATCATCCAATGGAAAGCCAAACAGCGGCTCGTCCCACGAGACGCCCAAAGTCCAAAGTCTCTGAAGAAGACACTTTGCAGAGAATATCACTGGACTGATCCAACCGCTTGGATCAAACATACGAGCTATTACGGACAACACCGTTCTCTTAGTCCAGACCTTTGGTATTTCCAAGTCCACTTGGAATGTAAAAATATCGGTTAGCGGCTGGTACTGCATGCCCAGCACCGCTATCCTGTTGGGATCATCCACATCCTCAAACAGGTGAGGGTTCTGTTGGTGATCCTCCGGGATCCCTTCTAGAACTTTAGGCTCATTAGACAACCACTTACGTAGCTCGTAGCCACCTGTCTTCAATATTTCAATCAATTCATCCCGCAGTAGGAGGGCCTCCTCAATACTTTGGGCTCCGGTGCACACGTCATCTACATACAAGTCACGTGACAGCACGGAAGCCCCACGGGGAAAGCGGATCCGTTCCCGCTCTGCCAATTCAAGCAATGATCTGATGGCGATATAGGGACTAGATTTCAAACCATACGTGTTTGTGTTGAGTTCATACACCGTCACAGGATCCTCAGGGCGCTCACGCCAGAGTATCAACTGGAATCGCCTGTCCTCAGGATGTATGACTGTCTGGCGGAACATCATCCGGATGTCCGCGCCAAAAACCACTTGATGTCTTCTAAAGTTCAAGATGATGTCAATTATGTCCCTATGCAATTTGGGACCCGAATGCAAACACAGATTCAACGAAACCCCGTTCGAAGTGGGTGCGGACCCATCGAAGACGGTCCTCAATTTGCCTGTTGAGGCCTTCACCACCGCGTGGTGGGGCAAAAAATAATGCTCAGTTGAGCTCCAATCAACTCGAGCCGGAGACATGTGACCCAAATCCTCGTACTCGCGCATAAATTCAATGTATTTATCGCGAAGTACGTGGTCACGCTGCATACGTCGCTCCATGGACAGCAGTCGTTTCTCCGCAAGCGCCCTACTTTGCCCTAGGCTAGGACGTGTAGCAACAAATGGTAACCTAGTTACAAACCGACCGGAGGGCAACCTCTCCGTGGTTGATTGAAAAAGGCTTCGCACTCAGCGTGTTCCGGATCCATCCTGGAACTCATAGGTGGCTCCTCCACCTCCCAAAACCTTTGCATGGTCTTGGCCAAGGACGCAGATGCGACAACCGGTGGCTCCTCCACGGTGCTATTATCAAACACAGGGCCCATCAGGGCAAAACCAAAAATCGTAGACACTGCCATCAGTGAAGACGAACCCAGAGCCTTCTGTGTACCCAACAAAATCCAACCCAATACGTCCGAGCCCAGGAGCAAGTCCACTGGGCCGGGATGAAAGACAAAGGGGTCGGCCAAATCCAGACCCGAAACCAAAGACAACACACCCGGCGGTATGTCTGTCGAGGGGTGCCAACCCGCAATGGTATCCATTACCATAGCCGAAGTCGTGATCCTCATTGTGGAGGACTTCAGCGAAGAAAAGGTGACAAGTGTCTGGCCCGTCAGACACTTCACTTGTATGCCACCAACTCCAAGAAGTGGCACAGGCGAGTCTTCCACGACTAAACCTAACTGGCGTGCCACTCGAGTGGTAACCAAACTGCTTTGAGCCCCTGAGTCCAACAGAGCTCTCAAATTAATGGCTTCCCCTACGACCCCATACGCGGACCACCGCGGTAGGGAGCAGAACCGTCCGCGGCTCTGTCCCAGCAAGGGAGCAAGCTAGTTACGGGCTCCCACTCTCTCCAAACCAGGGGCGCGCCACTGACCCGGATAATATGGCGGGCGAGTGCACATCCCCATCTGAGGGGGCATAACCCGCGGCCCGGCCATACATATGGTACGGCGGGTGGTACTCCAGCCGTGGGTACTCGTGCAGCGGCGGAGAAAACCGCTGCGGCTGCATGTGTTGGGTATTGGTAACCCGCGTGGAGGGGGTGTCCCCACTCTCACGTCCGATCTAGGGCCCCCGCCCATGGGGGCCCCATCCGGGGCCTGGCCAGCCACATACTGGCCATGACCTTGGGGCGCGTGGTCCCGGTCCGCCAAGACCCGCGCCGGTACGCGTCCCCCTCCCGAGGGGGTGCGACGAGCGAAGCCGCGTCCTCCGTCCGGTGGTGGAGGGCTTCGCGCAGGAGCGCCCCCGCCCATAGGGGACCCCTGCCTCAACATCCGGGGGCCATCCCCGTTCCGGTTCATGCAGAGCATCGCGTGGTGCCGCCCACGGCATGCACTGCATGGTATGGCACTGGGACAGTCACGTGCATAGTGACTGCCCAAACAATAAAAGCAAAGTTCATGCCGCTTTGCCATGCGGCGCCTATCTTGTACTGGCAGTCTCTGCCAGTCCCTGCATTGCAGCAGGCTGTGGCCCATCCGGCCACATTGCAGGCAGTCCGCGTCCCCCGCGACTGCTGCCGTGTGTGCAACCCGCACACCAGCTCCACGCGGTGGCGGTTGCCGTCCCTGTTGGGGCCTACGTTCAGGCGCTCTGGATGGCGCTGAGTCCGTCATGGTATTCTCAGCCGCCCGTGCCTCAAACTCCAAAAACTTCACCAAGTCAGTGAATGTTGGTAGGGTGGTGCTGTCCCGTTCCGCATTTTCGCGCTCAAACCGCGAGCGGATGTCATTGGGCAATTTGCCCAATACAATGTGCACCAACAAAAAAGACCATTGGTCCACCGGCAGCCCCAGTGTGCGGAGCGCGTTACAGGCCACTGTAACGGGCGTGAGCAACTGCAGGCGCAACTGTGCCCTGTTGGCCACCTTGGGCAGGGCCATCAACTGTGCGGCGTGCGCATCCGCTAACAAACGTAAGTTTTGGTAGCGGGAGTTCAATAACTCCCAAGCCGTATCGTACTGGTCGTCCTCCACCCGGAGGTGCTGGATGAGCGACCGCGCTTCATCCTCAAGAGTGGAGAGGAGGTAGGCCATCTTCTGGGCCTTCGACAAATCCTGTCGTGCTACGACCAGGGACTCAAACATATTTTTATATGCTACCCACTCCTCCATCCTACCCCCAAAGTGGGACAGCTGAAGGGTGGGGAGCCGACCAGTAACCGCTGGTCCTTCCTGTCTAACAGGTGTGCGAGGGGCTGGTCCGCCAGCCTGTCTCGCCCTTATTGCGGTCACCGCCTCCGCGATATCATCGTGCAGACTCAGGATCTGGTCCATGTCCGCCATGTGACCTGCGTAGGCCTCCGGGGCAAGATCGGCCTCGGTAAGCGCCGCCATGGCCGCTTCCGCGCTAATCAAACGTGAGTGGAGGTGATCCGCTCTTAGCAGTATGGCGCCCTCCCTGTCCTTCCGGGACAGGAGTCCTCCGGCCGTCACAAACCATCTCAATTCGTTGGCGAGTGTCGCCCTAGCATTGGAGGCCTTCGCCATCGCGTCAAGTCACAAACAAAAAATAACAAAAGGTAAATAAAAAACAACAAAATCAAGCAACTACACGAAGAACCGCGGTAGGTATGAGAATGGCACAAACCCGGAACGCACGGTACAAACCGCAAACAAATACAAAAAGGTTACAAATATTCTTATACAAACAAACTAAGAAAAATCTAATAATTTTTACAAACAATTAATTATTTTTACAAACGAACAAATAGAGGGTAGATAAACTACGCTCTGCTACCAGAAAATGTGCAGAGCAACTACGCTCTGCTGCCAGAAAATGTGGCAGAGAGAATCCGGACAAACGAAGCGGCGGGAAGAATTCTGTACCGGAACTTCACCGGGAAAAAACCTCCGGTAAAAATAAGTACCGGGAAAAAATCTCCACGCGGCACCACGTTTGCCCGACTAAAACCTAATTAACTTAACGCAGTCTGCTACCACCGTAGCTTATGAAGGGAGCTACAGGGCCCTATAATAACCTAACCTATAAATTAATTACAATTGAAAACTTACCAAATTAAATCTTCTTTCTCTTCGGATCCAAACTTGAGGGTCTTCGGGAAGGGGGAATTCCTAATCACCCTACCTAACCCTTGAGATCTCAATTCCCCAGGACAACTAAATAGATTTCTTCCCGTAGTTTCACTCGGGAACAGTCAGATGTGAACAGCCAGCCACGTTTCACCTCTCACAAGAAAAAGTCACAATAACAGAGTTTTTCACAAACACAAATTCAATAGTTATTTAACAAACAGGAGATTCACAATTATCACTCAAACTAAACAACAAGCAAAAGACGCGAGACCGCTCCGCGTATTAAAATCAAACCGATATCGCCCTGGACAATGCAATGGCGACCGTCCGCGAGCCATTCGCGCTAGCAAAGTGAGAACCCGCGGCCGCCTAGCGGCAACAATGCGAAAACGCCCGCGTTTAGTTTTACCCAATATATTACAAACAATTAGATTACTTATTAGCCAACCAGGATCGTCAGATTTTGTGCAATCATGTGCAGTTAATAACAGACACGTTGTTCAGACTGGGCTGGCAAATCAACTGCCAGAAGTCGGTATTTGCACCTCAGACTTCAATCGAATATCTGGGAATTATTTGGGATCCCTGGCAAGGAACGAAGAGCCTTCCAAACAAAAAAATTGTGAAAATAACAGAACTCTTGTTGAAGTTACTTCACGATCGCAAGGCGAATTTGGTGCAGATTCAAAGTCTAGTGGGAATATTAAATTTCGCCAGCTTTGCGATTCCCAGAGGTCGATTGAATCATCGACATGTGCCGAACTTTTTACACGTTCTAATGCAAGAAAATCCAAGAAAGCGTTTGTCTCTGCCGAACCCAGTTCTTCAGGATCTCTATTGATGGCAGGAGAACTGCAGCATGGCTTCACCACTGCATGCGCCTCCCCCTACGCAGTTTCTGACAACAGATGCATCGGATTACGCGTGGGGAGCCAAGTTGAACAATCTTTGCCTATCAGGATCGTGGGACGAGTCGGAGAGATTGCTCCACTGCAACGAGAAGGAACTTTTGGCAGTTTTGAAGGTATTAGAACAATGCCAAGATCTAGGTCTTTGCCAGACATCAATTCTCCTGCAGACCGACAGTCGCACGGTACAAGCGTGTTTGCGAAACGAAGGTGGCACTCAGTCAACATGCTTAATGAATCTGACATACAACATTTATCAGATCTTAGAGCGTCATTTTATAAGTTTAAAAGTTTGTCACCTTCCTGGTATGTTCAACAACGATGCCAATTGCCTATCGAGACACAAACCGCTTCCGGAATGGCATTTGCTACCGGCAGCGACGGCAGTGGTTTTTGCCAAATGGGGAACGCCCGAAATAGACCTTTTTGCGTCCCAGACAGCCCATGTAGTGCCACAATATGTGTCACTCGATCAGAACAACAAGGAGGCAGTTTTTCAGGATGCCTTCAGCAGGAGTTGGAATTTCAGATTGGCATGGATTTTCCCTCCCCCTTGCCTTATGCCAAGAGTCCTTCAACTCCTAAATCAGGCAGTAGGAACGTACATGATAGTGACGCCCAGATGGAATCAGCTTTTCTGGAGGGCGGACATCAAGCACAGAGCCCTGGCTCCTCCACACACGGTCTGGAAGCTTCAGGAAGTGTTATTAGATGTGTCAACTCAATCACCTCCACCGAAAGTCGAAGAGATGTATCTCGAAATTTGGAAATGTGCGGGTGGTTTGATGACTTAGAGGAATGGTCGGTGGAACAGAAATCTCTTTTGCAATCTGGCTGGAGAGCGTCCACAATTAAAACTTATAATGTTGCTTGGGCCCGTTGGCGTACGTGGACAGTGGAAAATAAAGTTTCGGTAAACAAACCAACTGGTTCGGATTTAGCACGTTATTTATGTGATCTGCATCAGAAAGAAGGTTTATCATACAGTACCATTTTACTGCACAAGTCTGTAGTAGCAACGTTGTGTGCACCAGACTTATCAGGAACATTAAGTTCCCATAAGCTTGTTAAGCAAGCATTAAAAGCTATCTCTTTGAAGAGTCCCAAAGATCCAAAACCACCGATATGGGATGTATCGGAAGTTACGGCTTACTTAGAAAATAAGGAGGTGCCACTTACCCTTTATGAGGTTTCTAAACGTACAGCTATATTACTGTTATTATATTCTGGCCGCCAGGTTCATGACCTCACTCTGCTGAGCATAGATTCGGAGCATTGTGCAGTTTCAGAGGAAAGCTTAGTTTTATGGCCGGGTTTTGGTTCCAAAACGGATAGATCAGACTATCGTCAATTGGGCTCGCGTCTTAGTAGTGCGCCAGTAAGAGACATAGACCCCGTATACTGGGTCACTATGCTAATACAACTGGGGCAAGAGCGAAGAGAGTCATGCAATACGTCTAAGCTTTTTGTCACCGCCAGAGGTGAACCACGCCCTGCTTCAAAAACTATAATTGCCGGCTGGATTAAATCTACACTTCGAGATGCAGGCATTAAAGCTTACTCCGCAGACTGTCCTGCCTGGCAGACTTTTTCATAGAGCCAAAGAAGCTAGAGCGAAGTCGGGGCGCCCACGTGCCCCCACCACTTCGCCTGCGGGGCGGTGGAAGGGCGAAAAACGGTTGAAAAACGGAATTATTTAGCGATAAAAAGGGAAACGGAAGAGCCGCTCTCAAATATTATTATAATCGATGGGCTTCGAATAAGGTAAGTATTTAATAAGCGTTTTATTGTAAGGAAAAACGTGTATATTGTACGTAATACACCTCATTTTTACCATGAAAAAACAATATATATTAATAATATTATTGCCCTATGGAGTAAAGGTGCCAAGCATTTTAAAATTTTAAATCATATACTCTAGTACTATTATATATTCTGGGATCATAGTCAGTGCGTATGATACCTACACACATAAGCTACTTCGTGTATCTTCCGCGCTACACAGCGATCGAAATTGAACCGTATGCGTTCTATGTTTAAGATTCAAAGTGCCGTGCACTCTGATCCAGGTTTTAAAATTGTGTTTATGCGGTTAGATTTTTAGATGGATTTTTGTATTTCCGAATCTTGTTTTATATGAAACCAAAAGTCTACCAAAAATAACTTGTGTTATATTTTTGCACTGTGTTTTAAAGAAGAGATATTAATTTTTTTTGTTCCAGTAATGTTATTTGTTAGATTTTTTTAGAAATAAGATTAAAGAATATTTGCTTCTTTTAAATACTTCAAAAAGGCATATATCATTTTTACCATAGCTTTTACAATGGTATAAAGCTGATTAGCTAAATTTATTAAAAAAAAAACATTTCCTCTTATTTTTATTAGTGGATTTTATTGTCGTCATTATTATTTTGGTTACTTATGCACGTTTCAAAATAATAACCTCTGTTATTGTTAATGCTCTCCCAATGTGCCCCTATTTTTAATTTTCATTTTTTTTAAGTCTTCCATATCAAAATTACTTTGGATTCGAAAATATAGTGTCTTAGAATTACCTAATATTTAATTATTTTCGGAAACCAGCCTGTTCGTGAGTTATTTTAGTTGGAACGCTATTTTTCTTGGGCTATTATCTGTTAGAGAGCATCGTCAGAAATGATAGCAAAACCGCTGAATTATGTTCTTCCGTGATATATTGCTAGTACTCCGCTTTTGACCAGTAATTTCAACCTTATTTCCTTATTCACAAGATTTATAATAGATAAATGGATATTGATTGCAAGGACTCAACTTTGACCTGTAATTTGAACCGTAAAACCTATAAATAAGGTTGATAATAGATTTGAGATATATTGAATCGTAAAATTAGAATCGGGATGAGAATTTCACGAATTTCATGATCACGAGTGGATTAGAGGTTTATGGTTTTTGGCAGGTGAAGACGGTAAGTGATTGTGTTGAAGTGAGCCCGTGACACACCCTGACGGGTAATAAGGGGTAAATTACCCCTTATTCCCCAGGGGTAATTTATATTAACTTGACACCTTCATACATATAATTCTCATGATAACTCGCTAATAACCTCTTAATCAGTCTAAAATAAGGGAACAGTGCTTTTTCCTATGATGAAAAGTACCCTATGTCCTTCTCAGTACTTCTATCTACCTATACTAGTATGTATGCGAAATTTCTGGAAGATTGTATCAGTAGATAAAGCGTTAGGAGGTAACAAACTCACTTTCGCATTTTTAATATCCTAACTGTCCTATATATCAATAAGTGATTATTTGAACGATAAAAAAGCTTGGTCTCTCCCTACAACTTCGCCACTCCACACTTGATTACATTCTTTTGTTATTGTGAAAAAATAACCTTACCTTTCTTTTTTAAATTTAATTACATTGACATTTAATTGTTAAACATGTACGTGTATTGTGATGTTCAAGTGACTGAAAGTATTTATTTTTCTAAAATGTTCAAACTGTTGACGGCGTCGTGGGCCGGGTCATAAGGTTCCCTCTATTATGGTTGAGCTTTGCGATCTAGATTGCGTAGACAAAAAAAATATATAAGAAAAAAAATATATAATTTAACATGTTATGTTTGTGATCAAGTAACCACAATGAATTGGTTAAGAACATAAAATAAAAATAAAATTCAAATCAGGATCGAAGCAGGATCCCTCTGGCAACACCCGTTCACGAGTTGACGCGAGGGTCAGCCATCGCTGGCTGCTAGTGTATGTATAAAGTTAATAAATAGCCCCTCTGGCATGTTAGGCAACCAAGACTTTTTCATGAGTTTCTTTCGGCATTTCTTCTCAGCAGTGGTCGTTCCGAAATGCTAGTAGTTTGTAGCTTTGAGTCATAATATAATATGATTAAATAATTAGTTATCGACGTGAAAAAGAGCCTTCTTTGAAGGCCAAGTTTCAATAATAAAATTTGACTTTGTGACTATTCCAATAATCGTTGCCCAATAAGGACAGAATAGTTAGAAGTTCTCATCTCAATTCTAAAATACATTATGTGAGTGTGCGTTAGTTCATAATATCAGAATTAAATGAGTGTAACTTTCATGCTTTAGTTATATAGATAGATGGATAGATCAACTCTTTATTGCACCATTTACAGAAAAGATCATACACAGAAGCGACAAAAAGTAAATACATAATGAGCGCAAAGTCGGGCTATATGTTAACATATTTCCTACATTCATTACGTCTGACAGTTGATCTAAAGGAGGTGATTGTATTAAATGTAAAATAAATCCATTCAAACCTAACTCGCACAATGAATTGCGTGTTCATTTAGTTGATATGTGTCGAGTTGTGCAGACATTTTTAATGAAATTGTATCAGAAATACAATAAAGGGAGGCGAAATGAATTTTAACGTAACAGATTTCGATGGTAACAGAAATATCTAAGTAAAATTTCTCTCTTTGCGTTCATGTCATGTCAAATTTATCACGCAAGATTATTATTTCTGATCTTAGAATACACTGCCCTTTCTTTTGCCCGCGGCTTCGCCCGCGTGAATTTCCCACGGGAACAATGCTATATCTTGATCAGTACTTCTTTCAAAATTTCAGGAATATTAGTTCAGTAGATAAAGCGTGAAGAGGTAACAAACAAACCAACAAACTCACTTTCTTATAAGTTTGTTTTTTTTTTTTTAATTTATGGCATCAATAAACCATTACTATAGTTATATAGCTACATATTTATATATCTATCCCAAAATACTTTATTTTCCGGTCAAAATACAGTTCTATTAAACTGAAACGACCCACATCTTTCACGCAATACTCCAACAATGGCCGAACAATAGCCTCTCTCTTTCGTAAACGCCGAGGAAGGTGAGACAAAAACTAAACAATGCTAACAGGATATTAAGGTTTGTATCACACAGTTAATTGATGTGAGATACTATACTATTGTTACGGTAAGGCGTGGTATGTCTGTGAGCGTTTTGAAAATTATGGAAAACGAACTGCGTCCCGGGGCTTCGCTTTCATGAGAAATTAGGAATAAAAAAGTACCCTATGTGCTATTCCTGGTATTTTTCTACCTGTATACCAAATTTCATCAAAATCCGTCCAGTAGATTTTGCGTTATTGAGGAACAAAGAAGAACCTAAAATTGTATGTTCTTTTCTTTTGGAAGTTGTTGCACTCGTATTTCAATTTGCTGACTGAATACATGACACGATTATATTGTAACACGTTTTATACTGTGTTCTGACAAATAAATATTTCTGATGACTCTAAATAATCGCTTTCTAATTATTTTAGCTGGTGACGAATAAGATAATGAGAAAAATAATTCAAGAATTATTCTACACGCTGATACTGAGACCCTACCCGAAAACAATCTCAGTGCATACGACAGAAAAATGTCGGATATTGAAATTCTGTCGGAATTCGATAATAAAACGACTGACGTACATCTTCCTAGACACGGTAAGATTTCCAAAATTGCAGTCTTGAAGCCCACCAAAAGCTAACAATGGAAGTCCACATGTGGATCAACTTACTTGGGGGCATCGCAGCACGACGATTCCATTTTCCGTCACGGCCTTCGAGACGATTATGCCAAGCCGCGATAATAGATGTATTACATCAAATATCTCTGTGAAGCTTTTATCCAAAGGTTTGATTAGCCATAGCCATAGTCATATAGTAGTCCATTCTGATGTTTGTCTTTGGGACCGTTTTATAAAAGATTGACGAGTTTTATTTTATTTAGCTACAAGATTCAGGATCGGAGAAATTGATACCTACGTTTAATTTTAGTATCGTGAGAGAGAAAAATGGAAGGAAGTCCACCTACAAGAGCCTCGCTTTTAAATTTGATGATAATGATCATCTGTAGTAGGATTTCATGCTGACTAGGATTAGGATCAAATCGTAGAGACGAAACATAACTGAACGTAGAAATTTTGCACAAAGTTTCTATATAGAGTAACTCCCGTATATTCACAAATACTACTTGCGTAAGTCGACATGCGAAGTGAGGCATTTTTCAGTGCGTTACCGATGGCAAGCCTTTCTGTTGGACGAGCAGTGACGTTTGTCCCTCAAGTATTATTTATGAATGGTTTTTGTTTGAGTCCCGAGCTGACAAACACTATGAACCTTCCAAGTAACGTTTGTGAATTCGGGTGTAAGTGAGCTAAGAAACGACTTTTGGGAATTTCATCCCTAAAGGAGTAAAATGGATGATAAACGCAATTACCCAGGCGAAGCCGTCGCCGTAGTAAGTATCTATCTGAGAAACAAATATTCTCCTCTGTTTAAAATCTCTGAGGAAAATTATCATGCTGCTATAAGGCTAATTAGGTACTAGTGATAATAAATAACAGCTGTTCAATCTGCATGTGTCACGAACGCGGAACCAATGGAAAGTGCAGAAAACACGCTAGCTACACGGATGCGCGCGCGCCGACGCCGGAACCGACTGTATGAGCCGCTTTGTTTGCAAGAAAAGTGAAATTGATATCACAATAGGTGTAAATTCAGAAGACGGGTCTGTGATTCATACATAGAATCACGTCTTTATCCCTTACGGGGTAGACAGAGCCAAGAGTCGTGAGACTCGAAGGCCACGCTTAGCTGAATAATGGGCTTTTAGATGGAATGGAGATTCAGGTATAGTGATAGGTTGCTAGCTAGCCTATGAGTGGAGGAATCCCCAGTTTAAAGCCCTTTCCCTCGATTGACTTTATTAACAATCTGCGCTGGAAGAGAAATAGCTGGCACATTCTATGTTTTTTCTTCGCTCCCAGACCAGCATGAAAGCAAGTCTGTGATTCATATTAACTTTTTCAAAATTATGTGTTGGTTCAAAATCAACTCTCAAATACAAGTAAAGGCAGGTACTGTCCAGGGTGGTATTTTTGATTAAATTAATTAAATAGGTAGTTAATCTATACATATAATAAAACAGCAAAAATATTTTGTCTGTACATTTAGTATTTTTGACCGAAATGGATAGAGAGACACTTAAAAAGAATAATAGAAAACAAAAAAAAATTTTTAAATTATTTGTCTGTCTGTTTTGTCTGTATGTATGATCACACTAATCTCCGAAAGTACTGAACCGATTTTAATGAAACTTTTTTTGTTGTATAGCTATTAAGCCTAGGCAACATTTAGGTTATAATTGATTTTGAGAACTGGAGCACTTGGTGAAGAACCAAAACAGAACAGTTAAACTTTAAGATATATGGAAATGGTGCATTAACAAAAGTCGTTCAACCTGATGAGCATTTTCTGCTGACGTATAAAAATTGAAGATCTGGAACATCTAATGAAAAGCTCCAAGAGAGATTTTTCATCTAAGCGAAACTCACGCGGGCGAGGTCGCGGGCAACAGCTAATAATGTATAAGAAATGTAAATTTTACAAGATAGTTTAAAAAAGTAAAGGCATCTACGAGTAATATTCAGCCAGAAAGCTGACGCTAAATGAACGAAATGTATGTATTGTTTCGTGCATATATTTCGTACATTTAGCGTAGGCTAAACCACAAAGCCGTCTGTTCGTCCATATCTCGTTACATATTAGTTCCTGCGGTGCGCGTGCCCGAATGGTAAACGATAAATCTTTTGACGTTATGAACTGTGTGGTGAGTGTAGGTTTCGTTTGTCGAAAATTAAGAGGATTGTAAAACTGTAACTTTCATACAAATACAAAAAGCCATTGCCGATATCACCCCGAAAACATGGTTCAATTTTCATAATTTTTGGAATTGTTATAGATATTATCAAAAACTATGCTCATGCGTTTTGATTTTTAGGAAATATCGCTTTCAATAATAGTTATTAGCATGTGAAAATCTACATTTTGGCGGTTTTGAGGTAAAAATGTCTTATTTCGTAAAAGTTTAGGGGTAGCAAATCGTTATGGCCCAAAACAATATTTCACAACGAAAATGTAGGCATTTGCCTGCAGACCTTGCAACTCTCTTCCTATCACATGATATGGTAGGTGTGAAACATATAGCATTTTTGAAAATACCTTATTATGACGCGCTCGCGGTACTCATGAACCATAGGAGCTTGAACTACTTACGGCAAAATCAAGATTTTCTTGAACTTTTATTGTCAAAGTCTAAAATGATTTACAATACTACTACTATGTACTTTGTATTTATTTTCTGTAAATGGTGCAATAAAGTGTTGATCTACAGTATCTATTTATGATTAACGTTCATCGTTCAGTTAGAACTCAGCCCGAAAAATCATAATCACTTTATTTTTTGCCATATTTTTTTTATTTGGATACTTAGCTGGCCTCATCTGGATAGTTTAACATGTATTAAATGAGGTTATGTGGTTTGAAAACACAAATTGATACGTGCAATAATATCAAGCAAATTAAACTTGCAAATCGAATCCAAACCACAACAAACATGTATGTAATGAAAAACTTTGGTAGAATAAATAAAGATATGGCTTTTCTCACACTATACGTCATGTCATGTATGAAGAGAAATCCTAACTAATATTATAAATGCGAAAGTGAGATTGTTTGTTTGTTGGTTTGTTACCTCTTCACGATTCATCTACTGAACCAATCTTCCTGAAATTTTGCATACACATAGTTAGAGGTACGGAGAAGGACATAGGGTACCTTTTATCCCGGGAAAAAGCACTGTTCCCGTGGGAAATTTACGCGGGCGAAAGCTATTTTTATATAAAATTAATGTCATTTATTGTCAGACCAAGATCCATCTACATTAATAAATACAAAATTATAAATAATTTAGTCGCTATTATTATCAAAATAAATTCATATAATATTAAATTATAGAATCACATTCATAATATTTAAACCACAATATTTTATTTAATACGATTTCCCTATTGGTCTTGAAGATATCGATGACTGTCTTTCACTGAGCAGTCTATGAAAAAATTACCGTACAGACAGATTAAACTACCGACTCAAAGATGAACCGCGCCTAAGATACTAACCTGCTTCTTTCGTAAGCAAAGCGAGCGTCTAGCCGACTAAGCCACCACCGATTTAGGCCCGGGGTCAATTTTAGGGTATTGAACTTACGAGCGCGAGTGATGGAAAAATCAAATCAGATAATTCCTAATATGGAAATTTGCAGAACAGTTTTTTTTAAACGCCCACCGTGATCTACGTCCGGTGCAGTGTGGGGAAGGCCTTAAATCTTTTTCATTGTTAGCCATCGCTTATTTCATTTTGCGGGCCGTTTTAAATATAATTTAGTTCGTTTGTTCGCGGTCCGACTTTAAAAGAGTTTTTTATTCGTCCGAATGCAGCGGGAATTTTAAGAAAAATGTTAACGGGAAAATAGAATTTGTCGCTTTGAATTTATGGGCTAGATTCATGTGTATATATTTTTTTCTTTTTCGTACGTTACTTACTACAGGTAAAAAAAAATAGATGGAGTTGCATGTGTCTCTACCATCTCTACTGTTTGTTCTATCCTTCACTTATTGAAAGAATGCGACGTCCACTTTTCTTGTTGCTAGATCTATAACCTCACTATGGTCTCAGAGTTTTTAATCCGCCTAACGGCCTCTGACATAGTTTTAACTACCGTAATCATGACTAGAGTCGACCGGCCCAGATACCGCTGGAGGGATGAGATTCTAAGAGATCTGGAGGCCCTCCAAAGAGCCGACTGGCAGGAAGCAGCGCAGAACAGGAAGGAGTGGAAGCTTCTAGTATCGGAGGTCAAGATCCTCTTTGGGTCGTCGAGCCATCGAAGTAAGTAAGTAATCATGAGCAAAAATTGCTGCCGTCACAACGTGACTCACAACTTATGCTAACTTTTCACTATTTGGTCTTCACGTATTTGGAACAAATGAACGTACAGTCGGAGCCTAAACCTGATCCACCTGGGATACGATTGGGTAAGGAGTCAGTTTAATCTGCCCCCGTCCGTACATTGCTTAATTTTGTCCCGCAATTAATACGGAAACACCAACAAATAGTCATGTGAGGATTTGTAACTATTGTAAAACCATCAAAATATTTTTTTTTAATAAAGAGTATTTTAAGTCTTTGAGTAAAACGTATTTTAAAGTCTTCACAAATATTTATCAGCAACATGCTTCGTCAAAAAGTTTCCAGAAAAACATCCGCAATAATCTTCTTCAAAACAAAAAAATACTTAATAGGCCGACCAAGTTAATAGGTACAGTCAAACGTCAAAAATGGAGTCATACCTTAAAGATCGTATTGCCTTGCAGGCGCGCAGTCCTTCATTGTGTGCGTAACGTGCATATTACGGACGTATAATTACAATAAGAACATTACTCACACTAAGCTAATTATCATATTACCCACCCACACCTAGACACAACTCTGCTGCGTGCTCATGCTGCCTACGTGCTGCCATCTATCAAATTCACGGTGTACTAAGTATTAAGAATTATGACACCATCGAGTCTGAGACAGAAGTATAATATACAATACGTATAGTTTATTGTAAAACAAACTAACAATGGTGAGTATAGCGACACGCAACCAATTGTTAATTTCACCACAAGCTAATGCATCTGCTAGTCTAATCGGTAGTCGGATAGACTGCAGTTAATATAGGTCCAAGTTCGAGTCACAGTCCGAAATTTTATTTTTCATATTATACCCAATTCTTAAGTTTAGAGTAATTTAATATAATGCAAGTTATGTGGTTTATATATATTTGTTATAAAATAAAAATGCACAATAATCATAACAGCTATTTATTCGTGTAAATATATAGGTTTATTATACTTATGTATAATTTATTATTATAAACTTCTGTGCAAATTAAAATTTATATTTTAATCTATTCCCTACCTAATTACAAAATAAAAACCCTAAAATGAACTTAAAAAATAAGCATCTGCAGTAAGCTAAGTATCTGTTTATTTATTTTACTTATTACGAAATTTTACCTTCGCTCTTTGTTAGTAAATATTGAGGTTATAGCTTAAGTATTCGTTTTCATTACGAAAAGAAGATTGAAACTATACCTCAACATTTAACAATTTATATAGAATATATTTTTTTACGAAACATAACCTCGTATTCTTTATACAAAAACAAGTAATAAGTATAAAAATAATTTAAATAATATTATACGAGTAATATACGTTAATAAAACCTGATTTGATATTACCTAATAATAGAAAGAAGATAATTGGAATATACCTACTTAATTAATGAACTCACTAATTCATTTTGAACACCAATCACTAACTCACTATTTTGTATAGTTCCCGTTATTGTTTTTCTACACACATTTCAATTACAATAAAGCTGTTCTAAACTTTCATACAGTGAGAAACTGATTCTTCCTTGCTTGCGTCCTATGCACCATCAGGCCCCATAGATTTTCTATGGTGTTGAGGTCAGGAGACTGCACTGGCCAAGGATGTTATTTATTTCGGGAAACGAAATAAATTATCCAGTTTTTTGAAGCTTGAAGTGCACGACGAACAGTAGATAAACATCAAATAGATCAGCAAAACGCGTGGTACCTAGGTAAAACCATAGCCTTCATATTCTTCCAACATTATTGTTGCTGCTGCTCAGAGATAATAGTCGGTCTTCTGCTTTGCTGCAAGGCTGCGTCAGCAAATCGCTACGCCCAACGTGTCCTCCACTAAAACAATATTATAATATTTAATTACTTAATATTTTTTATTTAATTTTAAGGCTATCACTTTTGCAAAGCAAAATCATTCATTATATGTCAATACATTAAACATTATATAGTACTAGCTTTTGCCCGCGGCTTCGCCCGCTTAAATTTCCCACGGAAACAGTGCTTTTTCCCGGGATAAAAAGTAGCCTATGTGCTATTCCAGGTCATTATCTACCTCTGTACCTTTCATCGAAATCCGTCCAGTAGATTTTGCGTGATTGAGTAACAAACATCCTCACAAACTCACAAACTCACAAATTCACAAACTCACAAATTCACAAACTCACAAACTCACAAACTCACAAACTCACATCCAAACTTTCGCATTTATAATATTAGTATGGATGACTTTATGTTCGATCACAAAATATTACATACCTATACATAGTAATTATCAAAGCTATTTATTAATTTAAAAATACTTACTCTATCCAGTTACTTTCATTAGGAATTGAGGTTATTTTGCTGCCACTATTATGCAAAGCAATACTATATGAATTTCGCTTTGTTTCCATAATATTTTTATTGGTCTGCATTGTCAAGTGTTGGTAAGGTATACTCCACAAATAGATAAATAGGTATCACTAGAAAACAAGTGAATTTGTCTTCATCACAGTTTGCAACTAAAACGGTAATAAATATCTGTCTTTTTTTCATTCACCGTCAAATATTCATTTTTATTGCTGCTCCATACGAATGTGGTCGCAACTTCAAAGGAAAAAACTTATTTATGAAACGGGGTAGCGTTTTGATGGCCGATTATTTCCATCTTATTCATACCTGCTGTTCCTCGCATAAGTGCATCACTATCAGTAGTACCTCCGTTTTGACATTAGTGTCGGACACTTTTTATATGGAAGTCCCGTCTCTTTGGAACTATACGGAAACATCGTAGTCAGTCGACATTAGACACACATTAGAATTTAAGAAACAACACATAATCATAAGGTCTTAAGTGCAATCACTTCTTTAATCAATTAGTATGAGAAATTCTGACTGCAGAATTGGATGTAGCTGTACCTATATTATTCTATACCCTGTGTCGAACCTGGCCTTAAGATCCCCATGATGCTGGCCGCATTCCCACGCTGAACAGCTAAGGAGAGCCTCTGAGCCAGAAACGACACAGAGCGTCAATAATTGGATTGGATTGGATTTTTAAATTGAGACATCTACAGACATCTAGTCGAAACTGGCCAATGATATATTATAATACAGATATGTTACGTTCATAGTAATTTGCGTTTTAGGTCTGTTCCGAGCAATCCAAAACTACACACATCGACAAGTTTTACTGATAAGTAAGACAAAAGATACAAAAGAGCATGCGAATGAAAGAGATAGCAATAGTTTTCAATGATTCCTCGTCAAATGTTTCTTATGCATAGAGTAACATTTTTTGTTGTAGAGAGGACACTTAATTAAAAAGAAAGTACATGGGTAAGAAATAAAACATCTTATAAAAGTAAATCATATATATTGAAATTTTTAACAATTCAGTGTCGGAAAAAACTCTGAAACCTAATTGATAAAAAGAAAAACAATAGTAATCCTCAATTATCAGTATAATGTATTATAATAGTAGAAAATCGAATTCAGTGAAACTATTTTAATGTTTATTAAATTAGTCCATTACTCACATTAGATAGCTATTATAATAACGAACAATAATAAAAAACAACTGAACATTAATTTTAGGCATTGAAGTCACCATCAGTATTCCATTCTGCACTAACTAATCTATGTCCGCAGCGCACGCATTCTTGTCGCTCTCACGTCAAAACTAGAATCTCTCTTTCTTTGTCTGAACATGGCGTCAGTGAGTGAAAAATAATTGAAATATACTAAACCATCAAACTATTTTTGCATACTCACATGTGATAAGAGATCCCTTGTACTTTGTTAACTTTAGAATCATAATTGGTACACTTTCAAAACACACACGATGGCATTTTTAATATATCTTGGTAAGGACACAGGAACTTACGACGCGGTACGCTCGACGAGGCGCTTGGCGCAGACTGATTACAAGACGTTCCAATTGGGTCATATTCGAGTCTTCACAGCGCGCGCGCCTATAACATATCTGCCTCTTGTTTATATAGTATATCATTGAAACTGGCTATATATATGCTAGCTATATATAACTAGCTACCTATGTAACATGCTAATTCAGCTGGGGATCTGAGCAGCTCTGAATACATAAACACTCTATTGTTTCTACGTGCTGCATAAACTATAAATATGCTTATTCTGCTGAATAAGCAAGCGGACGGTTGAAGAGGTTTAAATCCAAAAGCCTAGTTTATAAAATTTAATAAATAATTGGCCGTAACGGGTCTCCTTCGTGGCAAAACAGCGTTTCCATTTGCCGTCACGGCATTCGAGTCGAGTTTAAGTCGCGCCAATAAATACTATGTTTTTTTTTTTTTTTATAACGTTCCGTTTCATAGCTATCCCGTATGCGCGACGTAGAAAAAAATTGTCAAAATGATTTTTTTTTCTAACTTTATGAGCTATCCGAAATGACTGAACAATTGAATTTTATTGTTCCAGCTAACAGCTAACTCGTTATGTACGAGCAGTTTCTGTGAAGTATTTGAATGGACATCGTTTGCAAGTCTAGTAATAGCCGCCGTCTGCCAGCTTGTAGTCCGGGAGATAGGGGACTCAACATTGTGTCTTTGGTCAAAGGCAAAGAAAAAATATACTGAGTAGGGAAATATTTTGAAATAAAAAAAAGAAGCTGTAGAGGTCGTCTTATTTCCATTTTCCAGTTTCTCGTGCGAATTGACAACATTTTATTTTATATGCTGATTAAAGTGCACTAATTTGAAACTAGATGAAAAACTAATAGTCCGAAAAATAAAAACGAAATTATAAGTTTAAATTTCTTGGCATTGTCACGTTTTAATTTAAATAAGTTATTATGAATATCTCTAATTTGTTTTTTGAATGCTGTTAAAACCGGAAACGGAAAGAGACAGTTGATATAGAACAAAAAACAAGTTAAATCTTGAACAAGCACTCTTTTTACCAAAAAATGTCATACTCCTCTTTGCCTACTCCAATGTGTCCAAAAAACGTTTTTTAGAAAATAAAAAACGGTTTTCCAAATCCGCTCTGGAGAACGCCACAAAAATTAACGAGGGTGCAAAAGTAATACCCGTTTAAGAATATGTTTTTTATCAAAATAAAAATGAAAGTAATCCGTATAAAGTTCACGGGTCTATGAAACGTCACATGGGTTATCCGTCTCAATATCCGTTAAAACGCCTGAGATTATTTTTTTCAGGTACGCGTAGAGGTTTCATATTGAAATTTATAATTTAGATATTTGAGTCTACAGTCTCCACACCCTATGTTGCAAGTTTTCGCAAATCTTGAAAGCACGGGTAAAGAAACAGATTCTAAATTCATAAATTACCCTTCTGCTCTCTCTCTATTTCATGACACCACGTTTCGTGTCGTGAATCACAGATTTTGCATTTCATCCGTTGTTAGTCCGAAAATCCCGTGGCTTGCAACTTTTGCATGTTTTTTTATGTTTTTCCCGCGCTTTACTGCAAAAATTTAATTAAACCCTGTCACCATAAATATTGTAGAACACAAAAATTTATTACACCAATTTTAAAATTTTTGCGTTGCATAATTATAGTTAGCGATGTAATCCATGCCGAAACGTATAGAAAAATAAAAGATAGAACAATGTACGGTTTAATACTTGTCCTAATAAATTTTATTGTTCGCTGTATTATATAACAGGTTTTCTCAGAAAAAGGTAATTTGAGGTTAATGTATCTTATACTATATGTAATTGTATGAGAAAACGGTTAAGCCGATTTAGTAGTATGGGGTATTTATATAAGTGTTTCAGAGTAGGACTATGAAAATTCATAACATTTGAGCATTTATAATTATTTTATTAGCTTAGCGGATTATCTCTTGGTCTACTATCCATCTGTGTCTGACTATCCATCTCACTGATGGCTGATGGGGCAGGAAAGCATTCGAATGGCGACCAGGCACCGGCAAATGTAGCGTTGGACGGGACACTCACCGACCTGTAGCAGGCTTAGCCAAAATTAGATTGATTAGTAGCGATACGATATCTAAATTGGTATTCGTTACTACAGCTTCGCCAAAATTAGATTGATTAGTAGCGATACGATATCTAAATTGGTACTCGTTACTACAGCTTCGCCAAAATTAGATTGATTAGTAGCGATACGATATCTAAATTGGTACTCGTTACTACAGCTTCGCCAAAATTAGATTGATTAGTAGCGATACGATATCTAAATTGGTACTCGTTACTACAGCTTCGCCAAAATTAGATTGATTAGTAGCGATACGATATCTAAATTGGTACTCGTTACTACAGCTTCGCCAAAATTAGATTGATTAGTAGCGATACGATATCTAAATTGGTACTCGTTACTACAGCTTCGCCAAAATTAGATTGATTAGTAGCGATACGATATCTAAATTGGTACTCGTTACTACAGCTTCGCCAAAATTAGATTGATTAGTAGCGATACGATATCTAAATTGGTACTCGTTACTACAGCTTCGCCAAAATTAGATTGATTAGTAGCGATACGATATCTAAATTGGTACTCGTTTCTACAGATAACAAAAACAATTTTCTTCCGTCTGCTTTTTTTTTTATTTGTACAGAAGTAAGCGATTAAACAATTCGTTACTCTATTGTTTTGCTTTGTTTTCTCTACGGACTTGCGATGACGATGGCGATCGACCACATCATTCAGCGCGGCCTTATGTCAATCCCATACATTTTATCGTTTTCGAACTCAGTTTTCGTTTTTAGTTTCTGACTTTGTCTAAAGGGACTTCACAGGGAGGCGCTATTATAAGGCCACTGCAATCGGTCATTTTGAAAATACTTGGAGGAGGCCTATGTCCAGAAATAGCTGGAATGATGATGATGAATTACATATTCAAATATGTATAGTCTATTCGACACTATAACCGGGTAACCGGATAACGAGCGGGTTAATCGAGCGGAAAATGCATCGGATAACAACCGGCGATGCGCTGGCAAGCGCCCAAGAATGCCCAACTTAGTTCGTTTGTGTTTGACCCGGGTGGACATGCAAAGCGGGGGTTGGAAACTAGTCAAATCAGATACTTTATAATGTCAAAAAAGATAATATTTGTATGATTAGTACTAGATATACCGCGGCTTCGCCCGCTCTATTTTCCCACGGGAACAGTGTTTTTTCCGGGATGTAAGGTACCCTATGTCATTTTCAGTACTTCTAACTAAACTATGTGTATGCGAAATTTTAGAAAAATGTCAGATAAAGCGTAAAAACAAACAAACAAATAAATAAACAAACAAACTCACTTTCGCATTTCAGTTAGGATGTAAAATAATGGCATTGTCCATTCGTCATTATTGCAATTTAATTTAGTTGAACCCTATCTGATCCTATGGATACATGACGAGAGAGAGTGAAGTTTGTTAATTTGAAACATAGATTAAAAGGTAAAAAGAAGGAGAGGAGGTGGAATTATAAAAAGGAAGACTAATATGCAGAAAAAGAAGGAAATAACTTATAAGCGTCGTGTCGTGAAAAGTTAAAAAAAGAGAGTAACATTAATTCTTCGGATTTTGTAGTATATATTTATTTATATATATAGGATGTTTGTTACTCAATCACGCAAAATCTACTGGACGGATTACGATGAAATTTGGTATACAGGTAGAAAAATACCGGGGAAAAATACTTTATACTTTTTATCCCGAAATTCCCACGGAAGCGAAGCCCCGGGGCGCGGCTAGTTATTATATAGATAAAACCTGAAATAACATTTAAGATACGTTCAGAAATTTCTAAGTATAGCTAGTAATAAATAAAAGCTATAAAGCTATACCTGTATTTCCAAGAAAGCAATTTCACCACAAAGTTTCCTTTATTCTTTATCAGGAGAAATAAAAGCAAATATCAAATTCGTTTAAGAAATAGCCACCGTATCTAAGAGTACCTAGCTGGAATTATACTGGATCATATTTATAGAGCCTTCGTATCGCTCATTCTTGGCGATGCTCCAAGATTAAAAAAAAAAAGAGTACAGAGTAGTAACTCCTCGTTAAATACTTTTTAAAGTAAAAAAAGTTACATCTTTTGCTGTGAGCCAATTCTTTGGGCCTTAACTATACTTGTGTCAAAGTCAAAGTCAATTTTTTTTATTGAAACTTGGCCTTCAAAAATAATTTTTTATTGAAACTTGACCTTGTGTTAAAATATTAACTTATGATCTAAGTTAATATTATTTTTATCTTTAGCTTTTAAAGTAACTAGGTATATTCTTAATAAATATTTACTAATAAAAAGTTAAAAACGTAGGTACCTACATAAACTGTTGTTGTAAATATCTAGTTAAGTAATGTAACCCATAGATAACGAGTATCTATCAATATGACATATGTGTCCTTTACTTTGGAAAAACTACCAACACCTTGCTGAGAATATAAAAATACAGTCTATTTTTTAAATAATAGACTACAATTTCGTGATAAGTTCATGCTTCATCAACTTTTCATAAGATTCTTCGACACCCCCACAGACCCAACAAAAAAAATGGAGCGAGAAATTTCTAGGAATAAACATCTAAAAATACAAAGATTCCCAGGCGAGCCGTCCATAAATAGTTAAAGAAACTTCGCAACTTTTATCTATATAGAACTTAGGTTTGACTTAGGCAAAGAAAAAATACAATACGCGAAACTTGGTGCGCTATCCTAAAAGAAAACCTTTTAAAAACTTAAGCTGATCAATAGTTTATGTCATCATCTAATATTTTTTCTTTTTTTATATCAAATTGACTCTATTTTAGTGCGCCATTACAAAAAGTAAAAAGTACATTTTCAGAGCGGCGCGGCGGGGGCAGCTTGAGCGCGGGCCCGCGTTAAAATTTGGTGTACGTACCATAGTTCATAGAGTTTCTTGTATCACAACTTGCGCGGGCGCATTCAAACAGCGCTGCTACTGTCCTGCGTTTGGTTTGCCCAAGCCTTAAAAATAAACGTAATGTATGTATCTATTTCTGTTCTATCTTTATTATAGTCTCATTGTTATTTCGTTTAATTTATTATTGATTTTTGTTGAAAGATTCTGAAAACTCACAGACAGAATACCTACCTACCTTATTTTATGCTCGAACCACTTATAAGAAAAAAATATACTGTTTTTTTCTATGTCGAAATGGTTCGAATACATTTTCTACCATCTACGATGTTTGTACTTTACCTATTTATGAAAAACTAAACGTAGTATAATTTCTAAAATATACATACTTATACCTAAACGCAACATCAATAATAACATTAAGGTATTATTTATCTCAAAAACAAACGAAACTCGATTACAAATAACAAAATATTTATATAATATTTCACAATCGACGTCCATTCCATGAAATGTGTAGGCACGAGTATCTACAATTTTTTTTTTTATTACGAGATTCATCCCATGACATCATTTCACCCTCGGAACGTGACAAACAGCTGAAAAACAAAATGACTGTGGACGCCATTTTGTTAAAAAATATGAATTGATTTTTTTTCTATATCCTGAATCAAATTAGAACCTGTGGCTTCGAGAAAAATGAAATGATAATGTTTAATTATTTAATTATAACTAAGTCATAACTAAGTACTCGTATTTGGCATTCCTGGTATTTGATAATTAAAAATTCAAGGATTGGAACGAGATATACAAAGAAGAGTCATAGTTTGACTTTTAGTTTTTTCATCGCAATGGTCGATATGGGTACCGTAAATCTATAAAAGACTAGCTTTTGCCCGCGGCTTCGCCCGTGTGAATTTCCCACGGGAACTGTGCTTATTCCCGGGATGAAAGGTACTCTATGTCCTTCTCCGTACTTCCAGCTATGTGTATGCGAAATTTCAGGAAGGAAACAAACAAACTCACTTTCGTATTTATAATAATAGTTAGGATTGGGATTGTGCAATTAGCTGTTAGAATGGTGATTGTTATTTTTTCATGTGTTGTTATTACAATTGTTGATAAACTTAATAAATAAAATAAAAATAAAATAATCCTAATAGCTCTGCTGCTTATATCAAGTGCCGGCAATATGACGTGTATACATTCCCTGTCCTTTCATAAATTCTGATTATTATGATTATCTGAGCAGCTAGGTAGTTAATCTTTCAACGACGAAGAGGCTACATCGAGCATTGCGTCTATTGTTTAACAATTGTTATCTAAAATACCGATTCTGGCAAGAACTGGATGGTGATGGCAGACAGAGAAGGTTGGCGTAGACAGGAGGCTTATACCCAGTAGTGGGTCATGGGAAGCTGATGATGAGGCGACTATGGTAAGAATCACTCTTCTTCTTCTTCTCAGCATATTTGCGTTCACTGCTAAACATATGCCTCTTGTAAGGTTTTAAACTCATTTCATGAAAGAATCACGTTATATTTAAATTATCATCAAAATCGTCAACAATTTTAATGTCCTTACTGCTGGTGCTTTCCTTATGGTCTGAGTTCCTTATGGATGGATAAAAAGAATAGGCCATGAACCACCACGCGGGCCCAATGAGGATTATTGGCACCCGATAACCGGTGAGGTGACAAGAGAGTGATGAGTGTTTAGGAAGCGAGAGAGATCTGTAAGAATCGTAGCAAGTGAAAGTCGCTAAATAGTAATTATGTATAATTATTATAGTATTATATTAACCTGCCTTTTCCCACGGGGAAAAGGCAGGATAATATTTATGTGATTTCCAAAGCAAGCCAAAGCTATAAAAAAAATATTCTCTATATTTGTTTTATTGTTTTATATTGCATACAAATGATTCAAATATGATATGAAACGCAGGAATTGGCAATAAAATATCCCGCGAATGCAAATAATAGTTTCTGAAATGGGCAGTATATGGCCAGTATATTACGGATATTGACACAACTTATGGAAATTTTAATGGAAATTCCGCTCATTCCAAATGTATATTTTGTGAAATGTGAGTTTATGTAGGTATGTTGATAAATAAATGTTTATAGGAGGATGTTGAAGAGTTTATTAAGGCAATCTTACTAACCTGCTTATTGCTGAGGTGGATCTTTTGACAGGCCTGTCTTCATCACAGCATGCATAGGGCTGATCCAATGCTCCAGGGGTTAATTCAGGATTATTTCTTCGTCTTCTAAGTCTTCTAAATCGTAACCGTTAGATTTTCAAATCATAGGAACGTTTTTTTTTGACCGCACAGCACGGGGGCGGGAAAGCGAATGAATTCACACCTTCTGTCAGCTTTGACAAGCAGTAAGTTGCCATATTTTTAAAATGAACAAATTAGGAAGCAAAGATAATACTAATCGACTTCCAAATTGTGTACTCGAAATCTCATAGAGAAAATACTTATTCCTGTATGGAACAGTGGTTTATCGTAGGTTTCTTTTCAATTAATCATATCCTACTGGACACGCACTGGTTACTCAGAACAATAGAAGGCGAGGAAAGATGTTTGAATCAAAATAAAAAATTCTAGATTGAAACTTGGCCTTCAAAGAAGGCTCTTTTTAACGTCAAAACTAATTATTTAATCATAGTATATTATGTCTCAAAGCTACAAACTACTAGCATTTCGGAACGACCACTGCTGAGAAAAAATTCCGAAAGAAACTCATGAAACAGTCTTGGTCGCCTAACATGCAACCTTATACGACATGACAACTTTATGAAATTAATACACCAGGTATTTAAATTGAAGGAAAAGTCAAACCTAGGAGAAGTAAGGAAAGCCAAGAAGGGCCTATAGATGAAATAAAAGAAAAAGCAGAGGTAGTGTCCAATAACCATGGCGGACGAGAATGAAAAATGGGTCCTCCACCGACAAGAACCAATTTCTTACATTGGTTGAGCAAGATTAGCAATGAATTAGTAAAACAGCGTTTAGCTAAACGCTACGTAAACGGTACTACTCAACACGAATAATTAACTTAAATAACTACTTAACGCTTAGCTAAGCGTAACCCTGTTGTCCGTTAACTAATTACGCAGTAAATACATACCCTAAAGCCTGTGTCAACACTAAAATTGATCAACAAAGGTACATACAGAAAAGTCCGCTATTATGTAAACAATCTTACCATGTCTTTTTATGATTTTACAACAATATAAATTATAATAGACTTTTTTGGAAATTACTTTCGTGGTTAATACATGTTTTACTTTAGAATGTTTAGGTTTGAACTAATATTTGATTTATTTTCAACAAAATTCAACAAAAAGTACTGTGAAGATTGTTTACAAAATAGGACAATCCTAACTAATATTATAAAAGTGAAAGTGAGTTTGTTGGTTTGTTTGTTTGTTACCTCTTCACGCTTCATCTACTGAACCAATCTTCCTGAAATTACGCATACACATATGTAGTTAGAAGTACGGAGAAGGACATAGAGTACCTTTTATCCTGGGAAAAGGCACGGTTCCCGTGGGAAATTCACGCGAGCGAAGCCGCGCGCAAAAGCTAGTTAAGAATAAAATGGAGTTTACAATAAGATTGTCTGTCCTTGTTTTGTAGCTAAGTTGCTTTAGACAGAGTGGATTGGAAGGTGGGGGACATCTTTGCCCAGCAGTGGGACAATAAAAGTAAACAAAAAAAAGTTCCAGTGATAAGCGCGTTCAAACCTTTGCAATTGCATCTTGAAAGCTGTTATTTTTCTGTTATCAGCGTGTAGTCAACTGGGCCTATAAATAATAAAATATGTATTGATACAGCTTATGTCAATGTTTATTAAAGAGCGGTCCTTTTAAGTTTAAACATGTGTTAGGGATAACACATGTTTAAACTTAAAAGGGAGTTCCAACCTATCGTAATGCTTTAGACAATAAAGCATATTTTCATTTTCAGAAACCTTTATTATATCGTCCATGGTTCAAACAAACTCTACAGCGTTATTATATTAGTAAGTATGGCACGGAACTCTGGTATAAATGATTTTTTGCCAGCACACTCGTTAGTTTCCTAAAAACTGAATCCTAACTAGCTAATATTATAAATGCGAAAGTGAGTTTGTTTGTTTGTAACCTCTTCTCGCTTTATCTACTTACTAAACCAATCTTCCTGAAATTTCACATACATATAGTTAGAAGTACTGAGAAGGACATATGCTACTTTTCATCCTGGGAAAAAGCACTGTTCCCGTGGGAAATTCACGTGGGCGAAGCCACGGATAAAAGCTAATAAAAAAAAATGCATTCAAAAACCTATCCATGTTACCGTTGCATCCAATTTGCCAGAAACACTATATAAATATTGAGTTCGCAACCATCCATCACTGGATAGCATGTCGAATATCTGATGTACACTCACCTACACGTTAAACTACTCTACCACCTCTATGTGGCGGTAATAGAGACGATTTTGCAATGAAATTGGGTGGGTTGATGTGTTGCTGACTGTATAGAATGCGGCACCAAAGATTTATTTGATTGTGGGGATTTTTGGCAGACAATAAACGAGTGATACTACATATTTTTCGCGCGCAGATCGTTAAATCAATAGTTAAGTTTTATAGGTTATGTTGATCAAAAAAACCACTTACTAAATACAAAGATTTTTTATTAAAAATCATAAAAGTAACATACTGTGATTGTTATGTTGTCTAATTTTAGCCAATTTGATACCAGCCGCCAGGTAAATTTACAAAAATCTTTGAACGCACTTTTGTTTCTTTAAAAAAAATAATGACTCGTTTGAATATTATCTGCTATTTTCCCTGGAGGCAAGCGATTTTACGGCACACATGCTTAAGTGTCGCTTCTTTTCGCGTAGTGTGTTTTTTCTTTGCTGGAGATTAAAAACATCTACTCTATATATTTTCCCGCGTGTTTTAAAAATGGCGTCAGTCGAGTTCAAAACAACAAATTTCGCAGTGACACACGCTACGGCTAACATCAATCTTGCCCGGAATCCGGATAAACCGGGATACATCCGGATATACGGGTGAAGTCTGATGCATTGCACGGTGAATTACTGACCTTATTTGAATGCATTGCTGGGGGCTGGTGTGGAATATGGTTGTAATTAACTGTTAAACTTTTAGGTGACTTACTAAAACGAGTATGCCGCTCGTTGCAAATTGTTCGACATAGACTATAAAAATACAGAATAATTGATGTCGAATGAAAGTCATTCTACTCGCGCGTTTATGGTGAGTTACACTTTCAAAGATCGGGCCCCTGGTGTTTAATCTTTTTTTTTATTTTAAATTTTAATCGTTAATTTTTTTTTTACTGGAATGTTTTAAATCTCTACGAATTAACTATTTATTAATCTGTGCTAGTGCCCAAAGCTAAAACGTTTTAAATTCAATGCTGGAAGCAATGCTGATCTTGGAGCAAAAAAAACATTGAATGTGCCAGCTGCAATTGTAAAAGTCAATCAATGGAAAGGGCTTTAAACCGGGGATTCTTATCATAGGCGATGGGCTAGCAACCTGTTACTATATCTGAATCTCCATTCTACCAATATCTATATGTCATATATAATATCTATATCTATCTATCTATCTACTGTCCAGCTACTAGTCTAACCCGTAAGGGATAAAGACGAGATAATGCATCTGTATCAGTATAATTTTATACTATTACATCATACAATAGTCAATAAATGCTGGTGTGGGCATGTTATTAGGCGAAATGAAAATAACCCCATAAATCAGGTCCTCAATTTCCCTGAAAAACCTAAGGGTTTAGGCAGACCACCAGCCTCCAGAGGAGATCCAAAAGGCAAAGCTTGACCCTAGACAACCCGGAGCAGACACCTTGGCGCAGATGTACGAGAAGACCTGACCCCAATAAAATGGGAGAAGGGGTGGACAAAGAAGAAGAAGACATGATACAATAGTCCTTCAAGGCACTTCTTCTTTTCGAGTCGTAATGGCTATATTAGACCAGTATGTGGCCACGGCAATAGCATTGTCCTTGGCCTCGTTGAGGCTTTTCGAGTCGTAATGGCTATATTAGACCAGTATGTGGCCACGGCAATAGCATTGTCCTTGGCCTCGTTGAGGCTTTTCGAGTCGTAATGGCTATAGCAGATCAGGTGAGACCAGTATGTGGCCACGGCAATAGCATTGTCCTTGGCCTCGTTGAGGTCCTCCAAGGTGCATGAAATGGGGCAGTTGGGACATGCCAGGAGGTGATCCATCGTCTGGATCGCACCACAGTCGCACTGGTTATTGTTTAAAAAGCCCCACTTTTTTTCGAGGCACTGGCTTCAGTGCCTTGAAAAAAGTGGGGCTTTCAAGGCACTGAAGCCACCCAGTGGCGTAGCGTGCCTTGTCGGGGCCCCGTATAAAAAATTTTTTGGAGGCCCTTATATGGAGGTAAAGATTTTTTATAAAAGAAAAAAAATATTGTGAGAAGAAATATTTATTTATCACATAATTTAATAAAAAATCGAATTTTAAATACTTCATATTTAACGCTTAAGGCGGGAAAAAAAGGAATTGCTTTATAGAATTTTGTCATTTGTAAAATAAAATAAATTAGAAAGTTTTTATTCTTTTTCCTTACACACGGGGGCCCGTATAATTGATACGGCAAATACGGCGGTAGCTACGCCCCTGAAGCCACCACTAGCCGCAATGCTGGATCCAGGCGCTTGAGGCTTGAAGGAATAGTATCTATACCTTCACTTCATAGAAAAGTAGCAATCTTTCTGCACAAAGGGTAAATAAATAGCGACCCAAGATAATTTCCCGCCGGAAGTGTGAAAAGGGAATTCAATTCCCTTTTAACTTTGAATGCGAAAGCTTATTCGATCGAGTTTTTCCTTGAAAGTTCTAAATTGCTAAGGGCGGATCTAATTAGCGGTTTGCAAATCGAATAGCTCGGACTAGGTGATGTAGTTTGTAGAACTGTTATCAGCGACTTCGCCCGCAGGACAAAGGAAAAGTCTAGTGATATATATACTTATGGCTATTTGTTATCAAATACACAGAGTATTATGTAAAAATACCGAGATGGCCAAACACTGCGGCTGCAGAATTCTGATACCTGAAAAAAAAATCTGTGACTTACTGTACTTCCTACTGATATTATAAATGCGAAAGTTTGGATGTGAGTTTCTGAGGATGTTTGTTACTCAATCACGCAAAATCTACTGGATGGATTTCGATTAAATTTGGTATACGGGTAGAAAAATACCGGGAATAGCACATAGGGTGCTTTTTATCCCGTAATTCCCACGAAAGCCAAGCCCCGGGGCACGGCTTGTTTGCTCATGAGTAATTTATTAGTAGAAATTCTATAGTAGGTTAGGTAGGTTAATGGTAGCTCTGTTTAATGAATTTTGTCATTTTCTAATATTGAAGATTTTTATCTTGTTAATTTATCTCTACCTGTGATGTAGTAAATATTTTTTATTTAGAAACCATAGATTAGTTCTATTACTTATTTTCTGATTTTGAAAAACAATAATTTCAATTGTGATTGATTTAAAAATAAATATGAACTTGCGCTTTTAGCTTTTTTCCTTCGGAAGGAAGTACTAAAAGCGCAAGTTCATATCAAGTTCATAAGAAGGAAGGAAGGAATCCTTCCTTCCTTCGATTCTCACGACTCTTGACTCTGTCTACCCCGTAAGGGATAAAGACGTGATTCTATGTATGTATGTATGTATATATTTTGAGGTTTGACTAAAAATTTGCTTAAACTGCCCGTACTATTTACCAGCTAGCAAGTTTCCCGACCGGCTATGAGGATTTCAACCATAGAGCTAGCAAAAAATTTTTTTTATATGATTTTTTTTTTCTATGTCTATGATTTCAACTGCATTTTGCTATCCAGACTCGCGTAATATGATCTCGCAAGTTATATTTCATTTTAGTCCAGTCAGCGTTTTCGAAGCTGAACCGAGATAGAAAACATGTTAGGAATATAAGCGAATGCCTCAGCTAAACCCATCTGGCGTATAAAGTAAGTCTATATGGTTTAAGAAGAGCGGAGCCTCCTGCCACAGGCATCTTTGATAGCCTAAAAGGAGGCTCCAACACCTAGTTATAAGATCTGAATTTGTAAAATTAAATGGAAAATAAATATTTTTGATTTTGATTTTTTTTTTGATGGTAACACCATTAAAAAAATAAAAAATGATGGTTGATAGTAAAAACACACGCTTTACATACACTTTAAAACATATAAAAGTTGATTTTTAATGCTTCTAAGTAGATAGGCAAACGGCCCACCTGAAGAAAAGCGGTCACCGCAACGGACGCCTGTAACACCAGGGTATTAACAAAATATGAAATGTCGTTTTAGGTTTCCGATGTAGGGATTTATTTTTAATAAAATATTAATAAAAGAGGTAGATAACTCATTTTACAAAAAAAAAAAAAAAAAACTACGACGACGGCAGTTCTAGACCTCTTTCTCTAGATTCTTTACTTTTCCAATAGGTAACATTGACTTCTTCTTCTTCTTAGTCTTATCCAAATGACTGAGGGTCGTGACCACCAGTAGCTATAGCTCTCATGGCTTTCCAGGTAAGTAAGTACGTAACTCTTTATTGCACCATGAATATAAACAGGCAATGCACACATAAATACATATGCACGAACCCTGAAAACATAACCCTCCTTTTCTGGGCAGTCGCGAAATAAAATGCTTAGATAAACAGCACCAATCCTTCACAGATGTCACTAATATATTTAAAAACATTCACAGCCAAATATCTCGATGCTCGCAGCTTTCTGAAGATCGTTTAAGAAAGAGTTCCCATCTTTATATTCCAAAACCACACGACCAAATTCCCAATTCAGTATATCTCGATCCAAACCCAAGGTATAATAAAAATAAACGGGCTTATCTCCAAAACGAGGACGACTCAGTCTCTCGTAAGGCTGGGGATGGCCCGATATAGTGGGTAAGGATAGTCTATAGCCTTTTTATTTTTTCTATATCCCGCTGTGAAATGCCCATGGAAGTAATAAGTACCTTTGTACAAAGTACTTACTACTTCCATGGAAATGTCTGAGAGATGACCATAGAGATCTAGAGCGGCTGTTACTAAGTTTATGGTTTAATCATAGAGGGAATGTATAGCATAGACCTAATATTTCAGGACGTACCTAGCTCTATTAGCTCTATGATTTAGAGCCGGTCCACCAGATGAATATTCGTCCACATCATATATTAAAAAAAAAAAAAATTCTGTGGTCCACATAGATAGTTCCATCATGGAAGTAATAAAGTACTTACTACTTCCATGAGTTCCATATATTGTAAAGTGACGTCTTTGGAGAAAATGCAGTGGAGTTAGTTGCACCGCCTCTTCTCCACTTGCGCTTTAGGGGCGCTAGGCGGTAACCTTAGCTTTAAGTAGTTTTCTGACGTCAACTAACTAATCTATCTTATTAAGTACTTATATGACGATTTTTAAGCCTATTTAAATAAACAAATTTCATTGCAGAGCCACAGAAATAATAAATCTTCTCTTCAAAAAAGTTACAAAAAGCTATCATGCATAACGTCTTATCAATCTTATATAAATCTGCGTAATTGCCGCCAATAGCTTATTATATTGCCAACATAACAAAGGTTAGTACTGGTGTGATCAGATATCAAAAATTTAAAGGGTATCCTTACCCAAGATAGGCCATCGGCATCGTGGCAAACCAACCACATAATGGCCGGCCCAAGCTTTATCATACGATCAATTCGATGGGTCTGGGTACCTATCCTGTCAAGTTTTAGAAATAACTAGCTATTTCCCAGAACTTTGCTTCTGTAAGAATTTTGGGATTAAAATCTATACTATCTCTCAAAATGGAACAAAGTGTACAAACACATCAAGATAAGTTGAGTAGATTTAAAGTTATCAAGTGCCCAAAAACGGTCATTGAGCGAAAAAAATGCGTAGTGGTCACTGCCAAGCGGCTAGGACGCGTCGTGGCTCATAAAATCGTCAACAACGCCTTGTGGCAATCACAGAAAGGCCACAAGAACACGTATACTTAGGAAAGTGTTATTCTAAGTTTTATAATATCCTGTTGGAGCGTGAGCTCCATATAATAATAAAAGTAATCTTCAGGGTCGGTGTATGGTAATTTATTGGTAAAAACATAAGACCTAAAACAAATATAATAACGGTTAGAAAAGATAAAAAGACACACTTCACTATAAATTTAGAATTACTTCCGAAACAACTAATAAAACTTAATAATGCATACCCGATAAGGGTCTATAGTATAATAATATTTTAAAATAGCTTCACAAATAAAGTAATGTATATCGGTAGATACGAGGCCAAGAATGATAATCAGAATGCAGAATCGAATATGAATGAATCATAGACATAGAAAAAAAAAATCATTCTTAAAAAATTTTTTTGCTAGCTCTATGGAATGAGTACAGTTTAAAATTTATGACAGGTGAAATAAGTATGTATGTGCCAGCGCACGCATAAATGGATCCAAAGAGGATGAACGCGTCGCCGCGTTACACTGTTAGGTAAAACCTTGAATAATACCTACATCTAATAACTATTATTTATGTAACTTTAGCTCACTGCACGCCTTGGGCAACTGTCAGTGCAGTGAGTTCCTAATTTTAAAGAAATAAGAAAGAAAGAATAAGAAATACCAAAATTCGTCCGTCAACTTTGCTATTTAATAAGTTTTCCTTTCCAAAACATTTTCTACAGTGAAATATCGCACGGTCGACTGAAACATGAGAAATAAGTGTGTCAATTCGAGGAAGGTCAAGAGATTTCTCAATTTCCTGAAAAAGTTTGGGACCAATCCACTTCGGGCAATTTTCCCCCATCAGCGTAGGGAACGGCGAGTCAGCCGGTTTGAGGCAAAAAGGTCTTTATCTACTGTACGGGGTTTCCGATATCTCTCACGTGCAAATTATTATTAACATGTTTAAGAAAATTTCCCAGTAAATGCCGTTTTTTATTATTCTTCTTATTTAAGAGACGCGCTCTTGTCGGTGGAGTATACACCACACTTCTTTATTCTTTGCTTTGATACGACACGACGTCTGCCTTCTCTTTCAGTTGGCTTTCATAACTCTTTCTCGGTCTCCCTGGACTTCTTCTTTCCTTTGATTACCTTCTAAAAATTTGATTACCTTTCATTGCATCCACATTCCTATAATTACCTTATCAAAATATTTGATTGATTAATTGCTAAGGGTATGTAATGTTAGTCATAAAAAGTTACCGAACTCTTAAACGTATTTTAGTTAAAATATGTTTGGTCATATCTCTCTTTCCAATTGACATAGAAGTATGAGTCAAAACCAAGTAGTTAACTTTTATGAATAAGACGGCAAGTAAGCATTTGGGATTGGGATGAGATTAAATTAAGATGAGAATGAATTTCTCTTTTTAAATTCATGAATATTCATATTTGTAAATGACGATACAAAGTACTAAAATTGCCTCCCAACGAGAAAACTCACAAAAATGTTTTTTTTATTAAAAAAAAAACTTGTTTTAATGAGTACCCAATGGACGACCACCTTTACAAAAGTATGACAAGTACTCATTGCAGCCGAGCCCAACAGCCCGTGAAGCTTACTTGGCAAAGCTTTTTGCTTTAATTTGTTCAAATTTAAATGAGCTACTTTTGCCAGATTTCATCAATATACGCTTTGTTAATGTGTATAGGTAGTAGTTGCGTAATGGGAAATTTGAGCTCCTGTGGGAATTTCGAGAAAAAAATAGAAAAAACGATTATCTTGGCAATGCTAATTGAAATGATGCACGCATGAGTAATATTCGAACCTAACCCTTTAGATCACTCACAACCACCACTGCTTCACTCACTTCCCTTACTTCACTCTATGAAAATGTATCAATTAACTTGCCTGCTGTGTATGTGTTTGTACAAATAAATAATTTATCTATCTATCTTCTAGTATAAGTAATAATAAGTAAGTATAGAATAGCACCAACCCATCTCTTCCCGTGGGTGTCGTAAGAGGCGACTAAGGGATTTATAACACCGGAGGATGGGCAGCAGCATCTTTCCGCGTACTATGCCATCACACTGCGATCGCCAACCCGCCTGCCAAGCGTGGCGATTACGGCAAAACCCTCCATGGATAAAATCATTGGGGGAGGCCTTTGTCCAGCAGTGGACGTCTTTAGGCTGAGAGAGAGAGAGAAGTAATAACCTCTTTCCTAGATAATATATTGGGTACCAAAATCATTTGCAGTTTTTCCCTATAACTTATAGTTCGAGACGCGACCCCTTTCAAAATGAGATGTAGGGTATTAAGTAGTCTAACGTCAATAACAAAATATATTGCTTTCGCTAGACGGGGAGGCAACTTCATAACTTTTTTATAATCGACTTCCGATCGAAATGGAAGTTCTTGACATTATTTTTTTTCTGTGTATTATATGTTTCTATCATGATATAACTGAATATATTCGCGTGATATGAACAGATTGCAATGATTTTTCTCTTCGGTTTTTCTATAAATTGTGGTTGTTCAAGAAATTTAATCAAATTGATAAAACAAACAATTAAATAATGGTCTTGGCTCTTTAATTATTGATGAAGCTAAATTTTTAAGGTTTAGACAATTAGCATCAATATTAATTGCTCAAAAAAATATTGAGGCTTTTGTTTCTATCTGTAATTATTTTAAAATACGAAAGAAAATAGTTACAAGTAAGTACAATTATAAACCTTCTTTTTTACTGCAATCGAATAAAAAATCTCTTTGAAAAATTCCAAAAATACCAGGTATTCCATCACTGTAGCAAACCAAAAACCTAATATCCTTTTGTGTGTTTGTTTGGAGATGAAACGTTCAAAAACGTGACGATCAAAAGCATTCATGTGCCAGGGTGATGGATAACGGATCCAACAAAGACGTCTCTGAAATCCAACATTCAGTCTCAATCTCAATGGAATTGGACCTTTAAATATTCTCTATGGGCTATCTTTTTTTTTTGAATGAGGCATTTTCCGAAACCAAAATTTAAAAAAAATTGTTCAGATGGCGCTTAAGAAAAAGGCGAGTCCATAAAAAAAGTAGAAATTCACGGGATTGGCATTTTTTTTTTGATATAAAATTTAGTAAAATAAAACATCTAAAAGTATCAATATTGTGATTTGTGCAACTGTCAAACTGTTAGGTGATTTTTTTCTGTCTCTGGTTGACAAGAAAAAGCGCACCATATAGGTTCAGCCATTATTACGACTCGGCTTTCATAAAACGCTATCTGTTGAGACTTTTTATACTGATTTTTTTTCTTAATTTAGCTGTCAGAAAATTGCTCATTTTAGGTATAAAGGACTTTCTTTCCGGTCCGGAAGACCGTGTTGCTCAAAGTTCATAGGATCCAACAAGTTTTAGGGTACCATAAAAGGTAAAAACGGAACCCTTATACAATCACTTTGTTGTCAACCCGTCTTTTTGTATGTCTATTAAGTTTATCACCAATCCGTATCAAGTATCAAGATGAAATTTATATCAGATGGCCCAATAAAGATCACTCATATTTTTTTTCTTAAATATCTCCTATGTTCAGACACAGACCAGTTACAGTTTTATCATATCTATTGAAAGGTACCTACCAACTTGAATCTACGGTCCCTATCGGCTAGGAAATAATGAAAATCAAACTTCTATGTGAAAATAACCACGACACGGAACCCCTACGCTACAGAGGCCTATTAAAGATTCCACGAAAATGTAAGAATGAACCGTAATAAACAAAATATCATCGTATATTGGAAATAGCTCAAATACTTTGTAAGCCAATAATGGATTCGGAGTATTACAAAGGATAAAAACAAAATTGCTTTATTTTATTGCTAAACGATATTGAATGAACTCCATCAAATATTAATATATTGCTAGCGTTTGCACACGGCTTTTCTCGCTTCATGGGACATGACAAGTAGATGGAAGTAATATCTAGGGTCATTATCATTGTATACCCTAAAATATAACCCGTCTTAACCCGTGTGGTTCCCGGGTTAGAATAGGACCACTCCATCTCATTCCATGGATGTCGTAAGAGGCGACTAAGGGAAATGCTTCCGATGGGCAGCAGCGTCGGAAGCTCACAACTCGCCTGCCAAGCGTGGTGAGTATGGCAAATCCCCCCAAAATCTTGGGGGAGACCTTTATCCAGCAGTGGATATTTTGCGGTTGTAATGATGATGATGATGATGACCCTAAAATACAATGTATTATTACAATAACAGAAAAAAAACTTACATACATACATACATAGAATCACGTCTTTATCCCTTACGGGGTAGACAGAGCCAAGAGTCGTGAGACTCGAAGGCCACGTTTAGCTGAATAGTGAGCAGAAGCATCAGAGATGATGGAATGGAGATTCAGGTATAAAAACTTAACTAGAAAATTAACCTAACACTACCTTAGAACCTGAGATATTAACTATAGTAAAGTAAATTCCCAGCGGAAATTGGTAATAATTTGTAAGTATATTAGGTCATTACAATATACATTAAGAAATCGTGATAAAAATACAGAATTGTCTCAGTTACTATAACTAACAAACATATAAATAAACAAACATATAAATAAACAATAGGTTTATAACATACTAGCTTTTGCCCGCGGCTTCGCCCGCGTGAATTTCCCACGGGAACAGTGCTTTTTCCCGGGATAAAAAGTAGCCTATGTGCTATTCCAGGTCATTATCTACCTCTGTACCAAATTTCATCGAAATCCGTCCAGTAGATTTTGCGTGATTGAGTAACAAACATCCTCACAAACTCACAAACTCACAAATTCACAAATTCACAAACTCACAAACTCACATCCAAACTTTCGCATTTATAATATTAGTATGGATTTGCTCGTAAAGTGTCACTTATTTCACCAATTTCAATATTGTATTGTATCTCATTACGCACTTGTGCGTTATTGTAAAGTAAGACGCACGCTCCGTCTAAAATCGAACGATATTTTTTAAAATCTTAGCAAATAGTTTTTATGTCCTAGAAGTGGTCGACAATTTTTTTTTTAACGCCTCGGCTTTTATTTTCAACTTACCGCACTTATATCATAATGTACTATTACATAATTGCTTATTTTGAAAACATGTCAGTATATCATCAATACATATAATAAAACTGTAACTGCTCTGTGTCTGTACATAGAAGATTTCTAAGAAAAAAAACTATGAGGGGTCTTTATGGGGCCAATAAAAGCCAAAACCTGTCTGTCTTTCTGTCTATATGTTTGTACGCGCATTACGCAAAAACTACTTGACCAAATTTGATGCGGTTTTCACTGTTGAATTATAATATATAAATATATATAAATCTTGATACGCCGCTTAGAACCTGAGATATGCGCGAATGAAGTCGCGGGCACAGGCTAGTTCGAACCAACCAAGCTGGAAGCGAGGCCGAAGGCCGAGCTTCCAGCTGGTTGGTTCCCCTATATATATATAGCTGCATTACCACTCACTGACTCACTGACTGATTGACATAATTAGTTTGTTCTACGGAACTCACAACTGGGAAAAAGTAATGATGGGGAAGTGTGGAGGGGGGTTAGGAGGCACCGGGAAAAATACGAAAGTGGAACTTGGAGCAGTTCCGGACTGATAGGGGGTACTGCCCGCGGAAACCATAATAGATAGGTGGGGGGTGCTCGACCAAATGTCATAGAGGACCCTGGGCAACGACCACAGCCGGCGGTAGTCTATGGTTTTTTTGACTTTTTTTTTTTCTCCATACTAAATTTTGTTTTTTCATACAAACTTCATTGGGGATTTTGGGGGGGAAAACGGACTCGTAGACTTTTACCGTCATAGACAATTTTTTATGTTGAGACCGTGGGACCCCCAAACTGACAGGTTTTTTTTTTTTTCGAAATTTTTTTCGAAGAGTTTTGTATGGGCCAGCCAAGTCACTAGCCGGGGAGCCGAGGCCGAAGGCCGAGGCTCCGCGGCAAGCGAGGCCGGAGGCCGAGCTCCGTCTCGTGCGAAAAGAGCGAGGCGAGGCCGTAGGCCGAGCCCCTCCCCCCCCACTATCTCCTTGACCAATGAAGCGGTCATACAAAGTATCGAGGCCGCAGGCCGAGCCCTTCCCCCCTTCCCATTTTTTATTAAAAAGAGAGGTGTGAGGCCGTAGGCAGAGCTAAGTGGCGAGGCCGCAGGCCGAGCCCTTCATCCTTTTCCTTTTTTTTTTATTAAAATGGTGGTGTGAGGCCAAAGGCCGAACTAAATGGCGAGGCCGTAGGCCGAGCCCTTCCTCCCCTTCCTTTTTTTAAAATAAAATAAGGGATGTGAGGCCGTAGGCCAAACTTAATGGCGAGGCCGAAGGCCGAGCCCTTCGCCCCCTTCCATTTTTTTAAATAAAATAAGAGTTGTGAGGCCATAGGCCGAGCAAAGCGGCGAGGCCGCAGGCCGAGCCCTTCACCCCTTCCCTTTTTTTATTAAAATGGTTGTGTGAGGCCGAAGGCCGAACTAATTGGCGAGGCCGTAGGCCGAGCCCTTCCTCCCCTTCCTTTTTTTTAAAAAATAAAATAAAGGGATGTGAGGCCGTAGGCCAAACTTAATGGCGAGGCCGAAGGCCGAGCCCTTCGCCCCTTTCCATTTTTTTTAAATAAAATAAGAGTTGTGAGGCCATAGGCCGAGCAAAGCGGCGAGGCCGTAGGCCGAGCCCTTCCTCCCCTTCCTTTTTTAAAAATAAAATAAGGGATGTGAGGCCGTAGGCCGAACTTAATGGCGAGGCCGAAGGCCGAGCTCCCCCAGCCGCGTAAGCGAGGCCGCAGGCCGAGCTGCGTCCAGGCGAGGCCGAAGACCGAGCTCCGTCTCGTGGGAAAAGAATTGGGCGAGGCCAAAGGCCGAGCCATTCATGGACGACGTGATGATGACAACTCATACCTCGAGTCACCAGCCGGGGAGCCGAGGCCGAAGGCCGAGGCTCCGCGGCAAGCGAGGCCGCAGGCCGAGCTGCGTATATGAATCCGAGAGGCGAGGCGAGGCCGGAGGCCGAGCCCCTCCTCCAGCCGGGGCAAGCGAGGCCGAAGGCCGAGCTTGCGCCGCCAGCGAGGCCGTAGGCCGAGCTGCGTTTTAACAGCAAGATCAAAAGACAGAGCAGCCTTTCGGCTCTTCACCTAATCCCAACCGACAACATTTCTTTGTAGATGACTTTTTCATAATTTCCCTAAAGATTTTCAACCTTTCGGAACTGCTTTTTTATAATTGCCCTGCACAGCACGCGAGGTGCTTGCACCTCGCGCAGCACGCGACATCTAGTCTATATATATAATTCAAAGTTGACTGACTGACATAGTGATCTATCAACGCACAGCCCAAACCACTGGACGGATCGGGCTGAAATTTGGCATGCAGGTAGATGTTATGACGTAAGCATCCGCTAAGAAAGGATTAACGCGAGCGAAGCCGCGGGCAAAAGCTAGTTGGTAATAAGAAACATGACATAATTAACAGAATACTGAATATATTTAGGTGATTTATAATCACCCTGAATTTGTGAGTGGCATTGTACCTCCATCGTTTACCGGAAGGGTAAGCTCAAAGCTCTAAGCTCTGAGAAAGCTCTATTGTGCGTGCCGTACAATAGATCAAGCGGTTGTTGTATGTACCGACGGGAAAATGAGCACCGGAAAGCAACGAGCTTTCGAAATATCGATATATTTAAATGCGAAAGTGAGTTTATTTGTTTATATGTGTAGGGGTAAACTACACTTTAAATAAATTGATATGATTATACTTATATTTCGTCGCTTCATTCTTCAGATATAAGTAAATTAACCAGGTAGTCCCCTTTTCCTACAGGCAACATTGCACGATTTTTTAAAGACTAATCGATTCAATCGATTGGATATTTTTTTTTTTTTTTTATGTAGGTAGTTTCATTACTTCGTGGCGTCCGTTACAACTTGGCGTCATTCCTTTTTCGTGCATGGCAGCGCAAGCACGTATCAGTCCGTAAATTTATTTTTAAATTCAAATTGGAATAACGGATTACCTAGTGATTAAACATCATGCCTAAGCGTCGTCACCAAGAAAAAATAGATTATTACAAGAAAAAATTGAGACGTTTGGAGGAAAAGTCAGAACGTAGAAGCCGTCGAATTATTCATTCTTCGGACTCCGAACGAAATTCAGGTAAGTCTATTTTATTTGCTTAGTGAAATAAATAGTGCTTTTCGGTGATCGACGTGAATTCAAGGGTATCAATTAATATTTGCCTAGAGGTTGACCGTGTGTCAACACGTGGTACTTTATTGCCTGGAGGTTAACCGTGTGTTAACACGATGGCGTATCTCAGTATAACGAGTATTACTCGTCATTTTTAGCAATACCTTATTCACATCAATAAATTAATGTTGATCGTGTGGTACTTTTCATGCCTGGAGGTGAGCCGCGTGCTCTCACGATGGTAACTCCTTGTAAGTACATAATGTACAAATCACTATTATTAATCGGCTCTTCTCAATTCCTTTCTAGATGACGAGCCGACAGACCACGTTGATATAATTCTCGAGAATAATCCCTCTGAACTCGATATGACATCCAATGTTATCGAAGACCAGAAAAATCTGGAAGTTGAACAGGCTGAGCAAGAACTGGATCCAGAAATCCTGTCAGCCCTCGGGGAGTCTACCGAGGAGTCGCCTAAATTTGGTGAGAAAATCCACGACAACCTAGCTCATCTCTGAATGCCTATATTGCGTAAGGGTTTAAGTAAAGAAACCAAGGATAAGTTATTAAAATAATATCTTATCCCGGAGAATTGCACCCTATTGCAGGCTCCAAAGCTGAATCCTGAAATTTCAGCTGCGATCACTGATGCGTCGCGAATCCGCGATAAAAGAGTAGAATCTGTTCAACAGCAATTGGGTTTAGGCATCACAGCCCTAAACAAGGCGTTAACTTTACTTATAAGTGACGATGGTAACAAACTTAAAGCTATAAAATTATTAAGCGATAGTAGTCGAATTTTATGCGATTTGCACCATGTGGAGACACAAGCCAGAGTCAAATTTGTCACTCCAGGATTGGATAAGTCCTTCTTAACTGTTATCCAGGATGTAAATAGGGATGATATGCTTTTTGGAAATAAATTGTCCGAAAAAATCAAAGCCTCGAAAGTAATCGAGAAACAAGGATTGCAGATTAAAAAAGCTGCTTCAAATCAAAAAACATCCTCAGTAACTTCTCAACCATCTACGAGTCGGCCTCGATCCCAGGTAAACTGGCCAGGCCCTCCTCGCCATTTTTCGAACAGGGGGGGGCGAGGGGGGTCGAGGAAACCTACATCTGCGGTAACAGCCAGTCGCAGAGCACCTCCAACAACCCAGAAGACTCCGGCTCAGCCCAAGCAGCAGCGTGCTCCTCAACAGCAATAGAGGTACATGCTGGCAGAATTAAATATTTTTATAACTGTTGGCTTAACATTACTAAAAATCCCTTGGTTCTAGAGTGGGTTAGTAATGGATATTCTATTTCATTCTGTAAAAAAGCGCAACAAAAGTTCTCCCCTCGTAACTCGTTAACGCCTAATGAGGATTCAGATATGGTTATTGCTATCGAAAAATTATGTACTTGACTTAGGTGCTATTTCTAAGTGCTCGAGGAACCAAGGCACTTTCTTCTCCAGTATATTTTTAGCACCAAAGCCAAACGGTGGCAAACGTTTTATACTTAACTTAAAACCACTAAATAAGTTTATTTCAAAATTACATTTTAAAATGGAAGACCATAGGACAGCACTTAAACTTTTACCTGAAAGAGGCTTTGCTGCAACTATTGATCTCATAGAAGCTTATTTTTTGATCCCAGTTTGCGAGCAGGATCGTAAATACCTATGTTTCGAATACAGCGGTATTTGTTACCAGTTTAACGCTCTGCCCTATGGCCTATCTGTTGCACCTCGGGTTTTTACAAAAATCATGAAAGAAGTAATCAATCATTTAAGATCTCGAGGATATAAATCCGTAATATATCTTGACGATTTAATGTGCATCGGTTGTAATTTTGAAGAATGTTCCGAAAATGTTTCGGAGACCTTAAAGTTATTACACTGTTTGGGATTCATAGTTAATTATGAAAAAAGTGTGTTGGTTCCTCAGCAGATTTGTAAGTTTCTAGGCTTTGTCTTTAATACAAACAATATGTCAATTTCTTTGCCTATAGATAAGAAAGACAAAATATTAAAATTAATTAATCATTATCTTTCTTTACCAAGATGCACAGTAAGAGAATTCTCACAATTAATTGGAATACTTATAGCCGCCTGCCCAGCGGTTAGATATGGTTGGTTATATACCAAAAACCTTGAAAGGCATAAACACTTAGCATTGCAAAAATTTCAAAATTTTGATTCAAAAATCACATTGCCAACAACAATCTTACCAGATTTGAAATGGTGGCATGACAATATAACATCTTCTTATAACGACATGCAACCTGATAAACATTTTACATTAGAGATTTTTACCGATGCCTCTCGGACTGGCTGGGGCGCTTTTTGTAATGGTAATAGAATAAATGGTGGATGGAAGGATGAAGAATTGTCCTACCATATTAATTATCTAGAATTATTGGCTATTTTTCTAGCTCTTAAGTGTTTTGCCCGAGACCTCTCTGACTGTGCAATCTTGTTAAGAGTAGATAATTCAACGGCTGTATGTTACATTAATCGGATGGGAGGTATTCAATTTCCACACCTGCATGAATTGGCAAAATCAATTTGGCAGTGGTGCGAGATGCGTAACATTTGGCTGTTCGCATCTTACATAAATACTCGCGATAACATAGAAGCCGACGAAGAGTCTAGAAAGATAAATATTGATACCGAATGGGAACTATCCCATTGGGCATTCCAAACCATAGTTAGTTCCCTTGGTTCACCGGATATAGACTTGTTCGCATCACGCACCAATGCCAAATGCCAACGTTACATATCCTGGAAGAAAGACCCTGAGGCTGAAACGATAGATGCGTTCACTGTGAATTGGAGCTCATTTTTATTTTACGCATTCCCTCCTTTTTCCTTAATCTTAAAATGTCTGCGAAAGATAATACAGGACAAAGCCCAAGGAATACTTGTGTTTCCTTATTGGCCTGGTCAGCCTTGGTTCCCCCTGCTCAGGAATATGTTAGTCACTGATATTATTTACTTTAATCCTAACCGAGATCTTTTGAAATCTCGTTTCAGGAACTCACATCCGCTGTACAAAACCCTTACCCTGGGAGCAGCGATGCTCTCCGGAAAGCTTTTACAAGACGGAACGTCCCATCAGTAGCTCTTGATCTGATGGAGGGATCTATCTCAGCAAATACGCTAAGACAATATGAGGTCACTTATAGACTCTGGTGGACATTCTGTAATAAAATCGGTTGTGATAGTTTTGAATGTTCCGTTCCACTTATTATGACATTTTTATGTGAACAATTTAGGAACGGGTGCTCGTATGGTACTATCAACAGTCACAGGTCTGCCTTATCGCTTCTGCTTGGAAACGATATTGGTTCAGACGATAGAATAAAAAGGCTCCTTAAGGGCATTTTTAAGAAAAAACCGTCTCAGCCCAAGTATGCGGCCACTTGGGATCCCAAATTAGTTCTGGACCATATATCTTGTTGGATTCCTAACAGAGACTTATCTTTAGAAAAGTTAACTAAAAAATTAGTTGTGTTGCTAGCTTTATGTACAGCGCACCGAGTTCAAACACTGTCGCTTATTAGATTGCAGAATGTCCATAGGTCTAAAAGTGGTATTAAGATACGAATTTCTGAGATTATCAAGACTTCGGCGGCTGGTAGACAGCAACCCATTCTGTATTTACCATATTTTAGGGAAAATACAGACATATGCCCTGCTACAACCATGGACGATTATATCCATGTCACTTCTCAGTTAAGACCCAATAACGTAGATAATCTGTTTATCACACATAAAAAGCCTTATAAGAAGGCGTCGTCCCAGTCTATTAGTAGATGGATACGACAAACACTAGCAGAGAGCGGCGTCGACGTGAGTATGTTCACTGCACATAGCACACGACACGCCTCCACGTCGACGGCGGCCTCTGCTGGAGTAGGTTTGGACATTATAAGAAAAACGGCTGGTTGGTCCAATACCTCCCAGACCTTTGCTAATTTTTACAATCGTCCAATTATAGACGACAGTACATTTGCTCGATCAGTTTGCGGTATAGCAAATTAAGATTAAATAATAGCTTTATAATCTCTAATCTGATTAGAAATTGACATTTTGTTTTGTTACAAAATTAATATTCAGAATCATATTTTCTTTGTTAGATAAATTTAGAGTGAATACTTAATAAAAACTTTTCTAATAAATCATATGTTGTTTTATGTATGTACATATAAAACCTTAAAAAACTTACTCTCTAAAAATCTACCTGTTTAATTTACTTATATCTGAAGAATGAAGCGACGAAATATAATAGATGATCAAACGAACTTCTGGAAGCGAAGTTCGATCATTATTATATGAGTCGCTTCATTCGAAGATATAAAACACCCACCCACCCGTATCCCTGTATCTTAGAAAAGTTTTCTATATCTTCTCTAAACTAATGACGCCAAGTTGTAACGGACGCCACGAAGTAATGAAACTACCTACATAAAAAAAAATAAAAATAAAAAAAATAAAATATCCAATCGATTGAATCGATTAGTCTTTAAAAAATCGTGCAATGTTGCCTGTAGGAAAAGGGGACTACCTGGTTAATTTACTTATATCTGAAGAATGAAGCGACGAAATATAATAATGATCGAACTTCGCTTCCAGAAGTTCGTTTGATCATCTAATATTGAAAACGCGGCGCTTGATACATTCCAATGAAATTGTGAAATAATTACAAAACTTCTAAAATGTACGAATATAGCTCGTACAATATGTTTATTATGGTAACAATGTTACCTCATCAAGCTTTATCTACTGAACCAATCTTCCTGAAATTTCGAATACACAACACATAGTTAGAGTATTGAGAAGGACATAGGGTACCTTTCATTCCGGGAAAAAGCACTGTTCCCGTGGGAAATTCACGCGAGCGAAGCCGCGGACACAAGCTAGTCCTAACTAATATTATAAATGCGAAAGTGTGTTTGTTTGTTTATTTCTTTATTGTTCGTTTGTAACCTCTTCACGATTTATCTACTGCAACAATCTTTCTGAAATTTTAAATACATTTAGTTAGAAATACTGAGAAGGACATAGGTGACTGACCTTTTATCCCCGGAAAAAGCACTGTTCCCGTGGGAAATTCACGCGGGCGAAGCCGCGGGTAAAAGCTAGTAATCTATAACATTCCTAATATCTATAGACACAATCTAATGAATCCTCTCAGTTTGACCTAGATTTAAAGGTATTAAGCCAAATCTAGGATTAGTCATGGTCGTAATAGAATACGGTATAGCGTGCGTATAATAGCGTATATATAAAGCGTGAAAATTACCTAGTTCAGGAGATATGAGGGAAAATTCTATCTACGAAGTTTATCCGTAATGGCAAAAGAGATTTTTTTTGTTAGTTTTATGTTGAACTAGCTTTTGCCCGCGGCTTCGCCCGCGTGCATTTCCCACGGGCACAGTGCTTTTTCCCGGGATGAAAGGTACCCAATGTCCTTCTTCGTACTTCTAACTATGTGTATGCAATTTCAGGGAGATTGGTTCAGTAGATGAAGCGTGAAGAGGTAACAAACAAACTCACTTTCGCATTTATAATATTAGTTAGGATTATTTACTAGCTCCGCCCTGGGACACCGCTCCTGTGGAAATTTCAGGGTAAAATGCTATGTAATATCTACGCCAACCCTTTCTGTTCTGGGCCATCGCAATCCAAGAGCAAAAGCTAGTATTTACATAACCGTCGACACAAAAGATGATGAATGATATCATCAATACATAACTGTAACTGGTTTGTGTCTGTACATAAGAGAAATTAAGGAAAACAAATCATGGGGGGTCTAGGGCCAATAGAAGCCAAAACGATTTTTCTAGAACCTTTATCTGTCTGTCTGCCTTTCTGCCTGTCTGTCTGTATGTTTGTACGCAAAAGCTACTGGACTTAATTTGATGCGGTTTTCACAGTTATTGTTGAAGGTCTAACTTAAAAATCTGGCATAGGTGTCATCTTGATACGTCACTTACGTGAGATATAAACAATATATAAACTAGTCGTTCGCTGCGAACGTAGACCTCGCGACTATTAAAATACAATATTTATTTTCACAAAAAATGAAATATCTCAAAAACGGCTGGACCGATTTTGATGCCCAACGAACTTGAAAATTCTATTGATATTTCCTACATGCCTACCAAATTTCATCAAAATCGGACCATCGGTTCGGCTGTTATCGCGGTACAAACATACATACATACATACATACATACATACATACATACATACATACATACAAACAATGTGTTTCGCCCCCAACTCGATTTAGAGACCTTCGCTCGCTTCGCTCGCTCGGTCAATAAATAAATGAAATAAATAAATAAATATGAAATTACGTGTGGACGAAGTTCGCGGGCATAAGTTTAGTAATAAATGCTATTTTGGTGTGATGGCCACTTCACATTGTTTTGCATTTCAAAGGACAAGCCCAACGATAAACAACATTGCATAAAGAAAATAAATTCAAATTGAAAAGCTCCAAAAAATATAACCCAGACTAATTTACATGAAAACATTCCGAGTTTCAAGTTACATTAGAAGTATACAAAATAGTGTTAGTACAGATGTTTGTCTGTCATTTTGGTGGGTTAGAAGGTTCAAAACCAAATCCTATATCTTCGTAGACTAATTTATTTATTTAAAACTGTATAACAAAATTACAAAATATTGCAAATCAATTATGTACAAATGGTGAACTTAGAGCCATATTTATTTATTTATTCACAACTTCCAACTATCATGACATGACAGGTGAACCTAAGGCACCAAACACACGAGCAGCATTTTGCTGTCGACCACCCAACTGCATGCTATCGACCACCCAACTGCATGCTGTCGATGCAGCAAACTGCATGCTGCCGATGCAGCAAACTTCAGCAGTCGACTAACACCAGCAGCTCCAACTTCACGTCGGCATTAGCATCGACCAATGGTGACAGCTAGCCTCAGCAAACTTTTTGCAATCGACTGACGAAACTGCGCGCGACGTGAAGTCAAAGCTGCCGCTGTGAGTCGACTGCTGAAGTTGCCGAAGTTTGCTGCGTCGACAGCATGCAGTTGGGTGGTCGACAGCAAAATGCTGCTCGTGTTTTTGGTGCCTTATGCGATAGTGCAGATCCTATAGCATATATTTAACCCTTCTCGTGTGAATTTACTCAGCGAGCAACATATGGCATTCTACTAGTCTACAGAGTAAACTAATCTGACTTATGTATGCTAAATTAAAATAAAATACAGAAACAACGTAGAAAATGCGTCGTACAAATAGGCAATTTCTTTCGGGAAATCTATACATATAAAACATAGGAGATAATAAAGTAAAATTATATGAGGGGTAAGAGGACTCTATCAGGCATCAGGCTAATAAAAGCCAAAATATTTTTTTTTTCAATTATTATCTGTGTCTCATTCTTAGGTTATAACTCTATGAACTCAATATTTTGTGATTTCAGTACATTCTGCAGTCGTGTCAGTGAAATTTATTCGGCTGAGTGTACCGTCTTAATTTAAATAAGGAAATTTTGAGGCTTAGTGGATAAATGGGACGCTCTTAAGAAAATATTTACTTACCTATATACCTACTTACTTACTTATTTCGATGGCTCGACAACCCAAAGAGGATCTTGGCCTTCGATACTAGAAGCTTCTACTCCTTCCTGTTCTGCGCTACTTCCTGCCAATCGGCTCTTTGGAGGGCCTCCAGATCTCTTAGGACCTCATCCCTCAGAGGTATCTGGGCCGGCCGACAGGTCGTTTCCCGCTTGGTCGTCCCTTATACGCTCTTTTAGCTGTGCTCTACCTATATACCTTCAGATATCTATTATAATAATAATGAAATTAATTACATATTCAAATGCAGTTTCACGTCTTTATCCCTAACAGGCTAAACAGAGTTTTGAGACTTCAAAGCCACGCCAAATTACCTAAATAGTGGGCTTATTGGTGGAATGGAGATTCAGATATAAGTTGTAACAGGTTGCTAGCACATCGCCTATGACAAGAAGCCCCAGTTCAAAACCCTTAGTTTATCCCCTTGAAGAACTTCGTGGCCTAACGGTGATCACGCCGGAATACCACACCAGAGGTCCCGGGTTCGATCCCCGGTCAGGTCAAGATGTAAAATAAACTTTTACAGATTGACTTGGGTCTTGGATATGTATGAATATGTATTTGCTATAAAATATAGTATCGTTGAGTTAGTATCCCATAACACAAGTATCGAACTTACTTTGGGGCTAACTCAATCTGTGTGATTCGTACGTATATATTTATCGGGTAAAGATCAGTCACCTAGATACTAAAGATTATTCTAATGTTTATTAAGTTACATCAAAGTCTTGGGTTATATCCTAAGGGAAATAAACTTGTTTGAGCCCGCGCCTCAAGGCTTTTCGTGATATTTCCATTGATATTTTTCAAATCCTCGGCATAAAAATAGTACAATATTATGTTACTAGCTACGCCACGGGGCTTCTCTCCTGTCGGAATGTCGGGATAAAAAGTACCCTATATGCTATTCCCGGTTATTTTTCTACCCGTGTACCAAATTTCATCCGTGCAGTAGATTTTGCTTGATTGAGTAACAAACATCCTCACAAACTCACATCCAAACTTTCACATATATACTAGCTCTTGTCCGGCTTCGCCTGTATGAATTTCCCACGGGATCAGTGTTTTTCCGGGATGAAAGGTACCCTATGTCCTTCTCAGTACTTCTAACTATGTGTATGCGAAATTTCAAGAAGATTGGTTCAGTAGATAAAGCGTGAAGGGGTAACAAACAAACTCGCTTTCGTATTTATAATATTAGTAAGGATGTCTATGATCAAATCTTACTATATTATGATCCCATCCCACATAAACATAAAAGCGAAAGTTTGTATGTGAAGTTTGTATGTAATGTTTGTTACCCAATCACGCAAAATCTACTGGACGGATTTCAATAAAATTTGGTACACGGGTAGAAAAATACCGGGAATAGCACATAGGGTACTTTTTATCCTGAAATTCCCGCGAAAGCGAAGCCCCGGAGCACAGCTCGTATCAAAATCAAAAATTCCTTATAAAAACTTGATCAAACTATCTGATATATCAAATTGCTTTTAAACAATGCAGACTATTACTATGACAATTCACAAGAAATGTATTTCTCATGACAACAGTTACGCTTTGGTGCCATTCAATCAAGTATATGACTTGTATACATTTCCTACTGATACTTCCTAGTGCGACATAACAATTATGGGTTGCATGCGGTTCTGCGATGTTTTATTAGCGTTCTGTATGTGTTAAAGAACCTTTATTTACTAACTATGCGCCAGGGTTCCGCTCCCGTAAGAATTTTCGGATAAAAAGTACCCAAAGTGCTCTTTTAGTGGAATTAACCCTTCAAGATGCTGAAATCGGGAGTGAAAGTTTTTACGAAACAAGCTAATTATTCAAAAATAAAGAAACACGACTGACAACTTACATAGCCTATGTCATTCGGGCTTATGCAAGGAATCTAACAATACCTCTCACATCAAAATCTGTTAAGCCGTTCAGGACTTATGGTAGAATAAAGAAATTACATACATACATACATGAACCCTGAAAACATAACACTCCTTTTTGGTCAGTCGTGTAAAAAGTAAGCCGTCATAGGACGTCCGGCAGATGTAAAAAAATAAGCATCGTGCCATTTTCCGTCACGGTATTCGAGTCTTTTTCCTGCCAAGCGGGGCCAATAACACAAGATAATTTTTGCCGCGGCCGAAAGCGTGTTAGAGCTAAGTAGCTTATAATATGGAACATAAATTTTTCCATCTCTCTCTCTCTCTCTCTCTCAGCCGAAAGACGTCCACTGCTGGACAAAGGCCTCCCCAAGGATTTCCATAACGACCGGTCCTGCGCTGCCCGCATTTTTTACATCTAATTTTTTATAATCGTAGCACTGATTCATCATAAATAATAAATTTCTATTAAATCGTTCTTACATTTCCGATGGAAATAATGGTAATTATATTATCAGGGTAAAATATAATAAAATTATGTTACAATACGCATGAATTAACGTTCATTTGCCTCCAAACTTGTATTCAATTACGAGTAAATTCAAACTTCTGTTCTGAAGATGATAAACAAACCAAGGTAAGCTTAGTGATCCTTCCGAAAGTTAGTGTGTTTGTTTGTCAGTCACTGTTTAACTTACCTCGTAAACCTAAAGCAATAGGTTCTATACGATAAAGAGTATCCTTACCTAAATGAAATAGATTTAATAACAATCAATCTGAATAGTTAGTTATTCACTTCTAAAACATAACGGAGCTAGGCAAGTTTTGATATTTTTATCTAATATATAAACTAAAACTAACTGAAAAATAAACTAAAACTTAACTAAAAAATAAATCCTAATAAATTAAAACTATAAGCAGGAAGTGCCCCGCGGAAGCGTGCCCAGGAAGCTAGCAGCATTGTCACGCTGGATGGCAATGCTTATTCTTTGAGAAAAGAACTCACCAGCCCTCTGGTCACACGCCACCTCGATCAGCTTTTTGCTCAAAAAACTAAAAAGTTTATGAGCAGAGGGATATATATATTATTAATGTCTAGTTTTCTGTTTTGTTATTTAAAAAAATTATAAATAGGAATCAATTCCAAAAATTTTAATCTTTGAATTAAAAAATCTAAATCCGTGTAAAGATATAAAAAAATGCAGTAAGTTGCGATTCTAGTTGGCACAAATTTTACCCGTAAAAATTAAATTCATAGGTATTTCGAACAAAGAATTTTCCGTGGAACGTTCCGTTTTTCAAAGAACAAATAAAATTTCATTTAACTTGATCCCTTTTTGTGAAGTAAAATTTGATGTAACCTGATCACTTGATTATGTGGTAATTAATGAGAGCATTACCATGTTAAATTAGGTGCTTAATTAGTACCGAAAAGTGTTTTATTTTTATTGTATTATGTTGATACTTCCTGTGAATGTATTTGAAGACTTGATATGAATGACATTATAAAAAAGTACCTTATTGTTTTTGTATTCATTTGATAAAAATATACTTATTACTTACCTAAGTGAATGTAAAAAAATATTTTCTTATATTAAATTCAGAAACAAGGAATTATTAGTATAATATTCAATTTTACTTTGAATAATCAAAATTCATAACAGACAATAAAGAGAAATTGTTTTCTCCGAACTGCGTAAAACAGGCTGAAAACGCCAACACACAAAAATTAAAAAGAAAACTTACCGACGACGAGAGACACCGCGAAAAAAATGGCCAGTAACACGTTGTATTTCGACATTCTTCCAATCACAATGCACTATTTAAAAATCGAATGACATTTTCGCGGGAAACGCGAGCGGTCCCGGCGCGTAGCGGTCGCTGTCTGGGCCGACCCCCTCTCCCTCTTGCCTGGGAAAAGGGAAGGGGATGAATGGGAAATGCTAAAGTCGTACATTGCTTACTTTTGCCTCGTGTTAATGTATAACTTGCATACAAACTAAGCGATGTACTTTGATAGGCCGCAGGCTTAGGTGCGATGATGCGAACGCGTTCGTCAGATGACCAACGGGGAAATTATTGAAAAGTATTCGTTTTTCGAATTCTCACGCCTCGGGATAATGTTGTGTTTTATTTATGAGTTTATTTTGTTTTTGCAAATCTCTTTTTAAAGCTTTCTTCGGAAACATACTGATTTCTTACATATAAATTGTTTTAAAACTTTTTGTACACAAGTATGTCGCGGTTCGGGCGTTCATTAAAATTCAATAAAAAATGACTTCATCATAGTCGCGTTTTGGGCGTCCAGATAATTAGTTTCTATTGTCTCAATAACACTGCGTTATACAAATTAAAACAAATTAAAATTAAATTGCTCTGTAATAATGAACAGTATTATAATATTTACAGCAATAAAGCATGTTAAAAATTACAGAACTACTAATTTTAATGACATCTCAAAATATTAGCGAAAAAAATAGTTTTGAATTTTTGACACAATCTTACGTGATAGGGGGGAAGTTCATTATATAACCTATATTCCAAACATATAGATCTATCAAAAAAAACCTAGTAGCTTTGGGGGTACCAAAATCGTGTAACGCAGTGTAATGCTCGAAACGTAACTGTAGTAAAGGCATTTTTTATTGAATTTGATATTAAACTAGACCATTTCATTAATTGTTTACTAGAACATTAAAAATATCACAGAATTTCCTAATAGTTTCCAGAGCTTTTACGAACAAGCTCTATTGGGTAAGTTTCGCCGTGTCTAGTACCTGCTAAGTTTAATTAGGTACTTACTGAAAGCTCCGATGTGGAGCTTCATGGACTAGATATTACGTAGGCAAATAGAGTTTACAGTTTCGAGTGAAGTTTGTAAGAGAAATATGGGAATTGCACGCTGTCTTAAATTTGTTAACTAGCTAATATAATCTAGGAGGGAATTTGTTCGTTCTTTTATTTGTTTGAAGGAAAAATTATTTGCCTTTCCATATTTTTCTTCTTTCTTTGTTTTTTTCTAAAAATACTAATTGTACAGGTTTTGACCAAATATCTACCATGATTATTAAAGATGTTGCTCATATAATTAGTGCAGTATTGAGCCACATAATTAATATCATTATGCAAAAAGGTATATTTCCAGATAAACTCAAAATATCAGTCGTGAGACCCCTATTTAAAAAAAATGACAAAAATCTGATGAGCAATTATAGACCACTAGCTTTGGGTTCTATTTTTTCCAAAATTATTGAAAAGGTAATAAATAAGCAACTTTATGATTTTTTTGAGTCAAATGATGTGTTTTCTTCACAACAATATGGTTTTAGACCTAATAAGTCTATAAATCTTGCTATTTATGACTTCTTATACAAAACGATGACTGAAGTTGATGAGAGAAGGCCATGTATGGGATTGTTTATGGACATGTCATTGGCGTTCGATCGTGTCGACCATAATATATTGCTTGATAAACTTTATCATTATGGAATTAGAGGCAATGCTTACCAACTTATCAAATCTTACCTTGCAGACAGACAGCAAATAACACAAATTGACAGAATTTGTATGAAAACAAAAACCGAATCAAAATATTACTCTGAGTGTAGAAAAGTTCTTTGTGGTGTCCCACAGGGGAGTGTTCTGGGACCTTTGTTATTTCTGATTTACATTAATGATCTAGTACAAAGCATCATGTTACACTTTTTGCTGATGACAGTACCATATTGTTTGTAGGTAATAGTTCGGAAAACACTGAATCAGAAATCATAAATACGCTGTCATTAATAATGGATTGGTTGAAGAATAATAAATTAAAATTAAATATTGACAAAAACTAAACTAATAAATTTTAAACAGAGACATAACAATAATAAAAAATTTAACATTACATTTCTAAATCAAAATATATCTGAAACCGAAGTTACCAAATTCTTAGGATTGTACATTGATAATAAATTAAATTGGAATGCACATATCGATAACCTATGCAAACGTTTGAGACAATTCTCATATGCTTTATTCAGACTTCAACAAAATTGTAAATCTAAACACAGTTATTACAGCCTATCACGCATACGTCAATTCAACATTGCGTTATGGAATTATGTTCTGGGGTAATGCCACTGACAGAGAGCTTATTTTTAAGGCACAAAAACGTTGCATTCGATCTATTTTCCAACTCCGACAAACAGATTCATGCGTACCATATTTTAAAAAATATAAATTACTCACATTGCCATGCATGTTTATATTTGAGTGTGCCACATTTGTGTACACACACAAAAATAAATTCACTTTTTGTACACGAGCTCGTCATCCATCTAGAATAGCGGTATCTGTATACAAAACAGCTTTGATGAGAAAAAGTGTGTTTGGAAGAGCACCTGTAATATACAATAAGTTACCAATCTCTCTCAAGTCAGCAGCAAGTTTAAAAACTTTTAAAAAGGACCTTCACTAGCTACTTGTAGATAAATGTTATTACAAACTTGACGATTTTTTGGAGGACAATTTTTAGCTCCATTGACAGTGCATTTTGTAGTACTAATTTCATTGTTATAAATTTCTTTTCTTCATTATATTTGTACGCCACTTTGGCAGAATACAGAGCACATATATGTAATTTTTCACACCTGTATAACCTGTATTTACAAATAAACATATTTTGATTGATTGATTGATTGATTGTGTGTTGATTCTCTCTCCAAAGATTTTAACTTTTCCCTTAACTAAATATTGGAAATTCCTAAGGGGTAAATGGAATATTCTATCGACTTCAATCTTACTGTCGTAACACTCTACTCTTCAGCTGCCAGAGTATGTTTGACACTATGTTTTATTGACAATAAATAGATCAACACTTTAGTGCACCATTTATAGAAAAGAATATACATACATACTATTTTTAGTTTTTAATTTTAGTAGATATTTTAAAAATAAGCTTGTATATTTTTTTACAATTAACTAATTAGTTGAATAAAGATAAGTATTATTTTTTAAAAGATCATCTCTCTCAGTTTCATCTTCAAAAGATCATACAAATAAATTATTATGATTCTAACAATGCATAGTCTGTAAGCTATAATTAAATTCCGGCAGATGTTGCAACGATCTGTTCAAAATGCATCGGGAAGCTGCATCGGGAGATAACGCGAGTAGATGCACATATCGACTTGTACGGCCTTCTAACATTGTATCGGAACGTGGAACGATGAGTTTGGGATGTGACAATAAAAATAAATTAAATCATTTAGACACAATAAATCGTTTTGAAATGCATCTAATGTGATTGTTAAACTATTTCTCTTGATATTCGTGTACTCATATAAGCCAAAAGGAAAACAATAATAAATTGTCTCAATTTATGTTCTGAAACTGGCGCAACTGTCACGAGTCGAGAATGCACTTCGAAGTTTGGGCTCGGGTGCAAAATTGATTTTTCAAGAATGGTGAATTTTGTCTATGTCACTATGGATTTGTGGAATAGACCAAAGAAGAAATAGGAAGAGTACGTCAAATCCAGCAGGAATAAGAATGGAATGAGCGATTTTTTTGACAGCTAAATTAAGAAAAAAAAAACTGTATAAAAAAGTCTCAACAGATGGCGTTTTATTGAAAGCAGAGTCGTAATAATGACTATACCTACCTATATTGTGTGCTTTTTATTGTCAGCCAGAGGCAGAAAAAATCACATAACAGTTTGACAGTTGAACAAATCACAATATTGATAGTTTTTAGATGTTTTGTTATTAGGTTTTTTTTTTTAATGCCATACCGTGCATTTTTGCCTTTTGAATGGGCTCGCCTTTTACTAAGCGCCACCTATGAATTCATCTGGAACCATTTATTTTTTAAATTGGGTCTCGGAAAATCACTCATTGTTATAGTAAGCGACCATAGAGCAATTTAGTTGTTCACCCATTTCACCCCCTTACGGGTGGAATTTCCAAAATTGCTCACTCCTACTTAAAGAACCTCTGCAAAATTTCAAGTTTCCAAACGTTCAGCGATTTCGTATCTATGTTGATAAGTATAGCGTTCATATTTCGAGCAACAAGGAAATGGAAGTCCATGTTGCTCTGTGCGGAATTATTTCTTCGTGGCCTTCCTCTTATTCACAATGTTGCCTACTACAAATTGATAAAATTGCCATATCACTTTAGTTTCATCTTCTGGTCACATCTGCACCACATGACAGCGTAGTTTACGGAACAGTCTGTTCGATTGCCTTCCCAAATTGCGATGCGGCTATCTGCCTCACACACACACGAGTAAGTAATATGTGAACAAGGTGGATAGGACACAGATGGCTGTAGATTGGGTAAAGTAATGCTGGCTCTTTGCATGGCTGTTTGGTGTTTGCGAATTTGCTGTCAAACGTACATAAGTACATTGCTTTTGTTTCGTGTGATCTAAGAGCAACAACACAAGAAGCAGTGGTGGCCGAGTGGTAGTGCGCCCGCCTGTGGCTGCAAAGGTCCCAGGTTTGAATCCTGCCCGTGCTGAGTTTGTATACCAATCTGACTCATGTACCAATGTTAATTATCATCGACCACCACTTGCTTCCGGTGAAGGAAAACATCGTGAGGAAACCTGCACTCTGGTTGATGATTATCAGCTAGTGTGTGAAATGGAGAAGGCAATGGCAAACCACTCCATTAAAATTGCCAAGAGAGTCGTTGTGTTTCATTCCATATAATGACCACGACCTTCAGTCATGAGGAAATACGACTAAAGAGAGAGAAGAGCAACAAGGACTTCCGCGCACGGACTGTGTTGTACTATGCGATAGGTACTTAAGTACTATTTCATAACATAAAATAAGTTTAACTATTCATCGAGATAATGTGTCGCCAATCTCCTGGGTAGGTACCCCACCTCATGACGGCAACGATTTAGCTGATTTTTGACCGAGCGAGCGAAGCGAGCGAGGGCTATAATTCAAGTTGGAGCGAAAAACACATTGTTTGTATGTATGTATGTATGTATGTATGTTTGTTCCGCGATAACTCTCGAACCGTTGTTCCGATTTTGATGAAAGTTGGAATATATGTAGGGATGGTTAATAGAATTTTCAAGTTCGTTGGGCATCAAAATCGATCCAGCCGTTTGAGATATTTAATTTTTTGCGAAAATAAATATTGTATTTTAATAGTCGCGAGGTCTACGTTCGCAGCGAACGACTAGTTTATTTAATTTAATATCCTAACTAATCCTATCCTAACTAATATATACTAGTCGTTCTACCACCATACCACCCGCCATAAACTGAAATTTCACCCAAACCACCTGGATGACTGGCTGTCAACCACTGTGTGTTTTAAAAGACATTTCTTGCCACGTACGACCAAACTGTGGAATCAGCTTCCTGCGGCGGTGTTCCCGAACCGATACGACATTGTAACCTTCAAAAAACGAGCCTGTGTCTTTTTAAAAGGCCGGCAACACTCCTGCGATACCCCTGGTGTTGTGGTTGTCCATGGGCAGCGGTGATTACTTACCATCAGGTGACCCGCTTGCTCGTTTGCCGCCCTATGTTATAAAAAAAAAAAAAAGTGAGTTTGTTTGTTTATTTTTTACGTCTTCATGCTTTATCTACTGAACCAATCTTTCTGAAATTTCGCATACACATAGCTGGATGTACGGAGAAGGACATAGGGTACCTTTCATCCTGGGAAAAAGCACTGTTCCTGTGGGAAATTCACGCGGGCGAAGCCGCGGGCAAAAGCTAGTAATACATAAATCTGTTTTGCTTTATTTTTAAGTTAAACAAAAAATAAGTTAACGCGTTATCGTAACTGAAATATAAAAACAAAATATATGCTAAAATTGCGGACTGTTTGTAGAAATTTTGAAGCTCTACAACTTTTTTATAAAATATCATTCATGCGTATATCTCGATGTTAGAGCACACTTTCAATCGACCGTTTTTTTGCCAACTTCGGTCACTATAATAATTTAACCATTTACAAATATAAATGGTTAAGTTATTACAATGGTGGTCCCGTAAAATTACGGGATTCCATATAGCATATATGTTCATTCTGAATTCTATTCTAAATATTCATAAATGACTTTTGAAATTAAAAACTCTTTGACACCTCTACATCCAAAACATTACAAACATTATCTCTAGTGCAGATTTTTCAGAGAATGTAAAAACTAGGTTATTCACCTATTCTCTCGTATAATAAGTCACGGAAAATTCTGATAGATAGCAGCACTAGTTGATAGGTTTCATTTCATGTGTAGTGTCGGAAAATTTCTGTAGATGGCTCTATGCGAAAATGTAGCTAAGTACTAACATCAAAAAAAGTTTTACTTTCTATCCCAATGTGCATGGAAATTAAGATAAAATGGAAAAGTTAGTAAGGGCCGACCTCTGCAAAAAATTTTTTGAAAAGTTTTACAATTTTATTTCCATTTAATCCCATTCAAATTAGGAGAAGGAAACTTCTCATTTTGGTGTTAATATTATTAGTAAATAATTAAAATATGTACACAGCACATTTTTTGTAGCACAGAACATTTTAGAGGTTTATGTTTAAATATCAGTATAAATAAAAATCATAAAATTTACAATACAATACAAAATAAAAAGACAGTGACGAAAAATTAATTGATAAATTGATTTCGGATGTTAAGGATGAGTGAACAGGAAAAGAGCATTGGTATTGTGAGAGGCGTGTCTCATGGAGTAAAGAAAACCGCTCTTATGAGACTAAGCCGAAGGAGGAATAAGGAATATGGAAAATAAGATAGTTAAGGGCCATTTAGACGGTACAACTTGCCTGTTGGATACGATTAAATTGAAGCAATAATTTACTTGCATAGTCTAAACAACACGTAACATTCTTGATCTGGTATGCAACTTTGGGTTCAAAACTTTTCCTGGTGTAAACAAAGAACACAAAATTGTAAAAAAAACACAGGTTTTTACATACAAATCTGTATTTTTTTAATATTTGTTTTTAAAAAAATGGCACATATGCCATTTTTGCGACTTGCTTCAAGAAATTCACGTATTTGCGTTGTCAAATTGTTCATGCAAGAATTGAATAACATTTTTAACCGACTTCCCAAAAAAGGAGGAGGTTATATGTTTCGATGTATGTATGTTTTTTTATATATGTTCGCCGATTTCTCCGCCTATACTGGACTGATTTCGTAAATTATTGTTTTATTCGAAATAGTTTATTCCCAAGTTGGTCCCATTTTAACCACGTCAGAATCTGTTCGGTAATTTTAAAGATACCTAACAAAATATAAAAATTCATACATTGGATTATAGAGCAAAAGCCCGCGACAGCATGCCCTTCCTTATTTTATGAAAACTCAAGATTCTCTATGCATGTCCCCAACTCAGAAATGGTGATTAGTGACTATAAAATTTAGATCATGTTGTAGCAATCATATCTATAGTGGTAGCTTAATTTCCTTGAAGTAAGAGTTTTTTAAGATTTTATTCCGAATAATATGAGAAATCATGCCATCCATTAGTGCAGATACAAACCCCTGCCAGACATTGTAACTTTACTAAATTATAGTCATGTTTGTTTTATTATAATAGCTGAATTTAATAATACTTTGAGAGGTCCCCAAAGGTGCTTTCGACCTATAAAATTCACTTTTGCTATCCATATTACCTGCATAAGCAACTAAGATTCAAACTTCATGAATAGTCACTAATCTTTTTTACACGTGGATATAAGTGAAATTTGACATTGAGCAACATTCAGCATTTTTGAAAAAAGGCAGGTCGGTCACTCTTGGTCTATTTGTGTTCAAGTTCTGACATTGCAATCAAACTGACATAAAACGTTTCGATTTCTTAAATTTTGGCCAGTGAAAAAATAAGTTTTCATGACAACAAAATTGCGCCAAGTGCACTAAAAATGATAAAATAATTTTTTTTCCCGAAAAAATTAACCGACTTCCATTGTAAAACTTTTTTTTTTTTATTAAATATGGGTTTGCTCTTGACCACAATCTTGCCCGAGATTAGGCAGATTAATCAAAAAGAAATTTGTATTGGCATGCTACCTACTGAATGAGTGTGAAGTCGGTGCCAAATTAAAAGTTAAATCATCTAAATTAACATTAGAATCATGTGTAATTAAAATGCCTAATATATCCTTACTCCTTGCACTTGGCACCGACTTCACCTCATTCAGTAGGTAGCATGCCAATACATTTTTCTTTTTGATTAATCTGCCTATTAAGTTATTTCATGATTTTAAGTTTTACAATGGAAGTCGGTTCATTTTTTGATGTGAGAGGAAAAAATTTATATTGCATGTATTGACGTTACACCAAGAAAAGTTTTGAATCCAAACTTGCATACCAGATCAAGAATGTTACGTGTTGTTTCGACTATGCAAGTAAATTATTGCTTCAATTTAATCGTATTTAACAGGCAAGAAACTTGTACCGTCTAAATGATAATTACGACGAAATCTTATCGAGTGGAAGCCAACTGAAGTTGTACACGGAAAGTGGCAACATGATCATATTTGCGTAAATGTAACTACTTTATAGATAGATCATGTTTGATATCTTAAATGAATTCATGAATGTATATTTTTTAAAACAAGATGGATAAGTATATGACAATTATTGTCCTACGGACTCTTTTACACTACTGCAAGAATAATTTTCTTATTGTACTTCTTGGAAACAATTACAAACTCCCAAAGAGCGCCAAAGTTTAGGCACTAAGATGGAACGAACCCTATAGTCCTTTAAAAAAATGAATGTAGCATATTAGTAGACATATTTTTATTGAATCAGTAATATAGTGCCTACTAATTAGTAACATAGGTAGTATAACATAAATTTTCATTATAAATTACATACATACACATTGTCACCTAGCCTTATAAGGTTTTAGTATAAATTAAAATGTAATAAGTATATATCTTGAAATGAATGATACTTTTATTTATTAAACAACAGGGTAGTAAGGCTGGTCCAATAAAAGGCAATTATTGTCTTTGGCAGACATAAGGATATATCCGTCCTCCCCCCAGGTCTCCCCCCAGGAGTTCCTCACTATCCAGTAGGGTTCTCCATCACGTGACCCATAGCCAACCACCACGACTGCGTGGTTTAGATTTTCTCCTTCACTGAAATTCGAAAAGAAATATTTATCTTTCTAATATATTGTGCTCACATGTCATGTGCAATGATCTTCATCAATAAGAGATTTCATCAAGATTTTCATGTCCTTTGAGTAAATTTACAAAAGTCGCTTTATAAGTTTTAAGTTATCAGAATTAAATACCTGGCAACCATTGTAGTTTCTACACTATCGCATTAGGTGTACCTGATATTTTTTCTCAAAATATCTCCTATGCCCAAACATAAATGCTTGTCTATATCTGTACATAGTAGACCGTTTTATTCTATGTATATGTATAGATTACCGTCAACTAGTCGGGCGCCCTAGGTAAAGCTGGAGCGCTGAGGTTCTGAAAGACCTACGGAGCCTCAGCTGACAACTGGCGAGAGCTGGTGCAAGATTCACTTCGTGTCACTGCGCCGCAGTAGTAAGTATATGTATAGATTCCTTACCAAGACATATCATAGAACACGCCGTGCGAGTACAACAACATATCGTCACTGGCGTGGATGGTGACCTCCACGGGTCCGTACGTGTACACGGCATATTTGAGAGCATTGACGCTGTGAGAGGTGACTTGAGTGAAGCCTTTGATGTGGTGGGTGGCAGTCATGTTCTTTATGTGGCATATGCCGTCCTGGTAACACAAATACATGTTTAAGAAGTTAGACTTCACGGTATCAGTACCGGTACAAATAAACATATTTTGATTTGATTTGATCAGTCACGGGACAACCGTGTTTTTGACGGGAATAAGTGCCTTCTTTGAAGGCCAAGTTTCAATAAAATATTTTGGCACTGTACGGACAAACAAATTTTGGAATTTGAGAGCGTCGCGGCTGAGGGCGTCGCGGATTGAGAGCCTAACGGACGGACCCCCATGTAGGTACCTTCAAATGCACATTTCACGTCAGAAATTTAATTATTGTAGGCGACGCCCTTAGGATTTATTTTGTTTTTTATTTTATTTGATTTTCCAAAATGTATGTTTTCATAAATTTATGTTTGTTCTTTGCAACTTGTAACGCCATCTGTTGGACAACGGCGGAACCGCCTTAAACGCGGTTGCAACATATTAATTTTTATTTCTTGTATTACGGTAGATCGATGTTTCGAGTCTATTCCATGAGATTTTGTCCTACTACGCGTCTGTGAGCTAACTTTAATCCTTTTCTAATGTGTCTAAATAAACGCGTGTTCAAGTCTACCTAGTTTTTCATTGCGTCGGCTACAATTTTATTATAAATCTCAAGGCTATAAACTACTAGCATTTGGGAACGCTGACAAGAAACTAACAAGAAACATCACTATTGATCACTATCTACTCCATAAATCAGATTGCAGGTTTGATACAAAAAAAATCACGTCAAAAATAGTAGGTACAATAAGTACTTGTACCTCATGCAAATATCCGCCGTACTCTGCTTCTGTTGGTATCCCGTGTTCCTTCACATATCTGAACGCGGCGTCTACAAAACCACCATCGCAACCCAAAACTCCATACCTAAAATAAAAACGACAAATTCTAAATTATTTGTAATATTCATGCAATATAATATGCTACTTGTGTAATTATATCATTTAATAATAATAATATTTTATTAATTATATCATAATATTATAATGAACGTAATAACTTTTGTTTTCAATCAAATTATTTAAACAAAACGCTTAACTGACAGGCAATAATTAAACGCAATGGGCCCCCACACTTTAGGGCTGTCACGCACTAATATGCCATGCAAATTCCAAAAAAAATATCGATTAATGATGATACTACTTTCGTTGCACTCTATAAAATCACATAAAAAATAGTCACTTCTTATAGATCATGATAATATAATTATATCTTGGCCTACATCTACAGTTTGTCTATAAAGTCGTGACATTAATGTTTGAGGAACTAACATTTATGATGTTTCTGGCAACACCAAACATATGTACATCAGCTGTCAATGCTGTCGTCGAAATTGAATCGTTTATCTTTTTTTTATTGTTTTGATTAAACTGCAATAAATTACTTATTAATATTAATTGCATTCTGCGAGCTACATATTATGTGCATGCCGTGTTCGCTCGTAGTAGGTTGTTATAATTGTTTGAAATTGTATCTTTGTTTATTGTTTGCGAACCAATAAATAAATAAAAAATTAGATAGGATTATCGATAGGGTACATGATTTCAAGTGAAAACTATCTGTCTGGCCAACTTCGAAATCCGTCCAGCTGCTAACGCAAGACCTGTCCAATAAGAAGTCACTTACGCCTAGTATGGGTAACCACCCGGGTTAAAACCAAGTTATCACCTATTTCAATGTATGGACTGCAATGGGTGATAACTGAGTTTCAACCCAATCTCGGGTTTTAACCCGGGTGGTTACCCATTCTTACTTACGGCCAAGCGCAGTCGACCAGCGATTGCTCACTAAGGTCCAACTGGACTCCTCCTATCTTCTTGATGAGAGCTGCTTCCACCGTAGCCGTGGCCGCGAAAGCCCAGCAGGATCCGCAAGATAGTTGGTCTGGAAAAATCTTAGACTAAGGATCTCTAGACTGGACTTACAAAGTAAAGTAAGTAAGTAAAAATACTTCATTGCACCAAAACAAGTAAAGTATACATAGGTAATGCGTACAATAGGCGGCCTTCCCGCAAGTGCAATCTCTTTCAGGCAACCTAATCTTCCAGGCAAATAATAATACCATGAAAGAACAAGACAGCTTTATACGAATCTCAGTAAGAAAGATAAAGAGAGTACTTTAGTACTAATATTGCATCTGAGATGCTCAAAAAGTATTAGTATGAGTCTGTCCCTTACGGGTATATGCGGATGACATCTCTATGGGATCCTTCATTTAAGTAAATAGGATGGGAAGACAATATAGTACTCGCACATACTAATTATAAACACGATAGACCTATATTTGAATTATACGATGGTAATATCAGAAAGCAATAGCCTAAGTAGTAGAGTCAGAAAGCATAATAGTAAAAGTTACTGAAAAAACGAAAAATTAATAAAGAAAAATTAAATTAATAAAGATAAAAAAAAAATAAAAAAAAGGAACTGCCTGACAGACAACGCACAGCCAAAACTACTGGGCGTAGGAAGCTGAAATTTTGCATGTAGGTTCCTTAGGGAGTGTGGGGGAGCACTAAGAGAGGATTTCCCAAAATTCCCACCAGAAAAAGTCCCTAGCCCATGGTAGTTTTCTGTATGTTTTCTCTCTCTTACGTTTGATTGGTGGTAGATCTCCCTCCATTCTTAAATCATATTCCTCAGGCAGATCCTCCACAAGCCTCTCAATATCCTCCAAAGTGTGGGGAAACGGGTGGGTCCCAGGGTCGTTGACCTTCGGAGGCAGGGCTCCTCGCAAGGAAGCCAGCTCTTCGTCAGTCCAGTCCGCAAACTGGTTCAGCTCCAGTTTGTAACCGAGGGATTTGCGGTTGTGGGATATGATATGTCTGTAGGGTAGAAATTAGATTTTAAATACGCTATACATTACTTAACAATTTTTTTTTTTTATAACTGATAAAGGTTGGATGAGACTGGCACAGGATCGTAAAAAAAGGGAGGCCTAACCCAGCTGTGGGTTGATATGCAGCATAAAAATTATTCCGTTTCTGACTGAGTGACTCACAGACAACGCACAGCCAAAACTACAGGGCGTGAAAAGCTGAAATTTGGCATGTAGGTTCCTTAGGGAGTGTAGGGGAACACTAAGACAGAAATTTCGTTACTATGAATTTTTTATTTGAAAAACTAAGTAATTAGAGCAAAAAAATAAAATAAAATTAGTTTGCTTCAAAACTTATATGATCCTTCTATTTTTTCAAAAATATGTTGAAATATAAATACTTTGTCAAATACCCTACTGTCACACTTAACCACAGAATTAATATAAGTACTTACCTCCAGTTCTTTTTGAAAATTACTTCCCGCATTATATGCTCGTTGCCGTAATTAGTTTTCTTGTGATGACTTTTGTATCTAGAAACCAAATAAATAAATTAATACTTACTATTTTTTTAGATCCAGGAACGTTATAAATCGTGGATATAAATATTATTTATCTTTTACAGAATAAATATCTGGCAAGGAGATTTGAAATATTGCTGGCAAATAGAAACTCATACACAAATGAATCCTGAAAACTTTACGCTCCCTTTTGCGCAGTCGCGTAAAAAATTACCTGTTATAAGCAATTTCAACGTCGTGAGAGAAATAAGGCCTCAAATGTTGTAGTTTTCTCTCAATTGATTGAGTCGATAAATCGCAATCTTTCTTTATCACCTCTGAAACAATATTTTTTTGGTTAAGGCGCTACCCAAGTCTAATCAGAGGGGGTGAGGGGCGGTACGTAAGCTCCGCCTTAAAGCAGACACAATAAGGTTACTTTTCGATTTTTCTATAATTTGTGTTTTTGCTAGCGAGTTTTCGTTAGGCTCTTAGGGTAATTATTTTGGAGGTTTTCTTTTAATTATGATAAAACACTAAATTATTTTAAAAAATAAGCCAGTATCGTTTTAAATAATTGTATTCTGTTGAATGAGGGTTTATGGTTGAGTCTATGGTACGGGGGTCGGAGGTATTGTCAGGGGATTTGATGGATGATGGATTTCTATTAATAAAATATCTTATGTGCTTTCTATCCAGTGGTTTGTATTTAAACATGGTGGCAGCGGTGATTTAAATAATTATTTAAATTTAAATAACTAGGTAGGTAATGTTTTAATTTTTTTAAAAATTGAAAGAACAGAAAAACATACAAAGATGGTTGAAAAGGCTATTAGATTGCCTAATGAATTTAGTTTCGATGGAGATTGGGAAGCATGGCTTTGCCGTTTTGAAAGATATTTGGCAATATCAAATTTCAAAAAGAAGGATGATGAGGAGAAAATAAATTTGTTATTATATGCGTTGGGGGAAAAGGCGGAGCAGTTGATAAAACAACTGAAGATCGAGGGGAAAAAACGGTACGACGAAGTGGTAGCTGCGTTGAATGAATATTTTAAGCCTAAAAAAAATGTTGTATATGAGAGGGCCAGATTTAATTCCAGGAAGCAAAAGGAAGGAGAAAATATTTCAGATTTTGTCAGAGAGTTGCATATTTTGGCGGAGAGTTGTGAATATGGAGAGTTGAAGGAGGAATTGATTAGAGATCGGCTTATAATAGGTATGAGGGATGGAAAAACAAGTGAGCGTATGCAGTTAGAAGCTGAGTTAACTTTAGAGAAGGCTGTAATTATGGCTAGACAGGCAGAGCAGCAACAAGATTTTATTGAAGAAGGAAAGAAAGAGTGGGAAGTTAATAGATTAAATAAAACAAAGTCCGTTGATAAAAAATGTTGGTGGTGTGGAAGCTGGGGCATACATACCAAGGAGAAATGCCCAGCAGCGAAGCAGCAATGTTTTAGATGTAAAAGATATGGACATTTTTCAAGATGTTGCGGCAATAAAGATTTTCTGAAGATTAATAATATTAAGGTTGGAGATGATTTTCAGATTAATGTTGACACTCAAATGGGAGGAGAAAATAAGGTAGTCAAATTTTTAATTGACACTGGTGCAGACTTGGTAGCTATTCCAGAATCTATGTTAGTTAAGGGATTAAAAATATGGTCATGTGATGATGTGATTAGGGGACCAGATGGGCAGGCTTTAAAAGTCAAAGGTTATATATATGTACAACTTAGGTATTTAAATGGGTTTTATAGTGGAAAAGCGTATATAATTGAGAATTTGAAGTGTCCTATTTTAGGGAGACCAGCAATACAAAAGATGAATATTTTAAATTTGTGTAGTACATTTAAAGATTGTGGGTCTGGTATTATGTGTAGTCAACAAATAGAAAAGGAATTTCCAGGAATATTTGATAGTTTGGGAACTTTTAAGGGCACATTTTCAATAAAACTAGTAGATAATCCAGTGCCTTATGTACAGACTGTACCTAGGGTTGTTCCCATACCATTATTGGAAAAAGTAAAAAAAGAATTAATTAAGATGGAAAGTTTAGGAGTTATTAGCAAAGTAGAAGAACCAACAATGTTTGTATCTCCTGTAGTAGTGGTTCCCAAAGAAAATGGGGATGTTAGGATTTGTGGGGATTATACTGCAGTAAATAAAAGTATTGTTCGACCAATATTTCCTATACTGAGGGTAGAGACAACTTTAGGAAGATTAAGAGGATCAAAAATATTTTCAAAAATCGACGCTACTTCAGGATTTTATCAAATTGTTCTCAGTGAGGATTCTAAGAAGCTTACAACAATTTTGACACCTTTTGGTAGATATATGTACAATCGTTTACCCATGGGTCTTAATTGCGCACCTGAATATTTTTCGATGAAATTTGCAAATTTATTTTATGACTTAGAAGGGGTGGTTGTGCATGTAGATGATATTTTAATATTTACAAAGGATAGATCTAGCCATATTATTTTGTTACGGGAGGTATTAACTCGATTAAGTAAGGAAGGATTGACAATAAATAAAAATAAATGTGTTTTTGGAGTAGAACAAATAACTTATTTGGGCCATATCATAAGTGAGAAAGGTATATCTTTAGATCCGGATAGGGTAGAGAGTATAAAACAGTTTAAGGTTCCTGGTAATAAGAAAGAATTAATGCAATTTTTAGGATTAGTGAATTATGTGGGAAGGTTTATACCTAATAAAACTAATATATTGCAACCATTAAATGAGTTATTAAGAGATGGGATAAAATTTAGTTGGGAAATGTACCAGAACAAAGCATTTGAAGAGATAAAAACATTAATTTCAAATTCTCCCGTTTTGCGACATTATGATCCAAGTAAAAAATATTATTTCAGCGGATAGTAGTTCTTATGGATTAGGTGCAGTATTGTTACAAGAGGATCATATGGGTAATAAAGAAGTTGTATCTTTTGCTAGTAGAACTTTAAATAACACGGAAAAGAATTATGCACAAATTGAAAAGGAGTGTTTGGCATTAGCATGGGCTGTTCATAAGTTTAAAGATTATGTTATAGGTATTCACGTCACTTTAGAAACAGATCATAAACCACTTGTACAGATTTTGCAAACGAAGCCCATTGATGATTTAACTCCAAGATTATTAAGATTCAGGTTGCAATTAATGCGATATTTATATACAGTTATTTATGTTCCAGGGAAAAGATTAGTAGTTGCTGATGCTTTATCCAGATCTCCTATAGTTGGTCGGTCAGGAGATGATAAGGAAATTAACATGATTACTGAGAACTGCATACAGGATGATAAATTGACTTTAATAAAATTAGAACAGAAAAAGTGTCAAATTTGTCGATTTTTAGTTTATTTCACAGAAAATGGTTGGCCTGAAAAGGGTAAAATTGCTTTAGAATTAAAAGATTATTATCAACTAGCTGTCGCCCGCGGCTTCGCCCGCGTGAGTTTCGCTAAGATGAAAAATCTCTCTTGGAGCTTTTCATCAGATGTTCCAGATCTTCAATTTTTATACGTCAGCAGAAAATGCTCATCAGGTTGAACGACTTTTAATAAGGCGCCATTTCCATATATGTTATAGTGTAGCTGGTCTCTTGCAGTTCTTCATCAGATGTTCCAGATCTTCAATTTTTATACGTCATCAGAAATTGCTCATCAGGTTGAACGACTTTTGTTAAGGCACCATTTCCATATTTCTTATAGTTTAGCTGTTCTGTTAAGGTTCTTCATCAGGTGTTCCAGTTTTCAAAATAAATTATAGCCTATATGTTGCCCAGGCTTAATAGCTATACAACAAAAAAAGTTTCATCCAAATCCGTCCAGTAGTTTTTGCGTGAAACGCGTACATACATACAGACAGACAGACAGACAGACAGACAGACAGACAGACAGACAGACAGACAGACAGACAAGAAATTCCAAAAAAATTTTTTTGCTTTCTATTATTCTTTTTAAGTGTCCCTCTATCCATTTCAGTCAAAAATACTAAATGTACAGACAAAATATTTTTACTGTTTTATTATATGTATAGATTTAGACATAATTTTTCTGTGCAAGAAGAATTTTTAATTTATAATAGTAGGTTAGTAATACCTCGAAGTTTGCAAAAACAAATATTGGATGACATTCATAAAGGTCATTTAGGAATAACAAAATGTAGAGAGAGGGCTAAACAAGCAGTGTGGTGGTTAGGTTTATCATCACAGATAAAGGTTTTGATAGAAAATTGTCCTGAATGTATACAGGAAAGAGTTAATCATGGAGAACCTTTATTTGTGGAAGAAATGCCTGTGAGGGCATGGCAAAAAATAGGTATTGATTTGTTTAAGTATGATAATAATTGGTTTGTTGTCATGATTGATTATTATTCTAGATTTATAGAGATTTTTAAATTGTATGATTTGACAGAGTTAGCTATTATTAAATGTTGTAAAGAAACATTTGCTCGCTATGGTATACCAGAAATTGTTAGAACGGATTGTGGAACGCAATTTAAAAGTAAATTTGTGCTTTTTTCTAAGGAATATAATTTTATTCATATAACTAGTAGCCCTTATTTTCCACAGAGTAATGGATGTGCAGAAGCCGGGGTTAAGATAGCAAAAAATTTATTAAAGAAAAATAAAGATATTTATTTAGCATTACTTAGTTATAGAAATACTCCATTGGAGACTGGATACAGTCCTAGCGAGTTAATGTTTAATAGGAAAATAAGGGAAATATTACCTGTGTTTCCTAATAATTTGAGTGTAAAATTAGATATTCATAAAGATTTTAGAGTTAAGAGAAATTTAGGAAGGGAGAAAGTAGCAAGGAATTACAATAAAAGTCATAACGTAGTGAGTTTGGAAGATATAGAGGTAGGTGATAATGTATGGGTCATTGATTTACGGGCATATGGTATTGTTGTCAGAAAGGCAAAAGAGCCAAGGTCATATTTTGTTCAAGGTAAAGGTGTAAATTATAGAAGGAATCGTTGGCATTTGGTGCCAGCACCTTTTCAACAATTAGCTTTAAAGGAATCTGGTAGCATGGGAAAGAATAGGACAGAGGATTTAAAAGAAACTGATAAATTTCATGAGGATTTTGTAGATATATCTGAAAGTGGGGATAGTGATTTGGAAATCACTGATGGAGGTGATGGGGTAAGTAATGTAATGCAAGATGAAGAGGAGCCGCGTAGGTCAGAAAGGGTTAGAGTAAGGCCTAGGTTCCTTAATGATTATGTTTGTAATTTTTTACATTTGGAGAAATTGTAATTGAGTTTAGGTTTGTAATATTCTTAAAGTTAAGTACTTAAAAGGGGGGGGGGATGTTGAATGAGGGTTTATGGTTGAGTCTATGGTACGGGGGTCGGAGGTATTGTCAGGGGATTTGATGGATGATGGATTTCTATTAATAAAATATCTTATGTGCTTTCTATCCAGTGGTTTGTATTTAAACATATTCTTTATTTAATTCTTTAAAAAAAATTCTACTGTTATCGCTTAAATTACGGTGATTTTCGACGATAAAGGAAAAACAACAGGATTATGTATATTTATTTATCTAGTCTTATTTATTTTATTTCTAATGTGATTCGGTATAATTCTAGTTTAGTATTTTTCTCTTTACAGGATATTTTTCCTGCTTCAGTACTTCTTACCCATGGTTCACACCTGACGTTTAAAGACAGTACGTTTTCGGAAAATCCTGATTGGGTATGCCCTTTATAAATGAACTGCCTGACATTCCTTCCATAATTTAATTCCTTCGTAAGACCTATCAATACATACGTACATATAATAAAACTGTAATTGGTCTGTGTCTGTACTTAAGAGATATTTAAGAAAAAAATATATAGCGGTCTTTTTAGGACCAATAGAAGCCAACACGATCTGAGCATCGCGGCATGAAGCCGGTCACGCTCACGCCACGTTCACGACATTCTGTAGATTTTACAGCCAAACCGCGCTAAAAGATGTTTTACATCAAAAATGTAAAGCTTACCTTTATCGAGGGTCTCATTCTCAACTGTGGAGTTGTAATCATAGAAAATTGTGGTGGAATGTCCCACGGTCATCCCTTTTCCGACTGAAAATTCTATCTTCTCCAGTCTAAAAGACAGAATTAAGAATTTATTTTACAGTTTTAATGTCTTGTACTTTTTTTGACAAAAAAAAACTAAATTTATAGCCCTGTCAAGTTAGCCATAAAAATAAGGGTGTGTTTTACAATAACTTCCATAAAGCTGAAAATTTATATGAATGTTAAGAATACCATTATAAATAAATTGACAAAAGTCCTCAATGATAAATCGTTCGCAAAAAAAAAAAACATAGTTAAAGTTTGAAAAAATGAGTTTTTTTTCATTCTTCAGCTAAACGGTGAGTTTTACAGCAATAATGGTTGAGACAGGATTTTAGCTATCTAGTTCTCTACAAAATATGTCTATACGCTTTTATCCCAAGAATAGCTATTTCCGAGATTTCTCTGCAGCTGTTAAAGGTATTAAATAGTTACCATTCTCCCTTATTTAAAACCATACAAAGCTTAAGTTGTTTTTGTCTATCTACCGAAACTTTACAAAACTTTGTGAAATCAGGCAGTTTTTCGGAAAATATTTTCTTACCTTATTGGTACATCAAATTCACCTTCTTTCTTGGTGACGGCGGTTCGGTGGTATTTCTCGTCTTTGAACTCCCAAGTTTGAGTATTCACTCCATTATATATGCCGGTATCTTTTGTCAAAAAAAAAGTTAGATGACACAGGAAACAAATGAGCATCGTGGCACGAAGGATCATGCTGTTTTCCGTCACGGCATTTGAGTCAATTTTACTGCCAATCCACGCCAATGGAAGTGTTTAACATGAATATTGTTACGAAAACGCACGGGCGCTGTCTAGAAAAGTACGCAAACTGGAATATTCTAGACTTACGCTTCGTGAACCCTCTTCGGTTCTAGAAATGATCGGCGGTGCAAGCAATATTGAGCCTTACGTACCGTACGGTTAAGGTTCATAGTCGCTTGCAACCTAAAGGAAAAGGACAGCCATGTGTGAGAGCGGGATAGCAATACACTCGATCGTTCGACAGAGTTCGGCCGGGAACATTCCAGAAGTAGCTCGGGGATTTGGCTGGCCTATATAAGCGTGGTTGTTCGGCGATTACGACAGTTCATCTTTAGACGAGCTAAGTGAAAGATCGAAGAGATACAAGTGCGAAATAATAAGTGACGACTCTGGCGATTAATTACTGGACTCTGATCATAGTGTTTGGACATTTTGGACATCGTCGTGAGGAAACCCTTGTAACTTAAGTGTGGTGTACTGAATAAAGTCTCATCAGTGTCATCAGGTGTTTTTATCCAAATCACGGACCATTAGCCCGTAACATTTGGTGTCAGAAGCGGAATTTGGATAATGCCATTGACTCCGAGGGACAACGACGTCACCAGCGAGGGTGTCAAGACACGGGCGCAGCGTGCTGCTGAAGCCTCCCCCACTGGATCTACGGACCAGGCCACACCCCCTGTGGCCCCGCCTACTCCGAGGGAGGGTCCGCCCACTGGCCACGCCCAACAAGCCACGCCCCCTATGGCTCCGCCCACTGGCCCCGCCCACAAGGCCACGCCCCCTCAGCTGGCCACGCCCACTTTTGATTTAACGGGCCTGATAAGGATGCTTGAGAATAAATTTACAGCTCAGGAACAGCAACTTGAGAGTAAATTCACTGCTCAAGAACGTCAACTTAAGGCACAGGAGGCACTGTTGAATCAAAAATTTACTGCTGTGCAAGATCTACAACTCGCTACACAAAAGGAGTTGGAACAAAAAGTGTTGTCGGCAGTATGCGAGGTTAGCGGTGTGGTAACCGAATTACGGAAGGATGTAGATTTAATGGACGAAAGGGTCACCAGCCTTGGGAATGACATGGACAACATGAAGATCGGGTTTACAGAGTTAGAGAAAAAGGTTGTTCGTCTGGAAACCACTGGAGTATCAGTCGCACCATGCGGTTCTGTAGGTGCAGTCCGTGGACCCAATGTGAAGTTGCCTCCGTATGATGGCACCTCATCCTGGGCTGCATATCGGCAACAGTTCCAGACGATCGCCACTGCCAATGGGTGGACAGACGACCAGTGCTTAACCGCCCTCACTGGCTCGCTCCGAGGGAAAGCTGTGGACGTTCTGGAGGTGCTACCTAACGCTGGATTTAAAGATCTTTGGAGGCTCTTGAATCCCGGTATGGAGAGAGGCACCTGGAACATGTATTCAGAGCTCAACTGCGCGACAGAGTCCAGCGCTCGGGAGAAGGACTTCAGCAATGGGCTCTAGAGATAGAGAAGCTTGTCAGAAAAGCGTACCCATCAGCAGAAGCGAACATGGTGGTAACCAACACCGTGCAAGCCTTCGTAGACGGCATCAAGGACCTGGAAGTAAGAGCTGCCGTAAGGCTCCGCCATCACGCCTCTCTAAAGGAAGCACTGGCCCACGCGCTGGAAGTCGAAGCTGTCAGGCATGACTTGCGACAGGTTCACAAAGTGCGAGAAGTGACGGAGGAAGTCAACGAGGTAAAGGCTCCACGCAAGAAGGGCTCTGGAGTCATGTGTTACAAGTGTGGAGAGCGAGGGCGCATGCAGTTCCATTGTCCACAGAAGGACTCATGTGCAGCTACAAAGAAAAAACTCGAGGACCTGGTTGAGGAGCTGACGAAGAATCGTGAATCTTCGTCGACTATGAATCAGGGAAACGAGTAACAGCCAGAACTAAGGGGCGAGTACTGGCTGGCGGCGCGAAAGAAGCCCCAACAACCATCATCTCACAGGCATGCAATGGGAAAAGCATTGCGATAGCTGGTAAAATAAATGGTAATGATTGTAAAATAACGATCGACACAGGAGCCTCTAGGACAATAGTTCGACCGGATATAGTAAAGTCCGAGATGAGAAGCAAGAGGAAAGTCACTTGTCGGCTTCTTTCCGCCTCCGGCCAGCAAATACCCGTCTTTGGAGAGATGTCAGTTACAATGTACATGGGAGAAGCGGCGTACCATCATGACGTCATTGTAGCTGACATTGTAGACGATTGCATATTGGGACTGGACTTTATGAAGAAAAATAACTGCAGTATAGATGTTGCTGATGGAATTTTTAAGTGCGGTGAAGAAGAAATCTTCATACTTGGAGGAGTCAACGGCAAAGTTACCTGCCTAAGAAACATCGTCATACCCGGACGCACGGAGGCTCAAGTTTTGGTAAAGTTGCCATCTAACCGAAATAACAAGTCAAGTAGATGTGTACTAATTGAAGAAGTACCTTCTAAGACAACGACCCGGAAACTCATGACCGCCAGAACTTTAGTTAGGGAAAAAGATACAGCTGTTGTCAAAATGGTGAATCTGGATGACCATGAGATTAACTTAAGCCAAGGTGATGTCATAGGAAGATGCGAAGAAGTCCTTTGGATGAAGAGATGCAGTTCAGTGCCAAGCTCAGACGGAATAAAAGACAGAAAGAATACTACGGTCAAACAGCTTCTTGATGACTGCAAAAGCAACTTGACTTACTCCCAGAGCCTTAAAGCAAAGGAGTTTCTACTACGCTTTGCAAATATCTTCACTAACCAAGAAGGAGACATTGGAAGAACATCTTTGGTACAACACAGAATTGACACCGGGAATGAGGGACCCATTCGACAACGAGCAAGGCGAATACCAATAGCGAAAGAAAAAGAGGTCAAAGATCTGTTGGAGGAAATGGAAAGAAATAAGATAATTGAACCATCTTCGAGTCCATGGTGTTCACCTGTTGTGCTGGTAAAGAAGAAGGATGGTAGTACGCGATTCTGTGTAGACTACAGACGGCTCAATGACATCACCAAGAAGGACAGTTATCCATTGCCACGAATCGATGACACATTGGATACTCTGAGTGGCATGAAGTGGTTCTCAACCTTGGACTTAAAATCTGGTTATTGGCAGGTGGAAATTCACCCGAAGGATAAAGAGAAGACAGCATTCTCAACAGGCAAAGGTTTATGGCAGTTCAACGTCATGCCCTTCGGATTATGTAACGCACCAGCCACTTTCGAACGACTGATGGAATGTGTCCTAGCAGGCTTGGTTGGAGAAGCCTGCCTGGTGTACCTGGATGACATTATCATCGTTGGACGTGATTTTGAGGATCACTTGAGAAACCTGGAGCAAGTTTTTGCTAAGATACATGGAGCCAAGCTGAAATTAAATCCAAAGAAGTGTCATTTATTCAGGAACAAAGTGAGCTACCTCGGCCACGTTATTACCAGTGAAGGCATCCAGACTGATCCAGAGAAGGTAGAAGCCGTTAAAAAGTGGCCCACTCCTAAAGACAAAACAGAGGTACGCGCATTTCTCGGCCTATGCTCTTACTACAGGCGGTTTGTGAAGGGATTTTCGGAGATTGCCAAACCCTTGCATCGTCTGACCGAGGATAAACGAGCATTCTGTTGGGACGAGACCTGCGAGGATTCCTTCGAAAAGTTGAAGGAACATCTATGTGAGACACCTATTTTGGGATATCCACAGCCAGAGGGCCAATTCATCGTCGATACTGATGCAAGTAATACGGCAATCGGAGGAGTTCTGTCTCAAAAACAGGGAGACAGGGAGGTCGTTATTGCTTACTTCAGCAAGTCGTTATCGAGGCCTGAAAGAAACTACTGTGTTACGAGGAGAGAACTTTTGGCTGTGGTCAAGACCCTGCAACATTTCAACAAATACCTCATCGGCAGAAAGTTCTTACTGCGTACCGATCACGCAGCATTAAAATGGTTATTGCAGTTTAAAAACCCTGAAGGTCAAGTAGCACGTTGGATTGAACAATTGCAGGAGTATGACTTCCATACCGAACACCGTAGCGGAAAGGCCCATGGAAACGCGGACGCTCTTTCCAGGAGACCATGTCCAGAGGACTGTAAGCACTGCATCAGACAAGAGTCGAAAGAACTGACTCTGAAACTTACTCGGGCAACTCCTTTGGAATCTTGGGAAGACGACGCAATGAGGAAAGCTCAAGAAAATGATAAGGATCTCCGATACATCATTATGTGGAAGAAACAAGGGGACGTTAAACCAACGTGGAGCGATGTGGCACCTACGAGCGCTATAACGAAGGCATACTGGGCGCAATGGGACAGCTTTATTCTACAAAATGGCATACTTTACCGTAAATGGGAAAAGACTAACGGTAGAGAGTTCCACCTGCAAGTAGTTGTTCCAAGATCCAAAGTTCCGGAGGTTCTCCGTATAGTACACGATGGTGTTTCGGGAGGTCATCTTGGCGTCAAGAGGACACTAACAAAAGTACGAGAGAGGTTTTATTGGCTCCACTGTCGTGAGGATGTGCAGGATTGGTGCCGTAAATGCACTACATGCGCTGCAGTAAAAGGTCCACAAACACGGAGTCGAGGGAACTTGAGGCTGTATAACGTTGGTGCGCCTTGGGAACGCATTGCAGTGGATGTAGCTGGGCCATTTCCTGTGACTGAGTCGGGGAATAAGTACTTCATGGTTGTCATGGATTATTTTACCAAATGGCCAGAAGTGTTCGCCATACCCAATCAGGAAGCTATAACCGTCGCTACCAAGATTGTTGAAGAAGTTATTTGTCGTTATGGCGTGCCTCTGGAAATCCATTCAGATCAAGGAAGAAACTTTGAGTCCCAAGTATTTCAAGAGGTTTGCAAGCTCTTGGGAATGCACAAAACACGTACGACTGCGTACCATCCTCAGTCTGACGGTATGGTGGAACGATTTAACCAGACATTGGAGAGGCATTTGGCAAAAATAGTGGACAATCACCAGAAAGACTGGGACAAGTACATTCCACTGTTCCTCCTCTCATATAGAACAGCGGAACACGAGAGTACAAAAGCGACTCCGGCTTTAGTGAATTATGGTCGAGAACTTCGGTTGCCAGTAGACTTACTAACTGGAGGGCCACCTGAGGAATCTCAAACTGTGCAAGGTTACGTCTCTGATCTACGGGAGAGGATGCGGAACATCCATGATTTAGTCAGAGAAAATGGATTGCAGTCAAGCGAGAACATGAAAACCAGATACGACAGAAGAACTAATACAGGTGGTTTCGAGGAAGGCAGTTTAGTATGGCTGCATAACCCTACTCGCCGAAAAGGGAAATCACCGAAGCTACAGACTAAATGGGAGGGTCCATACAAAGTGATCACACGACTGAATGATGTGACTTACAGGATCCAACGACAGCCGAGAGGAGCAATGAAAATTGTCCACATCGACCGTCTGGCGAAATATCACGGTAGTAATGATGATGCTCGGGACGAGCATCTCTAAGAAGGGGGGCAGTGTTACGAAAACGCACGGGCGCTGTCTAGAAAAGTACGCAAACTGGAATATTCTAGACTTACGCTTCGTGAACCCTCTTCGGTTCTAGAAATGATCGGCGGTGCAAGCAATATTGAGCCTTACGTACCGTACGGTTAAGGTTCATAGTCGCTTGCAACCTAAAGGAAAAGGACAGCCATGTGTGAGAGCGGGATAGCAATACACTCGATCGTTCGACAGAGTTCGGCCGGGAACATTCCAGAAGTAGCTCGGGAGATTTGGCTGGCCTATATAAGCGTGGTTGTTCGGCGATTACGACAGTTCATCTTTAGACGAGCTAAGTGAAAGATCGAAGAGATACAAGTGCGAAATAATAAGTGACGACTCTGGCGATTAATTACTGGACTCTGATCATAGTGTTTGGACATTTTGGACATCGTCGTGAGGAAACCCTTGTAACTTAAGTGTGGTGTACTGAATAAAGTCTCATCAGTGTCATCTGGTGTTTTTATCCAAATCACGGACCATTAGCCCGTAACAATATATATCAAATTGCTTAGATTATCGAATTGATACGATATTGGAACCTTCAATAAACGAGTCTACGTCTTCTTGAAAGGCCGGCAACACTATTGTGATACCCCTGGTGTTCCAGTTGTCCATGGGCAGCGGTGATCGCTTACCATCAGGTGATCCGCTTGCTCGTTTGCTGCCCTATGTTATATAAAAAAAACAATGTCGTTTGTATGATGCTACAGTGATTAGAAAAATCTGAAAGACGTGGTTCTATGTACATACTCGTATGTATGTATGTAATTGATTATTATCCTAAAATCTTATATTAATATTCACCAATTAAATTCCAGTGCAACCCAGTTGGCAGAATATTAAAAGGCAGCTTCTTTCGGGGTTCGTATTCACATGAAATGTCGATGGTTTCCATATCTCTGGTCTCCGGATGAATCTACAATGGAAAAAAATTAGCCTGTATCTATGTCGTGAGCGGTAGTGGTTGAGGTGGAATCAACCATCCCCTAAAATTTATCCACTGGAATAAAAGTTGCAGTGCAGATTCGCCCCCTAATTTTAACTTTTATTAACATTAACAGATTCTAATGAGAGATATTTTTAGATTCCTTGCATTCCTCCGTTTGACATAGGCTATGTGAGATGTCAGCATAGAAGTAATAAGTACTTCTACGTAAGTAATTATTGCTTCCATGGTTGTCAGTCGTGTCTTTTGTTTTTTAATAATTAGTTAGTTCGATACGATACATAGTGTGTCCGAAACCGCACGATCGCAAGACCGTAGCTTATCGTCTGAGTACTCTATGCTGAAAACTCACCGTAATGAACTTTTTCTGATCAGCCCAATAGAATTTCTTCACCAAACCGTCATATACGTCCATGCGGGAGCGGTTCAGCTTTTCTTTGTACCTAAACAAACAGACAGATTTAAAGTCTTTTTCAAGTTATGCATAACGGAATGTGTTTATTGTACAGTAGAAGGTAACTTTTTTTTTTATAATTAACATAATGCGCGAGACCAAGGCACAGCGTCTTGGCTGGCTCGGCCATGTTGTAAGAATGAAGGATGATTAAGCAGTGAAGACAGCCTATCTGGGCCGGTCGTAGGCCGGTGGGCCGCCCCAGGTACAGCTGGAGCGATATGGTGGAGGCGGACCTACGCGAGCTGCAAGTTGGCGACGACTGGCGGGAGCTGGCGCGGAACCGGAGACGGCTGGCGTGCTCTTGTGTTAGAGGCCATGACTCCCTTTGGGTCACTGAGCCCGGGGTATATTCCACATATATAGGTATTTTTTGTCTTCTAACTATGACTATGCGTAATTTCAGGAAGATTGGTCCAGTAGATAAAGCGTGAACATTTAACAAACAAACTCACTTTCGCATTTATTATATTAATTGGGAATATATATTTTTATAAGAAAGTACAGAAGATAATTTACCATATCTCAAAAGGCTCTGCATCCGCATTGACAACATCTTCAACTTCGCCTCTCAGATAGTATTCTGTTGGCCAATTGGGACCTGATGGCGGTTCTTCGGTACCTAGGAAAAGCAAAAACAAAAAAAGTTTCACAGACGGTTTCGACGCACTCTGGCGTAAAAAGCCTGCATCTCTGCTTCACAGAGTGCGTGGAAGCAGCAACAGCATCCTGATGGCGGTGGCAAGTGACCCTTTTTTTTTTTTTTTTTATTTCGCAGGGGGAAATGCATTTAGGCACTGAGTGTGGGACTCCTGGGCCGCTAGACGGCCCAGACTACCCACTAAAACCCCCTGCGGCGTTACCGCGCCTGCCGTTGCTGGGGGCGTCATGGGATCGCGAACATTCTACCACGACGCCCCCCGACTTTGCCTTACGGCACCCTCACATGGCCAGATGGCGGGCGTATTGTGCCCGCCGCCTGCCTCTTTGTCCTCGCCGTTGGGGTGGCGCATCGGCTCGGGCCTCACGCTCCCTTTCGGCGACAAGTGACCCTCAGTGTCCGATGATGTGGGCACTGACCGAAAGGACTAAGTCCAAATTATATAAAGCACATTTTATTCATTTATTATTTAGGGGTCTTGAATAAAATCTGACACCAGTGTTAGTACTATCAAATACTAGAGTTTATATAATCTCTCTCTCTTTCTCTTCAGCCCTTTTCAACCCTATACCCATAGGGTTAGCCTCCTTCATCTTATGCCACTTCTCCCGGTCTTGGGCGATTGCCCAAGACCATCTATCATATCTTCATCTACCACGCACATGAAGCTCCATCTGGCCCTAAAACAGGCACAGGACCGCATTGCCTGGAAGGCCATAGCCACGAGAGCTATAGCTACTGGTGGTCATGACCCTCAGTCATGAGGATACGACTAAGAAGAAGAGAAGAGATCTATCATTCTATCCATTCAGCTATTCTTTTAACGTCATCCGCCCAGCGCATTTGCGGTCTTCCCTGTGGTGTGGGCCTGTTTATATAATATTTGATACTATAGAATAGATAGATATATAACATAAGATCTACTTACTTGAACTGGGAGCTGCATTGATAGTTTTCAAGTAAATCACAGCAAATAAAACCGAACATTTATTTAAAACCCACATCATGATATGATTTTAATGAGATTTTTTTGTAAACAGTTACGCAATAAATAGGTTATATTATCAATTTTCGAATTGATAACATTATCTGTCGTTAATTTGGAAAACTTGTACCATTAAAATACTGTGTTAATTATGTGCACATATATATTTATGATAACAAATATAACTATGTATTTTTATATGGAATTTAATAATAAATAATTGGGTTAAATACTTGAAATTGTATTCATCAAAACTATAACATAATTAATCATTGTTCCTTGATTCATGATAGTAGGTTTTGTTTTTTTTTTAATTAGTACCTACATATTTGAACGCTGCAAAACTACGCTACTACATCCATCCTCACAATTTTTACTGAGGCGATTATCACACGGCACCGCAACTGCAAACCGGCGCGGAGGTAGGGTTGCCAGGCGTCCGGATAAAGCCGGACATAGGTAGATTGCGTGTCCGGCCAAAATAAACGGTGTCCGGCCGGCCATTTCGCAAACGAGCGAGCGCCGAGCGTGGCCGAGCGAAGGCGACGAGAGTCGACTGTCGTCGATCGCTCACGCAGGCCGAAGTGCCGTACTTATTACTGAGACAAAATCCTCAATAATGTAGGGTGTCCGGCCTTTCTACCCAAATGTCCGGCCAAACTGGCTGCTCTGTCCGGCTATTAGGTTTGGCGACCTGGCAACCCTACGCGGAGGGCGGACGCGGTGAGCGGATATTCACACGGTTGACCGCGTGGTTTACAAAATATACAAATTATGTAAACGTGGGTAGAGGAATGACCAAGTTTCAGAAAGATTCCCTGGTTAGGCCGCGTCTCCACTGACGGGAGTGGAGTAGAGTAGAGCGATTAAAAGTGGTCAGTGTTTCCACTGAAGCAGAGCAGAGCGGTATAAGGGAAACGGAGGAATGAATTGGAAGGTGAAACCGATCAGAATGGAGCTGAGTGAACCGGAGAGGAGACTTTTGGAGTGACGATCAGTTACAGTCAATTCCTCAGAGAGACTGTACGTCATGTTGTCGTTCAAAAAGCATAATTAATCATTTATATAACTTCGTTCTTGTCGATGGAGTTTAAAAAGAAGAAAATATTTAACTAAATAAATAATATATTATTTAAATATTTTTCTACATGAAGATTAATGTGATGATGAAGCTGCACATCTCACCCCCACTATAATCATCTACATTTTTCACATATATTTCCTTCCACCCAAAGGTTGGCTGGAAGAAATTGCATTTGCGATAAGCCCGCCTTTGCGCTCATTTATATAATTATGTATTTACTTTTGTTACTACTTTGTATTTCTTATCTGTAAATGGTGCAATAAAGTGTTGATCTATCTATCTATCATCTCATAATTGAGCTGCGCCTCGGGACTTCGCTCTTGTGGGAATTTTGGGAACAAAGAACCCTTTGTGCTATTCCCGGTTTTTTTCTACCAGTTTCTTTGTTTGTAAAATCTTTATTGCACATACACACAAGAAAAATACAAAAGATAGTAAACAAAAAGAAAGGCGTTCAATTACCAGTGTGCCATACGAGTAACAAACTCACATCCAAACTTTCACATTTACTATACTAGTAGAATGAAAATCCGCTCCGCTCTGCTCTACTCCGCGTTAGTGGAGACGCAGCCTTATTCTTCACTTTTGTCACAGGGCGGGCGCTACATAGAAACGGCGCGTCAAATACTTATACCTACTACTACAAATGAAACTGTATAACCGTGAACACGTTAGTAACACGTCAATGTGTGCGTTTTCATGGTCGAACGTCCCACAACCACACAAGAACGGGGGAGAAGTGCGGTAGGTGCGGGGGCGTGCCATATTGCGGGAGGGGCAGGGAGTTACCTTTCTGTACGTAGTACTTATATTAATTCTGTGCTTTTGTTGTTGCCAACGTTGCCAACGGACAAATGGATGTTATTTTGGTTCCTTGTTTCCATTTGTATTGTATGTCTTGTTGATTCGCGGATGGATCACGATTTCGATCAGTTCGACTACAGCAGGGCTGGTTACCAGCAGTTACCGGTACCGGTACTAAATTCTCGACTCTGCCACGGAATGTCTAAGTACAAAACATCTATCTCATCAGTGGCGAAGCGTCCTTACAACACGATTCCTACCGGCTTCCCTTGGCAGAATCTAATATATACATTATTTTTATGACTAACAATAATAGCTTAATCTTGCGGCCTACACTTGCACAAAAATCTATAATCATATAACAAACCATAAGCCGACGATCCACGGCATTAACTTAGATATTTTAATATGAGCGCGAAATACAATTACATTGCGCGCATATAATTATATTGCGCGCTTTGCAAAAATATTCTTCAATAGCTGGATACAATTTGCGCAATGTATTCGAAACAGCGCAAACGCCACACACACGATTTCAATCGCAGGTCGCGAGCCGCGGTAGTAATGCGGTAATAATATTGGGAATTTGTAAAATTGAAATGTATGGTGACACACACACCATGACATTACAATACATATGCAACCACTCGTCGATATAGACCAGCGATTAAAGCCGATAGCCGATCGCCTCCAACGAAACCTTATTGGTTCGTTTGAAAATTTTTCGTCCAATCACAGCGATTATCCGCGAATGTCTAATGTCACCTAGTCTTGGTTATTTTGATTGATTTGCGCGCATTTGCATTTTGCACTCACGGCGAACGCTAATTATCTATTGTTGTGATATGTGATTAACTTGATTGTGGTATATTATATAGTTGACCGAGCGAGCGAAGCGAGCGAAGGTCTCTAAATCGAGTTGGGGGCGAAACACATTGTTTGTATGTATGTATGTATGAATGTTTGTACCGCGATAACTGCCGAACCGATGGTCCGATTTTGATGAAATTTGGTAGGCATGCAGGAAATATCAATAGAATTTTCAAGTTCGTTGGGCATCAAAATCGGTTCAGTAGTTTTTTAAATATTAATAAAAACGTCCGCGATTATCTAGCAAACGAAACCATAGCGTGTTCTAACTTTGGATAACGCCATCTAGATTTTATTTAGGGACCTGAATTATGTTAGAAAAGTCGAAATCAGAGTATATCAATAAAAACGCGAGTAATAATCGCGAGGTCTAAGTTCGCGGCGCTACTAGTTTATAAGAATCGAAAGTGGTGAAATTTTACGTGCCAAGTGTTATGTACATTGTATAGTGTTTATGGATTGTTTCATCGTAAAGGTAAACGTTATTTTTGTTTCTTGTTGAACAACAACAAATAGGTTGTTGTCTTACAGATTACCTATTAAATGAGTTAACCTCGTTCTCAAAACAATCGTTCGAAAATAAAAAATATATCATTAAACATCTCTCATGGCTCATCGCGATATGAAACGCATAAAGGTATCAAGTTAAAATTACTATTGAACTCGGATCCACGGTTGATTATTTTTTTGGTGAAAGATCACCAAAAAAATAATCAAAATTATACGTCAACGCGATAATATTTTGCGATTTCAGGCAGCAATCAAAATCTATGGGGTAAGTACCCCATAGGTTTTGTAAATTTCATAATTTTAGGTATGACCCCATAGGTTGACCTAAAATTATGAAATTTGGCAAAAAGTAAGGTCTAACAGTACTTATGCAGGAATAAATCTGAAAATTGTAAATATGTTTAAGGAAGCCTAAAAAAAGTGTTACAAACTTATTTTTGCGCTGGATTCAGTGTGAATCTGTTAGGGATCAAACTGCAAAGTTAAGTTTGTTTTTGAAACTAGTTGGTCTTTTAGTTAGAGCTATAATGTGAGATGCTTTGCGTGTACGGAACTCTCGGTGCGCGAGTTTGACTCGCACTTGGCCGGTTTTTTTCTATATATTTATAATCCGCGTGTGAGTGACATGTGCTTTAAACGGCTTTTTTTAAAGCCACTTTTATCATACTCGACATGCACTGTGGCTTCACCTTTGTATATTTTCACCCCACGCCACTGTATCTCATATAAAGTACCGGTACTTTTAGGGTAGCCATTTTCGAGCGCACGCACGAGCGCCAAAATAACGGCTAGGAGTAGAAGTGTTCGCCATGGCCGAAACCGGTTGGATACACACACACACACTTTTAGGGAGTTTTTATGGATAATGAATTTGACCTGAAATTATAACCAAATGGGTTCCAACCGATGGCAGGAGAAAAAGAGGAAGACCAAGAGGAGATGGGCGGATGACTTGCAAGCGTTTGACAAAGAAAGGAAGGAAAAGACCAAAGATACGTGGAAGAAGTTAGGGGAGGCTTTTGCCCAGCAGTGGGACACAAATGACTAGGAAAAAAAAAATTTGGAACTGTTAAGCCCCAATAACAGGGGATTTCAAAACGGGGCTTATTTCTAAAATCATCCCCTTATTATACATATATAGAACTAGCTGTCGCCCGCGGCTTCGCCCGCGTGAGTTTCGCTTAGATGAAAAATCTCTCATGGAGCTTTTCATCAGATGTTCCAGATCTTCAATTTTTATACGTCAGCAGAAAATGCTCATCAGGTTGAACGACTTTTAATAAGGCGCCATTTCCATATATGTTATAGTGTAGCTGGTCTCTTGCAGTTCTTTATCAGATGTTCCAGATCTTCAATTTTTATACGTCATCAGAAAATGCTCATCAGGTTGAACGACTTTTGTTAAGGCACCATTTTCACATTTCTTATAGTTTAGCTGTTCTGTTAAGGTTCTTCATCAGGCGTTCCAGTTATCAAAATCAATTATAGCCTATATGTTGGCCAGGCTTAATAGCTATACAACAAAAAAAGTTTAATTCAAATCCGTCCAGTAGTTTTTGCGTGAAACGCGTACATACATACAGACAGACAGACAGACAGACAAGAAATTCCAAAAAATTATTTTTGCTTTCTATTATTCTTTTTAAGTGTCCCTCTATCAATTTCAGTCAAAAATACTAAATGTACAGACAAAATATTTTTACTGTTTTATTATATGTATAGAATCACGTCTTCATCCCTTACGGGGTAGACATAGTCAAGAGTCGTAAGACTCGAAGGCCACGCTTAGCCGAATAGTGGGCTCTCTGACTGATGGAATGGAGATTCAGGTATAGTGACAATTTGCTAGCCCATCGCCTTTGAGTAGAGGAACCCCCAGTTTAAAGCCCTTAGGAAGAGAAGCAGCAGACCAGCATGGAAGCATAGATGATTCCCCTTAGATGATTTTCAAAATTAAAAATTCTCCTAAAGATGTTCGGGAATTGTACGTTTTTTGATCATAATGGAGGATCTGCTTTTAGATTACACACAGTTAGAGGAAGTAGACCATATTTTCCAATCTGAATCTCACTGAGGAATTTTCAAAATAAAAAGCGAGCAATAATAGCACGTGGAATTTATTTACAAATCTTAATATCTAACTTAAGTACAAAACAGAATCGTCACAAGTTAACTCTTTAGTTAAGACAACATCCTTAAATTATCTCAAAACTCCAGTTATCAAATTAGAAAACAGAAATAAATTGTTCTCAGATTATAAAATCGTAATTGTAACAGGTTAAAAAAAAGTTAAGTTTAAAAATTCTTATTCTCAAAACGTCATCGAGTAAGCAGCGGGTGAATTCAGAATCATAGCCAATGTTGTCGTTGTCATTAACACAATGATCAAAACAATTACATAGTAAAGGTCATCGAGTAAGTGCTGCTTACTCGATGACCCTTACTATATTTACGTTGATGAAATCGGAGTCAATGAACTAAACAATGACGTAGTAAGGGTTATCGAGCAAATAACAGTTGTTTTGCGTCGCAGACATGAGGATGTGGCCGTCCTCCCCCCACTCCTCGCCCCAGGAGTTGCGCACGATCCAGTACAGGTCTCCGTCGCGGAGGCCGTAGCCCACGATCACCACGCCGTGGTTGACGGTGCCGTATTCGCTGGAAGAAAGACCAATTATTAGGTAAACAAAAATCAGCAATTTCTATTGAAAACACAACTACAGCTATTAATTATTTATTTAACAATACAACAACTCTATACAAATAGAAGATATGAAACGCGGCAAAGCTCAGTACACAGACAACGCTGAACAGAACGTCAACATTTTTACCAATGTCATCATCAGGTTTTGTTACATTAATAAAGTAATCATTGAATGCATTCGCCATCAGCGTAGGTTCCGCAATTATTTTGTCATTAACATGAATTTTATCAATATTCTCTTTCGGAAAGTTGGATTTATTCTGATTTATAATATTCCAAGATGCTCTACTTTTATTTCTTGATCGTTTTATGTAGTAATCATTTTGGGATTTTTGTGTCAACGTAATTATGCGTTTAAGACGCTTCGAGTAAGTCCTCAAAACGGCCGCGTTTTCTTTTGTTGGATCATTTCTATATTTCCATAATAAATTTCTCTTACGTTTGCTACAATTCTTTATACCTTTACTAATCCACTTTGGTCGCTTTTGTGAGCAATGTTTCATTCGAATCAGTGGAAAACATAAGTCATATATAATTTAAATAACTCAAAGAATTCGTTGAACGCTGTATTTGGATCGTCTGATTCATACGCACTCGAAAAACTTAATTGACTGATATATTTTGTAACGTACCTACCCACATCGGGCCGGCACGTCACAGGCACACAGATGCGGACGCACGCAACGCACACAGCGACAGGCGAGCCGCCCCCCCGACCGCCGGCCGAAACCAGTTCTAACCGGTCACAACCGACGCGCCGCGGCCCTATATAAACCGAGCCGGCCATAGTAACTTCAGCACTCATTCCCAAGTGCTCGCTGCGCAAGCAGTTCTCCCTCTCCCAGTGGCCCATGGTCGGTGTGATTACCCTCGCATTCGATAGTGGGTCATTTAACCCCTACGTCCCGCTAACATATTTCCTCCCCTGGGAATTGGGGGTTGTGGCGTGTGGTCGGCGTGGTTTCCCGCGTTCGATAGCAGGTCGCTCCACCCTCTTTCATTCCCTATTGAACACCCTGGTCGGCGTGGTTTCCCGCGTTCGATAGGGGTGGTTCCCCCCCCTGGAATTCGGGAGTCGTGGTTTGTGGTCGGTGTGATTACCCTCGCATTCGATAGCAGGCTACTTCACCCCCAATTCATCCCGCTAACACTACCCCGTAGGAATCCCGATTATTAACCCTTTGATCAATACGGTCCCCGTAAGGGACTCGTTCCCCGTCCCGTAAGAGGGCACCCGTAGTCGCCCATATAGCGCCGCTTCACGGCAGCTCGCGCGCGCCTAAAAACCCGAACCCGTGGGTCCGTTCCGTACCCTTAATTCTATCCCACGCGTGTTCAATCCGTTCCGGCACCCCGTGTGGTGTTACCGCTATCCTCCTACAGGATCACCAAACGTCAGCGCGGCTTTCGCGCCACGTTTCCGTTTTGCGCCTCTATAGGTGCATCCCGTTTACCAGGGCCCGCGCAGCCTGTCGCTGGGGGCGTTCGGGCCATACCGTTAAAACCAGGGGTAGTTGAATTAGTGCTTGTAAATCATATGTTAGCTCATAAGGTGTCCTAGCATAAGTAGCTATAAGGAAACATTGTATTAGATGGTAATAAATAACTAATTGTTAAACCCTATCCGTATTTGGTATTTATCCTCCCACTAGAATCACCCTTAGGCTCGATCAAACCCTGTCATACCCTTCAGGTAACAGGGATTTTATGCTGAAGACAGTGGTCGGGGTTCGACTCCCCAGCAACCACCTCATCACAATTTTATGAAAATTGATCTATTATATTTTGAGAAATCACGCTTTACGCTAAACCAGTTCTTAAAGCGACAGCTTTTCTTGATAGGAAATTGTAATATTTGTGCTGAATGGTCTGATAACGCGAAATCACGTAATTCACTCTTAGAGCGTTTCGTATTATGTAAAATATTGTCCAGACACTTTCCACTAGTCGAGCGAGTAATTTCTTCAAATTCAAATTTAAGATCATGTCTCAAATAAAAGTAACAGGCTCGGAAGAAGAAAAAGAAGAAATAAGAGCAGAAGAAGAAACAAACTTTAATTTAGCTTGATGTGTCTAAGTTGGATTTGCGTTCAAATTGTCTCACACAAACTAAGGATGCCGAAAACTTGTCCTTACTTGCATCACCTTCACCTTTATAAGCTTTTTGTTGCTATATTAACTTGCTTTCTTTTTCAGTGTCTTTTGTTTAAATATGTAATATCTATTTGTTACAGATTTATAATTTCTCAACGTACAAGTGTAAGTTAGTGGTAAAAACTGTTTTGAGCTATGTACGACTTTGTATTTATTCGACTATATGTACTAAACTGTGCCTGTAGTTTTTTTGCAAATAAAATAAAAAAATAAAATAAAAATAATACCCATGCGAAATGGAAAAGAAAAAGTAGGAAAGCGGACCCTGGGCTCCAACGCTTTGCGGCTGAGGATACAACCAGGAAAGCGCTTACAATAAGAGAGAGATACATTTTAATGTTCCCACTGTTGGGGCATTGGCCTTCCTTATGAGTGAACCAGGAGAATGGGCCATCACCCACCACGTGGGCCCAATGTGGATTTCTGGGTTTAACGACTGTGAATACAGCCAGGACCAACGGCTTAACGTGGCTTCCGAAGTACGAAAGAGCTCGAGATAATACATTTTGGTCACCCATCCAGTGACCGATCATCTCGATAGTTGCTTTACCACCGTTTTCGCAGGCGGAGAGCGAGAACCACTGCGCTACCGAGCTCCAAGTGAAGCTAAGTAAAATCTTGAGTCGCCTCACAAGTAATCATCATAGAAGACCTCGCTGGAATACAGCTTCATGTTGTAAGTAAATACATTTTTGGTCACCCATCCAGTGACCTACCATTACGAAAGTTGCTTAACCACCGTTACAGCAGGCCGAGCGCGAGAACCACTGCGCTACCGAGCTCCAGGTGAAGCTAAATAAAATCTTGAATCTCCTCACCAGTACTCATCATAGAAGACCCCGCTGGAGTACAGCTTCATATTTTAAGTGAATACATTTTCGGTCACCCATCCACTAACCGACCATTACGATAGTTGTTTAACCACCGCTATCACAGGCCGAGCACCCAAAGCTAAATAAAATCTTAGTCTCCTCACCAGTCATCATCATAGAAGACCCCACTTGAGTACAGCTTCATGTTGTAGGTGGCCAGCACGCTGACGGTGATAGGCCCGTACTTGTTCAAGGCCAGTTTGATGGAGTTGATGCTGTTTTGGTTGACCTTCCCGAAGCCACGGATCTTGAACACCGACGTCAGGTTTTGGATGTGGCATTTTCCGTTCTATAAATACATGGAGACATATTCATAATAAATAAAATGTGGTATTCTTCTTTAAGTGCCTTACCTATTCATTTTTAAATGTTGGCAGTCATCTCCTTAATTTTAGCTTTGTTAAGAGCCAGTATAGTAGCAATTAGATTAGGCTATCCAGTATTCATTTTAGAAATCCTGCCTTTGACGCAATCTACCCATCTCATCTCCTATATTCCTCAAACCCTTTAGCATATTGAAGGCCTCTTTAGTGATAGGTTTTCATATTCCCTACTAGTACTATGTGAACTTACTTCTGCTTTGTACTGGCCGTAGTCAACATCTGCGGGAATGCCGCGATCCAAGATATATTTGAACACGTTATTCAAAGTGCCACCCATGCATCCGAAATTTTCATATCTGGAAAGAATGTATCTTCAATTAATTTGAATAACAAAAATAATTAAAAAAGTACTATTGTGGTTCTAGACTGCACAGTTGTGCAGTCTAGTAGTGCACATAATGTTTCCCGGGATAACATGAGGAATCAAAGGACACTCACATAACTATATCTGTCAAGGCGTTCAGTAAATATGGTGAAACTCACATAATAGCACATACAACCTGACTCTCTTTAAAACCAGAGTGAATAGGCTGATAGGCTGCTTCTGGGTAAGCTCGCTACATCGTAGACCTCATCTCTGTCCTCGGACAAGATTGTAGTCAAGAGCAAACCCATCTTTAATTTAAAAAAATAATTACCTACATACGTGAATCCTGAAAACATGACACTTCTTCTTTGGGTAGTCCTGTAAAACTATTTAAAATCGTGAAAATGTTTGTAGTTGCAAATTCAAATAGAGACAATTTAAGTTCCGAAAGTTGTTCAATCTTGATTCAGAGTGCTTGTTGCATTGCACCTCAAACAACCTCAACGCTTCGCGTTGAAGCGTGTGATCATTGAGGTTCGAATTCCAAAGGAGCGATTCCATAATCTAGGCGTGTGATTCAAAAACGGTGAATACTCAACGTTCAGTTACAAGCATAGACCAACAGGGATGTACAGAAGTCCGTGTTGCTCGGTTACTAGTGAACGCTGAAGTTTACCCCCAAGCGCAGTCTACGAGAGACTGTTCACTGAGATCCACATTCCTGCCTCCGAGATCGTAGGAGAGAGCTCCCTCCACCGCAGCTGTTGATGAGAACGCCCAGCAAGAACCGCAACTGCCTTGCTCTGTAATCGATAAATAAATACGGATTGAGCTAGCCTCACAGTCAATTTCTTTGTGTTATGGGCGGACTGATGACGGACACAACACAGTAATGAGCATTTTGGATTTTTGCGCACTCAAAATTATAATCATTTTTTTTTTCATCATATGTAATTTCTCAAGAAACGTGCAGTAATATTTGTGAAAACAAGTAAAAATATTACCCGTACTGGGTATCGAACCCAGGGCTAATCGATAGGCATTGTGACCACTACGCCACGGAGGTCATCATTACTACTTACTTTGGAAGATAATGACTTTGTCAGTTGTTATCTCTCTAAAGTTTCTTCGTTAGAAGATGATCCTGGAAGAAGGAATAACTCACGTTTGACAGGCGTCATGACTCCTTTCGTCCTGAGATCAAACTCCTCGGGCAACTCATCGACCAACTGATCCACTTCCTCTAGCGAGTGGAAGATATGTGTGCCCTTGCTGCCAGGGGTGAAGGTCTAGTGCCGGTGAGAAACTGTAACTCTTCGTCTGTACGGTCAGCATATTTGTTCATTGATAGCTTGTAGCTGAGGTTTTCGATTATGGTTGACTACTAATCTGGGTAGAGGAGAAAGAAAGGGTTACTACAGAGCTAGAAATTACTATCCAAGTTCTTGAAATTCCCACGGAAGCGAAGCCATGTGGTACAGCTAGTTATGGTGTAAAACGTGTAGATAAATGAATGAATTATTACCTCCAGTTTTTATGGAAGATAGTCTTCCTTAACGCAACCTCTCCTTTTTTGTATTTCTTGTTGTGGTGGTTTTTGTACCTAAAACAAAGAAAATATTTTAAACAGTACTTTTTCTAAATACGTTTGTATTTACATTGAAATAGAGCCCAGGGCAGCTGCTAGATTAGGAATGATAGCTAGTAAGAAGTGAGCTTGTATTCTCTTTTCTTCTTAAAGTACTTTCAACGCTAAAGATCATGACATACTACATCTTTTACTTTATACGCTGATACATGAGTCTTCACCGCTTCAAGAATTAGAAATTGAAGTAAGACTTACCCATTGAAAGCTGTGTCCAGGTCAGATGACACGGCTGGATGCAAAAACTTCAAGTTATTAGCGAAATCTGTACCAACTTCTTCGCATTCTTCTTCTGCAAAGATGATTATAACTGAATTATTTATTTCGTGATCCAATATAATCTGCGCTGATATATTGAAGTAGAAGAGCAATAATATTTGTTTGTTTGAACGCATTAACTTTTAGAACTAGTTCAATTTAAAAAATATTTGTGTATGATAGCGACACTCATCACCAAAGTATCCATGATGCCGAAATTCCCACGGGAGCGAAGCTCCGTGGCACGGCTAGTATTATATAAATATAATAATCTATTCAATGAGGTTGTTTAAACCAGCGCAAAAAATACTTATTAAAGAAGGCAGGTCCACACTTAGCGGCCGCCGCGCCAGGGCAGTGGAGCGAGAGAAACACACGGCCAGTCCTGGCATATATGCGGTAGGTGTTGACACCGTGTGGTTTTAGTGGGTTCAAGTCCCACATACATGTTCGGCTTCCCGTGGCTGGTTGGACGAGACGAAGGTCTTTCCACACGGAAAAAAAAGGTCTACACAAAGCAAAGCCTCGCGTTACATTTGCCACACGAGGCAAATGCCTCTAGAAGCTTCGTGCTCTCTGTAGACCACCTTTCTTTTAAAAAATTAAGAAATACTACCCACCATCCTCGATCTGCAAGTCATCAACGCAGACTGACGGCTTGAAGTCATAGAACTCCATGAGAGTGTGATCTAGTAGTCTTCCAGCATCCAAATCGTATCTTTTCTGCTCGAATCTGTAATTCAAATTGAAAATGGAGACAATTTAAGTTCCGATTTGAATTTTTGCTCCAATAAAAGTCTTCTTCTCCTTGTCTTTTCCCCACTTTTGAGTGGGGTCGGCACAGTATATTTATCTCTTCTATTTTGATCTGTCGTTTGCCATCTCATTTGATACTCCGTTCCTACCCACGCTTGATACTGACGGGAGAAACGCACAATGGATGAATTGTGTCAACAAACCCCTTACTCTCTCATATAAGGGCTCTTTTTGTAATATGGTTTTCTTACCTTCTGTATATTTGTCCATACCATCCCAACCTATAGTATAGTATCTATCGTATTAAATTTCTCATTTACCGGTGCCACTTTCATGCTTCATCTTCGCCCCAATATAAGTATAATTACTTAAAGCGAGCGAAACCAGATATAATTAGACCTCACTCGCTTCGCTTGCTCGCTCTATGAAATGGTGAAATTATTCCGGAATTGTATGTAATAATTGTTAACTGTAATGTTTGCTGAGTAAATCACATCACGCAAATATTATAAAGAGAAAGCGTTTGTGGGTTAAAGCTACATTATACCTGAGTGCCTAAAATTTGTGTACTCGTATCTGCATTCCGAGCGAACGGGAGCTTGCGCGGGACCGGAGACGCAGGCGTGCTCGTGTGTTGGAGGCCAAGACTCACTTTGGGTCACTGAGCTCGGATAGTAAGTAAGTAAGTACCTCCCGAGCGAAGCCGAGGCAGGACGTTGGTAATGGATAAAATAACACTTACTGGACAGGAATATCGATGCCGTCAGTCGTGTCACTTCGGTACACAAGAAGAGTGTCCTCCACCCTGAAGACTCCTTCTGCCTCAATCGTTCTCTTCCACTCGTTCACCACCTTTCCATTGAAGTCGTAGGATCCTATGTATTATTTTCTCTTCAGTCGTATTCCCTCATGACTGAGGGTCGTGGTCATTATATGGAAAGAAATATACACAACGACTATCTTGGCAATTTTAATGGAGTGGTTTGCCATTGCCTTCTTCATTTTACACACTAGCTGATAATCATCAACCAGAGCACAGAATTAATATTAGTACTACGTACAGAAAAGAAACTCCCTGCCCCTCCCGCAATATGGCACCCCCCCGCTCCTTCCGCACTTCTTCCCCGTTCTTGTGTAACTGTGGGACGTTCGACTATGAAAACGCACACATTGACGTGTTACTGACGTGTTCACGGATATACAGTTTCATTTGTAGTAGTCGTAGGCATATTTGACGCGCCGTTTCTATGAAGCGCCCGCCCTGTGACCAGAGTGCAGGTTTCCTCACGATGTTTTTTTTCACCGGAAGCAAGTGGTTGTCGATGAACACTAACAAAGGTATATGAGTCAGATTGGTATACAAACTCATAGCACGGGCAGGATTCGAACCTGGGACCCTTGCAGCCACAGGCGGGCGCCCTACCACTCGGCCACCACACCATCATCACCGCTTCTGTGTTATTTATACAGGATGAATTCTTAATCATTGGCATACTTTTACAGATGTAATGAAAGTACTCATGATTTCAGTTGGATTGAGTCATCCAATACAAAAAGTTGCTCATAATCACAAAAAAAAGTACTTTATTAGTAGAAAGGATGCAAATTATTAAGAATTCACCTGTATATTCATTCACTTAATTTATCTTATATTTATTTTTACCTGTATAATTCATATAGCTCGTCTCGGGCAGAAAGTCCGTCTGTTCTTCTTCATTACTTTCGTACATACATTGTACTATGTTTGTCATGTTTGCCGTCGTGATCGTTAATATCTGAAACATAACAATATTTCATAAACTTCCTATTGAACGCACGCGCACTTAGGTTGTGCGCGCGCCGTATGTGGTGGTCTATGAAAACTACCACCCCTTCTGTTTATAAGTATAAAACCAGTGTAGAAGAAGAAAATACTACTATACTACTGCCGTTTAATAGGCTTATAAATAAAACTGATTTTTTTGATGTAAAACATCTATTGGCGCGGCTTGGCAGTAAAATCGACTCAAATGCCGCCGTGTCGGAAAATGGTCGTCGTGACACATTGCGCATTTGTTTTACATCTGCCGGGAGGTGAAGGCCAATTTTTGTAGTAAGGATATGGACGGGACAGCAAACTTTGACAGACTAGGCCCTTTGTCCAGCAGTAAGGTGAGACACATCAGGAAATAAAAAATAAGTAAGGATTCTCAAAAATTAGGGTAAATTACCTTATAAATGCCCCTCTCTCGTTCTCAGAGCCGGCGACGTAATAACTGTTGATTTCGCCATCAAACAGCTCCATGCGAGAGCGGTTATATTCTGCACTATACCTGTTAAAATAGTGCATTTATTTAGTGTCTTCATTAAATATCAAAGATGTCATTCAGTATCATGGAGCAACACGGACTCCTTTCCGCGCGCGGAAGTCCTTGTTGCTCGTAGGTTTATGATGAATCAAAATAAATTGGACTCTGGAAAGATACAAATGTAGAGACCACTCAAAACCTGACTCTCTTCAAAACCAGAGTGAATAGGCTGCTTCTGGGTAAGCTCACTACATTGTAGACCTCATCTCTGTCCTCGGGGAAGATTTTGGTCAAGAGCAAACCCATCTTTAATTAAACTAGTCGTTCGCTGCGAACGTAGACCTCGCGACTATTAAAATACAATATTTATTTTCACAAAAAATTAAATATCTCGAAAACGGCTGGACCGATTTTGATGCCCAACGAACTTGAAAATTCTATTAACCATCCCTACATATATTCCAACTTTCATCAAAATCGGAACAACGGTTCGAGAGTTATCGCGGAACTAACATACATACATACATACATACAAACAATGTGTTTTTCGCTCCAACTTGAATTATAGCCCTCGCTCGCTTCGCTCGCTCGGTCAATGATTTTATAGCGTCAGTAAGCACTAAGAAATAATTTTTAGAAATTCTACCCCTAATGAGGTGAAAGGGTAAAAACCAAAATTCACGCTGGGAAAGCCGAGAGCAAAACTAATAATTAACCTAACGCTAATCAACATATCGATGGTTGACTGAAAGATATCCCAGCACGGGATAAGTCCGAAGCCATACACCTTCGGCGGTTCTTCGTTTCCTAAAGGAGGCAGGTTCGAGTGAAGTTCCGGCTTAAACTCCTCACGTAACAAGCTAATTATTAAAAATAAAAAACACGACTGACAAGTTTTTACTCAAAAAGTACATACATACATATAAGTTATACACATTTTTGAAATCGCCTTTTAAAGCCCCATTTGATACCCCACTCGATAAGATTGATCAAATTTTATTTTTTTGATCTGCTATTTATCGCATATATAATCCGCCATTTTGTTTTAATGATGACTTCATATAGCCTATGTCACTCGGAGGAATGCAAGGAATCTAAAAATACCTCTCACATCAAAATCTGTTAAGCCGTTCAGGACTTATGGTGGAATAAAGAAACTTACATACATACATACCTACTTACATACATACATGAACCCTGAAAACATAACACTCCTTTTTTGGTCAGTCGTGTAAAAAGGGCCCAAGTTGGAGGCCTAATTGCGAAAACTGTCCTCGGAAGAAGTAAGTAAGGGATAAGTCCGTCATTGTGCATTGACCTTTTTGTTTTTAGTTATCGTCATATATTTTTTAAACAACGGACCAAAAAAGGAGTGTTATGTTTTCTTTCAGGGTTCATGTATACGTATGTGAGTATGTATGTAAGTCTTTTTATTCCACCATAAGTCCTGAACGGATTAACAGATTTTGATGTGAGAGGTATTATTAGATGCCTTGAATTTCTCCGAGTGACATAGGCTATGTGAGTTGTCAGTTGTGTTTTTTATTTTTTAATAATTTGCTTGATATACAAAAAAGATATTACAAACAAACTTTTAATAAACAATATAAAAGGTGATCAAAAGTGGTAATTACCATAGCCTAAAGGGATGCACTATCCCATTGTAGACGTCAACTGTTTGTCCTTTGAAGTAGTACTCGCTGGGCCACGTGATGTCAGCTGTGGGCTCGTCCTCTCCTGTGGATCAAAGTCAATGTCAAATTATTTCGTTGAAACTTGGCCTTTAAAGAAGGAATTTTTTCACAACATCATCGGGTTTACGCCCAGCCGGGAAGAAACGATTTCTGCCCGTTCATCTTTAAAGTCCATTTATTCATAATTGTCCTAATATGTAAACAATCTTACCATGTCTTTGTATGATTTAACAACAATATAAATTAAAATAGACTTTTTAGGAAATTACTTTCGTGGTTAATAAATGTTTTACTTTAGAATGTTTAGGTTTGAACTAATATTTGATTTATTTTCAACAAAATTCCAAAAAAAGTACTGTGAAGATTGTTTACATAATAGGACAAGTATGAATAAATGGACCATAGATGAGTTTACGTCGGACAAAAACCTTTTTTTCCTGTTTATTCCTAGGCGCAAACCCATCTCTGTAGGGGGTGCTTCAAAATGAAGCTTGGAGATCATACGGTATCCCTCTCGATCTTGAGCGGCCTGTTTTATTCTCCAACTAGCTTTTGCCCGCGGCTTCGCCCGCGTGAATTTCCCATTCCCACGGGAACAGTGCTTTTTCCTGGGATGAAAGGTACCCTATGTCCTTCTCCGTACTTCCAGCTATGTGTATGCAAAATTTCAGGAAGATTGGTTCAGTACATGAAGCGTGAAGAGGTAACAAACAAACAAACAAACAAACAAACCAACAAACAAACAAACAAACAAACTCACTTTCGCTTTTATAATATTAGTTAGGATTAGGATTAAGTCCTGTCCAGTTTGTGATGTCGTCCATCCATTTTCTTTTTCAAGATAAAAACTAATTATATCATCATATCGTATTACAAAGCTCAAAGGTACAAACTACTAGCATTAGTTTCTACTAGATCATCATCAGCCATTACAATGTCCCCACTGCTGCGGTACTATTAAGTAAGCAATTGCTGCATATATTCAACACCAGTAATAAAAATTATTTAAACGGTAAACATAAAGTTGTAAGTGTAATTGGGTTGAGGTAGTCCACTTAGAGCACTAATCCGAACAGCACAAACGCGAACAGCACAAGGCCTTGTCCACGAACAGCACAATTTAATATATTGGCATGTGCTGTTCGTGGATTCTAATTTTTATTTTATTTTCGTCGACAAACAGCACATATAACTATTATCCATACTAATATTATAAATGCGAATGTTTGGATGTGAGTTTGTGAGTTTGTGAATTTGTGAGTTTGTAAATTTGTGAGTTTGTGAGTTTGTGAGGATGTTTGTTACTCAATCACGCAAAATCTACTGGACGGATTTCGATGAAATTTGGTACAGAGGTAGATAATGACCTGGAATAGCACATAGGCTACTTTTTATCCCGGGAAAAAGCACTGTTCCCGTGGGAAATTCACGCGGGCGAAGCCGCGGGCAAAAGCTAGTACTTATATATATTGATTTGTAAATACTGTTGGAACCTAGTGCTGTCTGCTAATGTGTTCCTTATACAGGACGATATTAATAAAAGATATCGATAACATCACTTGATCGTTTTTTAATTACACACCTACTTTCGTTGGTACATACGAAATATGTCTAGGCGATATTTAGTAACAAAAATAATATCGCCTGTATAAGGAACACATTCAGCAGACAGCACTAGGTTCCAACAGTATTTACAAATCAATATACATAATATATTAAGTATAATAGTTGTATGTGCTGTTCGTGGACCAAAATAAAATTAAAATTAAAATCCACGAACAGCACATGCCAAAATATTAAATTGTGCTGTTCGTGGACAAGGCCTTGTGCTGTTCGGATTAGTGCTCTAAGTGGACTACCTCATTGGGTTGTTGGAACCTCCAATATGCCTGTGCCAGGAGGCTCCGCTCTTACATAACAAGTTTTATTTTACCTATTGAATGTACCTAAGTCTAAAAAAATATAATAAGTAATAGAGCCACTACCTACCTACAACCTATAGGGTATAGAGGCCCTCCCTATTGTATACTGGATGGTATTAGAAAGACGCTCTATCTATATATTTCATTGTCGTCACAAGGACGCGTGCTTAGATTCTAGCCTTCAAATCAATCTAGTAGATTTTGCGTGATTGAGTAACCGACATACGAAACTCACATCCAAACTTTCGCGTTTCTAAATAACTAGCTTTTGCCCGCGGCTTCGCCTGCGTGAACTTCCCACGGGAACAGTGCTTTTTCCCGGGATGATGGTTACCCTATGTCCTTCTCAGTACTTCCAACTATGTGTAAGCGAAATTTCAGAAAGATTGGTTCAGTAGATAGAGCGTGAAGAGGTTACAAACAAACAAACTCACTTTCGCATTTATAATATTAGCACAGAATTAATATAAGTACTACCATCGATAAAATATTACTAAAGTATAGATGCATATTCTTCATACATCAGAGTGTGCCTTACATAACTATTTTTCTTGACTAACTAGATGTCGCTACCAGTATCAATCTTGTCGATTTGTCGTAAAAATTATAATCATCAAAGCAAACTTCGTGTTACCACAAAGTAGTACCACATACATTCAATAGATGGCGCAATTCTTATCTATATTTCATTTCATGCAATGTCAAATGTTACTACAAACTTGAAACACCTATTTAAAAATGAAAATCAAAATAAATCAAATTAATGTTTAAAAAATTAAAGAAAAAAAAATGTTGCCTAAGTAGGTACCTAGTTTATTGGTGGACTCTTCACCATCATCTTCTTCTTAATTTATGTTTGTTATTTCTACAAATCAATAATCCGCGGATAATTTTCACGAATAAAATTTTTATTCGAATAATCTATACATACATATAATAAAACAGTAAAAAAATTTTGTCTGTACATTTAGTATTTTTGACTGAAATGAATAGAGGGACACTTAAAAAGAATAAAAGAAAGCAAAGAATTTTTTTTTAAATTTCTTGTCTGTCTGTCTGTTTGTCTGTCTGTATGTATGTACGCGTTTCACGCAAACACTACTGGACGGATTTGAATGAAACATTTTTTGTTGTATAGCTATTAAGAGTGTATCACGTCCGCGCGCCCGACCGAGTTTAGGTATTTGATAGACCTCAGCTGGCTGTGTGCAAGTCACACGCACACATCGACGTGAGATTGCCGCCAACCCGAAGTAATAAGTGACAGGGATCCGACAAAGGATTTGTAGGTATATATTTTTTTTTCTTGCTTTACGGTAATGAATACTAAAAATAAAATTACGACCATTTTCTTATGTAAAACATACTTGGCGCGACTTGGCAGTAAAATGGACACGAATGCCGCGACAGAAAATAGCATGACCGTCGTGCCAGGATGCTAAGATGTTAAACATCTGCCTGGCATCCCATGAAGGCCAATTTTTCGGGATGAGGTTTACAAAAATAGTATTTTTGGATCCAAGATGGCGGACAACTTTTTTTTTAATTTTGCAATATGGGTATTGTTTTATAAGTGTTTCAGTGCGCTGATTACGAAAATAACATTTATTTTGGAATCCAAGATGGCGGACAACTTTTTTTTCACGTTTACAATATGGGTATGGTTATATAGGTTTTTCGGTGCGCTGATGACAAAAATAACATTTATTTTGAGATCCAAGATGGCGGACAACTTTTTTTCAAGTTTACAATATGGGTATGGTTATATAGGTATTTCGATGCGCTGATGACAAAAATAACATTTATTTTGAGATCCAAGATGGAGGACAATTTTTTTTTTTTCAATTTTGCAATATGGTTAACATGTTGTAGGTTTTTTATTTTCACATTATTTTTATTTTAAAATAACATTTATTTTGAGATCCAAGATGGCGGACAACTTTTTTTTTTCAATTTTACAATATGGGTATGTTTTTATAGGTTTTTCTGTGCGCTAATGACAAAAATAACATTTATTTTGAGATCCAAGATGGCCGGCAGTTTTTTTTTCAAGTTTACAATATGGGTATGGTTATATAGGTTTTTGGGGACGCTGATCACGAAAATAACATTTATTTTGAGATCCAAGATGGAGGACAGTTTTTTATTTTATTTTACAATATGGGTATCGTTTTCTAGGTTTTTGGGGACGCTGATGACGAAAACAACATTTATTTTAAGATCCAAGATGGAGGACAGTTTTTTATTTTATTTTACAATATGGGTATCGTTTTATGGGTTTTTGGGGACGCTGATGACCAAAATAACATTTATTTCTGTGAAATTGGTCTGACACCGGGCAAAATCGTGCTCAGCAGGGTCGAATTAGTCTAAAAATTTTCGGTGTCAAACTGTTACATTCCTTGCCGTTCAAAGCCGTAATTTTCGAAAATTCTTTTAGTCTATATATTACTGTAAAAGCTCGAACTACGGTAAATCCTAAGATTTTCGAGTAAAACCTAAGATTTACCAACTCTTAACGGTAAAAGCCCGAATAATTTTGCGATTCGCACTTTTACCACCATTCGCTTGGTAAGTCTCAGGATTTACATTAAAGGCATGGTAAATGACTGATAGATAAGGTTTAGGTTATTTTTTTATGACCGCCCGGTAAGACTTTGAGGGCGGAAAAGAAGGTAGGTTCAGGTTTTTTTTTTTATGACCACCCGGAAAGACTTGAGGGAAGAATTACTCTTTGTTTTATTCCCAAAACCAACATTTACCAGCCGTCAGTGGTAAAACCTAGCATGTACTAAATTCTAATTGTAAAAGCCCGAAAAAATCATCCCATTTTCATAAATCCTTACATTTACGAACTCATGTCGGTAAATCCTAAGACTTACTCTTAAATCTTAGAATTTACCGTAGTTCGAGCTTTTACAGTAACATATATAACGCGTGGCCTTGAGCGAGTGATGGACGCCTGGCAGTGGTTGCTTGGCAACGGAGCCGTACCTCGCCCGTCGCCCCGCTTTCCCCGCCGTCAATAATTTATTAAATGTTGAGATTTTGAATGAAATCAGCGGGATTTTTAATTTGTTGAATATAAAAGCCGAGTTCGACACACGACATGAGTAGGTTCCCAGATAGCATTTTTTGGTCGCAAAATATTTAAGTCAGTAACAAATTGACAAAGTTCCGTTATTGTTTCGAAACAATGCGACTGTGTGCGTTTCGGTTTATATGTGTGGTATCAGTGTTTACACAGTTTGACCGGAACGTGTTTCAGTAATTCTTTGTAGTCGTTGTGTCGACAAAATATGTATGCATTTGTAACGACTTCAGTTTGGTTTGTATGTGTTGTAACAGTGTTTACACATTTGACCGGAAAGTGTTTCAGTTACTCTTTGTAGTCGACGAGTCAACATAATGTGTACGGATTTATGTCGACTTTATTTCATACACATTGCGTTCAGTTTTCAACAAGCGAACGATCAAAGATTAACTGTGTTGTAACGGTGTGGCAACTTTGTTACTAGAATAATATTCATGTACACAAAGTTTCGTAATGTTACGTCATAGTTCCAAAACAAAATTTTACCAAAATAAGCATAAAAATATCAACCAGCTGCACCTGGTTCTCAAATATTTCTAAATTGTATGCCAACTAAACATGACTACAGGAAAATCAACAATTTATTAGTAAGACAAAATGAAACTCCAAGTAAGTAATAACGAGTACTTTATTTATAATTAATAATATAATATACGTAGATCATTATTTCTTCTTAAAACATAATTAATTGAAATTGTCTTGTAGTTATTTAAAGTTTCTTTTAGTTTTATTCCTTCGGCAAAAGTCGCTATGCCTTGTACTTTAATGTTGCATTTCATTCTTCTCCAGTTCGCCAAACTCATATCTTGTCAACTACCTATTAAATGCAAAATAGATTTTTCGACGCATGTACTGCAATTGAGAAAGGCATTGTCAACAGTTTTAGGACCGCTGGAAAGAATAAAGTGATAGACACCATATTAAAAATTTAGTAACTTTGTGTCTGCAAGTCGACGCAGTGTCGTAACTTTTTTACCAAATATGACTAGTATCATTTCACTAAAAAATAAATGTTTTTGTAAGTTTATGGATTATTTTTTATTAAATATCATATTATTAGCATAAAAGTGTACAGTTTGATTAAACTAAAAGGTCTGGAGTCCAAAAAAATAACAAAACTTCTAATGAAAACCATGTAAACATTTCAATAAACTGGTTAAATTGCAATTATATGATGGCCCATCGATGATTTTCAATGTATTTTGTTAAATAATACGACAAATTTCTTTTCCCACTAAAATCACAATATCACAACACATTTAAAACTAATTAATTTCAAAAATAAACTTACGCTGTCAAAATAATTATGGCGGACCTTTCAATTTGTCTTCAATCTTCATATTGCATGAGTTTTCTTTGACATTTTATTTGTCTCTCGTAGGTTGCAAAAGAATGAAGAGAATTGACGAATGAACGATTGATTTCTGAAATAGTCGACGCATTGTTACCATACAGCGTCGTAACTTAAAAACCAAATCTTACCGTGTCGAGATTTGCCCCACTTTAGTCGCAGCGACCGAAACATAGTCGTAGCAGCGACCAAAAATGTTACTGGTGTCGACTTTTCAGTGTCGACAAGTTTCGTAACGGCTACCAAAAAATGCTATCTGGGTTGAGTTTGTAGGTCTACGAAATTTTGTTATACGAGTATAATATGTACAGATAATCATTTTACAAATAAATTTTTATTTGAATCACTAGCTGTTACCCGCGGCTTCGCCCGCGTGAGTTTCACTTAGATGAAAAAATCTTTTTGTATTCCAAACTGTAGTAACCTAAACTACAGTACTCAAAATTTCAGCCATTTGGTTATTCCGTGTCCCGTGGGAATATTTAGGTATTCGTAGTAGGTACAATCGCGGTGTAAAAATGAATCAAAAGTGATATTTCATTCAATAAACGATCTTCGTCTGCTCGTTATCTACAATTTTCAGTGTACCACGTCAGCAGAGAATGCTCATCAGGTTGAACGACTTTTGCTAAGGCGCCATCTCCATATATGTAATAGTATAGCTGGTCTCTTGGAATTCTTCATCAGATGATCCTGATCTTAGATTTTTAAACGTCAACAGAAAATGCTCGTCAGATTGATAAACTTTTGCAAAGGTACCATTTCCATATTTCTTATAGTTTAGCTGTTCTGTTAAGGTTCTTCATCAGGTGTTCCAGTTTTCAAAATCAATTATAGCCTATATGTTACCCAGGCTTAAGCCTGCATCACACGTTTTTAGCCAAAACAGGCGTTACTGAATTGACCATGGTGCCAAAACTAGATCATTATTGATAATAAAAATAGTACTATAGGCTTCTCAAATAACTGCTACTACTTATACGAGACAGATAAAAATATTTTGCCTTTTATTTTTGCGTAAATACCTTCCAGAAAACACGAAAAATACGAAAAACAAGGTTCACGGCTTTAACGAAATCATTATGTAAAACACAAATTATAATTTCTACATAATGTTAAATCGCGAGTTTATTAAACTAGCTACAAGTTGCTCGTTTTAGATTTTTGAAAAATAACTCGAAAAAAATATTATATATCGTAACAATTCACTAAGAAATTCCCCATACATTTTTTGTATGGCAATGCCATCGCTCAATATATACAAGTTCCAAGCCCAAGAAAAATCAGTCTGCCGGTAAGAGTCAAGGGGAATCCACGTCGCTCTGCTGCTCGGGAGGCATTTAATTTTCGCGTGTTCATGTATTCACAGACAGCAGAGAGTAATGTAGATCAGAGTTACATATTTATTACTTTTAATCTTTTTAAAATTTATATAGGTACCATTTTCATACTCATGAATGATGGCCGACAATTTTTGATGAAATAGAAATCTTAATAAATCGCAATCATAGAAATCGTAATAAATCGAAATCATAGAAATCGAAATCATAAAAATCAAAATAAATCTAAATCAAGATCCCAGATGGCGGACAACTTTTTTTTAATTTTATTTAATTTTGCGATATGTATATCGTTTCATAAGTTTTTCAGTGCGCTGATTACGAAAATAACATTTATTTGGAGATCCAAGATGGCGGACAACTTTTTTTTTCAATTTTACAATATGGGTATGTTTTTATAGGTTTTTCGGTGCGCTAATGACAAAAATAACATTTATTTTGAGATCCAAGATGGCGGGCAGTTTTTTTTTTTTTCAAGTTTACAATATGGGTATGGTTATATAGGTTTTTGGGGACGCTGATGACGAAAATAACATTTATTTTGAGATCCAAGATGGAGGACAGTTTTTTATTTTATTTTACAATATGGGTATCGTTTTCTAGATTTTTGGGGACGCTGATGACGAAAATAACATTTATTTTGAGATCCAAGATGGAGGACAGTTTTTTATTTTATTTTACAATATGGGTATCGTTTTCTAGGTTTTTGGGGACGCTGATGACGAAAACAACATTTATTTTAAGATCCAAGATGGAGGACAGTTTTTTATTTTATTTTACAATATGGGTATCGTTTTATGGGTTTTTGGGGACGCTGATGACCAAAATAACATTTATTTTAAGATCAGCGTCCCCGAAAACCTATTAAACGATACCCATATTGTAAAATAATAAAAAAACTGTCAGCCATCTTGGATCTCAAAATAAATGTTATTTTCGTCATCAGCGTCCCCAAAACCTATAAAATGATACCCATATTGTAAAATAAAATAAAAAATTGTCCGCCATCTTGGATCTCAAAATAAATGTTATTTTCGTCATCAGCGTCCCCAAAAATCTAGAAAACGATACCCATATTGTAAAATAAAATAAAAAACTGTCCTCCATCTTGGATCTCAAAATAAATGTTATTTTCGTCATCAGCGTCCCCAAAAACCTATATAACCATACCCATATTGTAAACTTGAAAAAAAAACTGCCCGCCATCTTGGATCTCAAAATAAATGTTATTTTTGTCATTAGCGCACCGAAAAACCTATAAAAACATACCCATATTGTAAAATTGGAAAAAAAAGTTGTCCGCTATCTTGGATCTCCAAATAAATGTTATTTTCGTAATCAGCGCACTGAAAAACTTATGAAACGATATACATATCGCAAAATTAAATAAAATTAAAAAAAAGTTGTCCGCCATCTGGGATCTTGATTTAGATTTATTTTGATTTTTATGATTTCGATTTCTATGATTTCGATTTATTACGATTTCTATGATTGCGATTTATTAAGATTTCTATTTCATCAAAAATTGTCGGCCATCATTCATGAGTATGAAAATGGTACCTATATAAATTTTAAAAAGATTAAAAGTAATAAATATGTAACTCTGATCTACATTACTCTCTGCTGTCTGTGAATACATGAACACGCGAAAATTAAATGCCTCCCGAGCAGCAGAGCGACGTGGATTCCCCTTGACTCTTACCGGCAGACTGATTTTTCTTGGGCTTGGAACTTGTATATATTGAGCGATGGCATTGCCATACAAAAAATGTATGGGAAATTTCTTAGTGAATTGTTACGATATATAATATTTTTTTCGAGTTATTTTTCAAAAATCTAAAACGAGCAACTTGTAGCTAGTTTAATAAACTCGCGATTTAACATTATGTAGAAATTATAATTTGTGTTTTACATAATGATTTCGTTAAAGCCGTGAACCTTGTTTTTCGTATTTTTCGTGTTTTCTGGAAAATTTATTTACGCAAAAATAAAAGGCAAAATATTTTTATCTGTCTCGTATAAGTAGTAGCAGTTATTTGAGAAGCCTATAGTACTATTTTTATTATCAATAATGATCTAGTTTTGCACCATGGTCAATTCAGTAACGCCTGTTTTGGCTAAAAACGTTGTGATGCAGGCTTAAGCCTGGGTAACATATAGGCTATAATTGATTTTGAAAACTGGAACACCTGATGAAGAACCTTAACAGAACAGCTAAAACTATAAGAAATATGGAAATGGTACCTTTGCAAAAGTTTATCAATCTGACGAGCATTTTCTGTTGACGTTTAAAAATCTAAGATCAGGATCATCTGATGAAGAATTCCAAGAGACCAGCTATACTATTACATATATGGAGATGGCGCCTTAGCAAAAGTCGTTCAACCTGATGAGCATTCTCTGCTGACGTGGTACACTGAAAATTGTAGATAACGAGCAGACGAAGATCGTTTATTGAATGAAATATCACTTTTGATTCATTTTTACACCGCGATTGTACCTACTACGAATACCTAAATATTCCCACGGGACACGGAATAACCAAAATGGCTGAAATTTTGAGTACTGGAGTTTAGGTTACTACAGTTTGGAACACAAAAAGATTTTTCATCTAAGTGAAACTCACGCGGGCGAAGCCGCGGTAACAGCTAGTGATTCAAATAAAAATTTATTTGTAAAATGATTATCTGTACATATTATACTCGTATAACAAAATTTCGTAGACCTACAAACTCAACCCAGATAGCATTTTTTGGTAGCCGTTACGAAACTTGTCGACACTGAAAAGTCGACACCAGTAACATTTTTGGTCGCTGCTACGACTATGTTTCGGTCGCTGCGACTAAAGTGGGGCAAATCTCGACACGGTAAGATTTGGTTTTTAAGTTACGACGCTGTATGGTAACAATGCGTCGACTATTTCAGAAATCAATCGTTCATTCGTCAATTCTCTTCATTCTTTTGCAACCTACGAGAGACAAATAAAAATGTCAAAGAAAACTCATGCAATATGAAGATTGAAGACAAAATTGAAAGGTCCGCCATAATTATTTTGACAGCGTAAGTTTATTTTTGAAATTAATTAGTTTTAAATGTGTTGTGATATTGTGATTTTAGTGGGAAAAGAAATTTGTCGTATTATTTAACAAAATACATTGAAAATCATCGATGGGCCATCATATAATTGCAATTTAACCAGTTTATTGAAATGTTTACATGGTTTTCATTAGAAGTTTTGTTATTTTTTTGGACTCCAGACCTTTTAGTTTAATCAAACTGTACACTTTTATGCTAATAATATGATATTTAATAAAAAATAATCCATAAACTTACAAAAACATTTATTTTTTAGTGAAATGATACTAGTCATATTTGGTAAAAAAGTTACGACACTGCGTCGACTTGCAGACACAAAGTTACTAAATTTTAATATGGTGTCTATCACTTTATTCTTTCCAGCGGTCCTAAAACTGTTGACAATGCCTTTCTCAATTGCGAGTACATGCGTCGAAAAATCTATTTTGCATTTAATAGGTAGTTGACAAGATATGAGTTTGGCGAACTGGAGAAGAATGAAATGCAACATTAAAGTACAAGGCATAGCGACTTTTGCCGAAGGAATAAAACTAAAAGAAACTTTAAATAACTACAAGACAATTTCAATTAATTATGTTTTAAGAAGAAATAATGATCTACGTATATTATATTATTAATTATAAATAAAGTACTCGTTATTACTTACTTGGAGTTTCATTTTGTCTTACTAATAAATTGTTGATTTTCCTGTAGTCATGTTTAGTTGGCATACAATTTAGAAATATTTGAGAACCAGGTGCAGCTGGTTGATATTTTTATGCTTATTTTTAGTAAAATTTTGTTTTGGAACTATGACGTAACATTACGAAACTTTGTGTACATGAATATTATTCTAGTAACAAAGTTGCCACACCGTTACAACACAGTTAATCTTTGATCGTTCGCTTGTTGAAAACTGAACGCAATGTGTATGAAATAAAGTCGACATAAATCCGTACACATTATGTTGACTCGTCGACTACAAAGAGTAACTGAAACACTTTCCGGTCAAATGTGTAAACACTGTTACAACACATACAAACCAAACTGAAGTCGTTACAAATGCATACATATTTTGTCGACACAACGACTACAAAGAATTACTGAAACACGTTCCGGTCAAACTGTGTAAACACTGATACCACACATATAAACCGAAACGCACACAGTCGCATTGTTTCGAAACAATAACGGAACTTTGTCAATTTGTTACTGACTTAAATATTTTGCGACCAAAAAATGCTATCTGGGAACCTACTCATGTCGTGTGTCGAACTCGGCTTTTATATTCAACAAATTAAAAATCCCGCTGATTTCATTCAAAATCTCAACATTTAATAAATTATTGACGGCGGGGAAAGCGGGGCGACGGGCGAGGTACGGCTCCGTTGCCAAGCAACCACTGCCAGGCGTCCATCACTCGCTCAAGGCCACGCGTTATATATGTTACTGTAAAAGCTCGAACTACGGTAAATTCTAAGATTTAAGAGTAAGTCTTAGGATTTACCGACATGAGTTCGTAAATGTAAGGATTTATGAAAATGGGATGATTTTTTCGGGCTTTTACAATTAGAATTTAGTACATGCTAGGTTTTACCACTGACGGCTGGTAAATGTTGGTTTTGGGAATAAAACAAAGAGTAATTCTTCCCTCAAGTCTTTCCGGGTGGTCATAAAAAAAAAAAAACCTGAACCTACCTTCTTTTCCGCCCTCAAAGTCTTACCGGGCGGTCATAAAAAATAACCTAAACCTTATCTATCAGTCATTTACCATGCCTTTAATGTAAATCCTGAGACTTACCAAGCGAATGGTGGTAAAAGTGCGAATCGCAAAATTATTCGGGCTTTTACCATTAAGAGTTGGTAAATCTTAGGTTTTACTCGAAAATCTTAGGATTTACCGTAGTTCGAGCTTTTACAGTAATATATAGACTAAAAGAATTTTCGAAAATTACGGCTTTGAACGGCAAGGAATGTAACAGTTTGACACCGAAAATTTTTAGACTAATTCGACCCTGCTGAGCACGATTTTGCCCGGTGTCAGACCAATTTCCCCCCCTTCCCCCCTTTTTCATTGAAAATATGTCATTGCACGGTTTTCTCCGTTTTGAACAAAAACTGTTGGATCTAGAAGAAAACTGTCAATGACAAAATTAATCTGCATTAAATTACCTACCACATGGTATACATTTTATTTTTCCTTTCATCCCGGGTCATGCACTGTTCATGTAGGAAATTCACGCGGGCGAAGACACGGGCAAAAGCTAGTAACATATTAATGTAATTTTCATCACGAATATATGATTCGGTATTCGTCATTGGAAAAAAATTGTCTCTTCTCAGATTAGGTAAAAGACGTCATCCTAACCTAACTAACAGTATAAATGTGGAAATGATATTGTTTATTACCTCTTCACGCTTTATCTAGGTACTGGACCACATAAAATTCGTAAACACATAGTTAGGAGTACTGAAAAGAACGTGGTATACTTATTATTCTTAAATAATAAATAGTTTTATTATAAACTGTTTTCACACATCAAATTGGGTGATAATAATAAATGATAAAAATATTAATCAAAGTCCAACTACGTAACTCTCAGTTACGTAATATTTTTATTATTAACAAGGTACTGTGAACTCGAAACTTGCGTAGGTATGCGTACTATGAGAGCCAGCGACGAACAAGTAAAGTCCGTTTATTCATAATTGTCCTATTATGTAAACAATCTTACCATGTCATTTTTTGATTTTACAACAATATAAATTAATAAACTCAAAAACTACTGAACGGATTTTCATGCGGTTTTCACTAATAAATAGGGTGATTCATGAGGAAGGTTTTAGTGTATAATTTGTTTAGGTTTTGTGTATATTAGTTGAAATATGACGATAATAAGATAGTCGGAAAAAATTAGCCGCCCGGCAGCTTTCATCGAAAACGCTGTCCAATCCCTAAGAGATGTATCAAAATCATATATGGAAGAATTATGTATCTATAATTATACTACGACGTTGCTTCCTCGATATTTAATCAAATTCACTAAGCAGCTCGCTCTGCTATGTACTAGGCATGACACAATTTTAAGAGATCTGAGAATAAAATAAAATAAAATAAAAGAAAATTAGTCCAGACATCCTATTTTCGCCCCACCGTTAGTTACGTCAGTGGCCGCCGCGCGGCACCTCTTCATTCGCTTTTTGTGTGCGGGCATGGCAACACACACACTACAACAATATTTTTATTTTCTTTTTATTCCAAGTATCTGGAATATCTTAAAATTAATTTATAACTTCAGTGTCAGTGGAAAATAACGTACTTTAAGTTCATTACACTCGTAAACAACGAAAAATGTAAGTATTTTTTCATTACCTGAATATCTGGTTTGAATAATTAACTATACTTTGAAAAAGTTATAATGCCTAAACAAAATGTTAGTTAACTACATATTTATGTTGCATTGGCTACTATTACTCGTACGTAACCGTGATTTTACATCACACCTGTGTAAACCTGCGGGTACTTTGATAACATTTAATCATAAACTCAACAAACAACGGTCGTTAGACCAATTGATTTTTTTCCGCTGACCCAACTATGCACCTACCTTCCTTTTATCTTGGAATTGTCTGTGCATGATATTACATAATACAATATCGCGAATAGTATCTCGCGTTCCGAGTTGCGATTTTACATGAATCGTAACCTAAATATGCGTCGCATGTTTATGTTTTACATTTGTAAAAACATTTTTTCGTGGCAAAATCACGAATCTACATATGTATGGATAATTTTCTTCTTATTTCTTGATTGTTCTTACTGTCGTTAAAAGTTAAACGCAAGGCCCAATTGGGTTATTTGTTGATGAAGGATTAATCATATTAAACTACGATATTACAAGTATGTTCAGAATTTAGATTCGCAATAAGTCTGGGTCCAATTCTATAATGAAAACCCTGGAATAATTGTGTAAACAAGATTTTAGCCAAGCATAAGCTGTCATCATTGCATCATTTAAAAGTAAACTTTTATTCGTTACGTCAATTGCTTAATTGTTTATTGTGATAAAAACGTACGTAACTATTTTGTACGCTTTCGACTTTTTTCGATTTTAACGTTACTTCGTTAGTCACTGGATGGGTCGATCTCAACTGTATTCACAGTCTTAAAAACCAATTAAACCCCATTGGGCCCACTTGATGCCCTAATCCTCCTTACCCACCCATGGGGAAGGACAGTGCCCCAATATTGGGGACATTAAAATAGCTATGATGATGGCGGTTGGTCTACGGGTAGTCAACGAGGAGTCTACAGGCGATCTACGGGTACTCTACGGGTGGACTACGGGTGATCTACGGGTGGACTACGGGTGATCTACGGGTGGACTACGAGTGATCTACGTGTGGACTGTGCTATGCACATATAGAACTACAATGCGATTGTAGTCGCGTGTGCACTTCCCAATAGATCTACAATGCGATTGTAGACAGGGATATATATTTACCCTTAGAATTACAATGCGATTGTAATCAGGGTTTTACACTATAGTCAAGCACATATAGAATTACAATGCGATTGTAGTCACGTGTGCTCCGACCTAATAGATCTACAATGCGATTGTAGACGGGGTTAGAATTACAATGCGATTGTAATCAGAGCGACTATAGTCAAGCACATATAGTCCGATAGAAGAACAACAACAACGCAGAAGATATGCAGCCGCCCAGTTTCCTTATGCAAAATGGGCCCAATCAAGAGGCTTAACTACAAAATCTTCGCGCTAAGTAAAGTATTACCTAATATAACTACGATATAATCGTAGTCTAGTTTATATATTACACCTATATAACAGCACATATAGAACTACAATGCGATTGTAGTCGCGTGTGCACATTATTCTATTTTTTTTGCCATTTCGACTCGAGATGATGATGATGATTATTACCTTATTAAACTACAACGCGATTGTAGTCAGGTATACACATTATTACCCATTAGAACTACGACGCGATCGTAGCCTGGTTTATAAAAGTATCTTTACTTACTTACTAATTTTATACACACTTATATTAGCACATACAGAACTACAATGCGATTGTAGCCAAATCTACACATTATCAGCCAGATATACGTAATAGAACTCCGTGGACAAGCTTCTATCCAAAGTATAACTATGCAAATAGTATTATTATCAGATGATAACCATGTAACGAAAGTGTGTATCTTACTATACATTTCGAACACCCTTTAAGTATCTCTTACTTATCAAAACATTACTAGACTGATACAGTCAAGTATTATTTTTCTGGCTGCGTAAGTTCTTCGAACTATAATGATGTTATAACCATGCACTGTCAGTATTAACTCAGCTCTGTTCATTTCAGTTAAACGCGAACTTCGAGTCTCACAACTATTGGCAGTGACAGATTATCTGTATGTATCTGTTGTTATAAATGTTTGTACATCAGGACTGATGAAAATCGCCGACCATTGCTGGTCATCATAACAGGTATGTACTCATACCAAATATCTAAACATTGGGGTATCACACATATAGTCCAAGAGGAAGTTGGGAAACGGAGTTCGGTAAACTGAGGAAAGGAAATCCACTCATCAATCGAGATGATTACCTATTCGCCAAATGTACATAATTTAGATAATTTACAATATACACGTCTGGTACATTTATTCAATACTTTTAATAAAACGGAGTTCGGTAAACTGAGGAAAGGAAATCCACTCATCAATCGAGATGATTATTCGCCAAATGTACATAATTTAGATAATTTACAATATACACGTCTGGTACATTTGTTCAATACTTTTAATAAATCGACTGATCACTCGATCAATCAGTTATTTCCTTTATATTTCATATTATAAAACAGGTACTTCATGTCACTTTTGAGTGTGGCGTCAATTTGACAGTATTTTAAATAAACTGTTCAGGCGATCAATTTTCTCCTAAAAGTAGGTATGTATAATGAAATATTTTCACTGTCAGTCCGGATGACTCCGGAATCACCCAATATCGGGTCAATACCCGATACCTGTCTTTATCTCTTCATAATTAGCAACTAACTTCACTGAAAGTTGCCCATGTATCTTTATACATAAAGAACACATACATAAAGATTATAATACATAAAGATTCAGCTTCTTGATTGATATTTGCAGATTGCATCCAAATTCAATAAGTAATAATGCCTAATACAAACTGAGATTATATACTTACTTATTATTACATACTATATTTCAATACTTATACATGATCAAGCTTTTCAATCTAACAGGCTTTTATGGTTATTGTAGTTCTACAACAGCAACTCTCTAAAGCACCTTATAAATGGAATAAAAGTGCCTTAAGCCAGGTAAGAGTAGTGCTTTCTATTTTGGACAAATTAAAGGCAGATAACAAAGCACTTGTTTCTTAAGAATTAGACATTAGCTCTAGCTTAAGCAAGCATAGTACTGAACAATATTGGATACTCAGTACGTTGATTTTATTTTTTAGTTTCTGTTTATGTAGATTTATTCATATTGTCAATATGGTCTCATCTTTTAGCTCTGATCGTAGATGTGTTGAATATTCTACGTTAACTCGAGTAAATTAAATTTCAACAACTGGATGCATAATTATAGATATCTATCTTTGTGATTAGGATGCGATTTTTCGATCAAAAAAAAAAAAAAAGATATAAAGTAGTATAAAATTGACCTTTATTTTTTCTACAGCTACTGTATTTATTCCAAATTTACAACAAAAAATTACCCCTAGCAAAGGTCATCTGCAATGACTTGAGTGAGTAATTTACTATTTGGAACAAGAAAGATCTATTATCGAGAATCTAATCACAATTAAAAACCCTCTTGATAGATTCTTGTTTCGGAAAACTAAGTATCATATTTCTTTTTAATAGGTATGTACCTACTTGCTACTGAAAACATAATAAGCTTGTACAGTAAGTACACTTTAGTTTCGTCTATAGAATTCAGTCTTTCGTTAATAGTTTTAACTAAAGGCACATACATACGAGTATGTACTCATAACAAAAAGTTATAGTGAAGTCATCGTACTGTGGTACCTAATACTATCTATAGTTTATACTACATGGCTGTGGCCGATTCATCTATATACCTATTCAACTAAGTACAGTCTATAAAAATAGTGTAGTTTTACGAGTATATTTCAGCAGAAATGTACTGAACTCAAAATTTGCATTATTCATTTTTCCCCTTGCTAATTAATATATATTTGTCAGGTAAAGATATTTCTCGAGTACTTAGTACTTAGAGTAAAAATCTTAAATTAGTATCGTGTCCTTTTATCTTGACACATTAACCACCCAGAAGTATATGTTTATAATCAATACAATAAAGCTTCCTGACAATAGGTAGTTAAAATTCTAGTCGATATTTGTAAAATTAACTCTGGGCAAACATCTCTGCCTGTGTTGAGTTCGCTATTGCAGACTAAAATGTTCATCACATTTCTCTTAGTATATTTACGTTTTTTGAGTTAACATATCCTATTTTGGGAATAGCCTTTTAAATATCCTGTCTCACATGAAATAACTATAGTGTTAATTTGTTTTTTGTTAATTATTGTCCCATGGTATACATATAGGACTTTTAATCTGTTTCTTGTTAACTACTTGACATTTTTTCTCCCAAAATATCAAGGTTAGCAACCAAATTCTGTACTCTACAGAACTTAAACAATGTTTTTGATAAGCTGGAATAATTTAAACCATTATAAGCTTTACAAAATGAAAAAAACTGTATTGGCATTGCATTACATAGCCTATTCGAAGAATTTTTTTTTTTTTTTTCCAGTTTCTTAAAATTTTCCTTTATATCTGATACCTATCCTTGTGGAAGACAGTTGTAGATACAACTGCATTTGAATTTATTCATGTTATTAACCATCCTATATCAAAGTATCTAAGGAACCACTTTTAATATATCACATTAAAAATAATAATTATTATTATAAATGATATGAAAATAAAAATCTTGCAAATTTCGCAATGGCTCTAAACATCTGCTTAGTGAATTTGATTAAATATCGAGGAAGCAACGTCGTAGTATAATTGATGGTTAAACAAACTTACCTTAATGAAGTTTGACCATAATTATACAAGACGTTGCTTCCGAAGATATTTATAACCCGCCCGTCCCAATCAATAAGTATAATACGTTTTACCATATCCCTAGCGCCACATTCCGAAATTTGGTTCTAAAGGAATGAAGAGGTGCGCGCGCGGCGGCCACTGACGTAACTAACGGTAGGGCGAAAATAGGATGTCTGGACTAATTTTCTTTTATTTTATTTTATTTTATTCTCAGATCTCTTAAAATTGTGTCATGCCTAGTACATAGCAGAGCGAGCTGCTTAGTGAATTTGATTAAATATCTTCGGAAGCAACGTCTTGTATAATTATGGTCAAACTTCATTAAGGTAAGTTTGTTTAACCATCAATAGGTCGACAAAAAAGTCTGCGATAGCATATATCTAGCTTTTATATTTTAGCCACAGCAACTACTTTTATGTTTTAAAAATAATTAAAATCGTTAGGTGTTTTTTAACTGGTGATATTAACCACAATTTATTAATCTTTATCAAATAAAACAAGTCTGTCGTCACAAGTACTTAATATATTTAATATTGGCCTTTTACTGCATGTAATTTGGATCAATAGTTTCCGAAATACTACGAGTTATCTAAAGAACGACAATCGACAACGCGCCGCGAAACCACCTAGCGAAGACTTACCAGTCCTATCAACAACAAACAATCAATGTAAACAATCTTCACAGTACTTTTTGTTGAATTTTGTTGAAAATAAATCAAATATTTGTTCAAACCTAAACATTCTAATGTAAAACATTTATTAACCACGAAAGTAATTTCCTAAAAAGTCTATTTTAATTTATATTGTTGTAAAATCATAAAACGATATGGTAAGATTGTTTTCAACACACTTGCTCGTAAAGTGGGTCTTATTACATCGAGTTTAGGCCCATAATTCCATATATAACGAAGGTATTACGAATATATTACGAAGGAGTTTGGAAATAAAAATTACCATACTGCGCTATACAAAAGATAGAAAACTAATGCGTGTTATGAATTCCACAAAGCATTTTTAATTTAGCCGCATAATACATATAAGATCAAATAGGGAAAATAACGACAGTTTTTAAATAAGCAAAGATAATGATTTTTATACAGCCAAGCACTGGCTGTATGGCGATATACCATCCGCAGCGTGCACCGCGCGCTCCCTGCGCACGGGGCGCGGGGCGGCGGGCGGCGGCGCGCGAATAAAAAACAAGACTATATTTATTAGGTTGTGTTTGTTAGGTACATTTTCCATAAACGTAAGTATTTGGCGGCATACGAATGTTTTATAAAGTGGAGGAATGACAAAAGGGCGCAATCGTTTTCTGATAATTAAATAATTTAAAATAGATGTTAGGATCACATTACTTTTTTTTTACTCACAAGTGTGTTGAAAAACGTCGTACGATACACGTGTGCATTTGGTCATTACGCACACTCGGCTTTATTAGCGCGCTCGCCTTCGGCTCGCGCGCCAATATCGCCTCTTGTGCGTGATGACCAACTTTGCACACTTGTTTCGTAATGTACTATTACATGATAGGACTGGTAAGAATAAATGGAGTTTAGGTACCTATCTCTGAGCGGGCGCGTTTTGGTATGTTTTTATCAGTATTTATCTTAGTAGGATGTATGTATTAACGTAAATATCATTAAAAAAACCGGCCAAGTGCGAGTCAAATTCGTGCACCGAGGGTTCCGTACACGCAAAGCATCTTACGTTATAGCTCTCACTAAAAGACCTACTAATTTCAAAAACAAACTTAATTTTGCAGTACTGCTTCGAGCGCAAAAAATAAGTTTGTAACACTTTTTTTAAACTTCCAACAACATATTTACAACTTTCAGATTAATTCCTGTGTATGTACTGTTAGATCTTGCTTTTTGACAAATTTCATAATTTTAGGTCAACGGGAAGTACCCCGTAGGTTTTGATTGCTGCCTAAAAATCACAAAATATACGAAAATTCGCTACATTTACTACGGTACCTAATATCTCTTGATCGCGTATCACCGTAATTTAAGCGATAACAGTAGATTTTCGACGATAAAGGAAAAAAAAACAGGATTAATTATTATTTTTTTATCTACTCTTATTTATTTTATTTGTAATTTGATTCCATATAATTTTAGTATAGTATTTTTCTCTTTACGGGATATTTTTACTGCTTCAGTACTTCTAACCTATGGTTCACACTTGACGTTTAAAGACAGTACGTTTTCGGAAAATCCTGATTGGGTATCAATTTGAAATTAATATCGAATACTCGGATCCATGGTCTCTTACAGCAAAAAATAATCAAAATATACGTCAACGCGATCAAGAGATATTAGGTACCGTAAATGTAGCGAATTTTCGTATATTTTGTGATTTCAGGCAGTCAAAACGTACTGTTTTTTAAACGTCAAGTGTGAACCATAGGTTAGAAGTACTGAAGCAGTAAAAATATCCCGTAAAGAGAGAAAATACTATATCTACTAAAATTATATGGAATCAAATTACAAATAAAATAAATAAGAGTAGATAAAAAATAATAATACATAATCCTGTTTTTTTTTCCTTTATCGTCGAAAATCACCGTAATTTAAGCGATAACAGTAGATTTTTTTTAAAGAATTAAATAAAGACTACAATTATTTAAAACGATATCGGCTTATTTTTTAAAATATATTTAGTGTTTTATCACAATTAAAAGAAAACCTCTAAAATAATTACCCTAAGAGCCTGACGAAAACTCGCTAGCAAAAACACAAATTATAGAAAATTCGAAAAGTAACTTTATTGTGTCTGCTTTAAGGCGGAGCTTACGTACCGCCCCTCACCCCCTCTGATTAGCCTTGGGTAGCGCCTTAAAGCTTTTCTGAGATAAAAAAGTTTGACAGACAGACGGACAGACGGGCAAAAAAGTGATCTTATAAGGGTTCCGTTTTTTTACTTTTGAGGTACGGAACCCTAAAACCGGCCAAGTGCGATTCAAACTCGTGCACCGAGGGTTCCGTACACGCAAAACAAACTTAACTTTGCAGTTCGCTCCCTAGGATTCATACTGCATCGAGCGCAAAAAATAGTTTGTAAAACTTTTTTCAACTTCCTTCAACATAATTTTACAACTTTCAGATTTATTCCTGTATAAGTACTGTTAGACTTTGCTTTTTGACAAATTTCATAATTATAGGTCAACGGGAACCCCATAGGTTTTGATTGCTGTCTGAAATCACAAAATATGCAATAACTCCTGATCGCGTTGACGTATAATTTTGATTATTTTTTTGCTCAAAGTGACTGTGGATCCGAGTATTCAATTTGATACTTTTAAGCGTTCCTGAGAAAAAAAAAGTTTGACAGACAGACGGACAACAAAGTGATTATAAGGGTTCCGTTTTTGCCTTTGAGGTACGGAACCCTAAAAACAAATATATTGACAACCCGAGCGAAGCCGGGGCGGGCCGCTAGTTTAGTTATATACTGTCAATCGAGTCGCCGCGAGTCGGAGCAACCGAAGTCGCGCGATATCGCCGGCACGCCACGCTGCATGAGCCCTAATGTCAGACTATACGAAGTACCTAGCGTAGATTTGCCAGTTTTGCCACTGAGCGACCGGGGGTAAGAGTATGCAATCTGTGAGGCAATTTGTGTAAGGATAAAACACGCCACTCTTTTCTTTTTTCATTTAGAAATCGCAATACAACTATATCGCTCTATCAAAGGATTCAGCCCAGGCTAAATGTGATCTTGTACCTACCTACATATAAATAAATAATTTTATAGTCGTTGCGTGTGTGTAGACTTCGATCACAAAGTACTTAGTTAAATTTAAGCTAATCTGTGCTTCGATTATTATTCGTATAGGTAGGTACCTACTGTAGTTGTAGAGATGGTGGTGCCATCTATTGCCATAGGTAGGTACCTACTGTAGTTGTAGAGATGGGTGCCATCTATTGCCTCTCAATATAAACTAACTCGCATGGTATTCGAACTACGACTGCAGCGACACACGGAATTTTCATGAAAACCGAGATAATGTACTTCTCAGTGGCGCCATCTAAGTATAATACAAATTTGGTGAGGTACAGATTCAATGTACGTGTATAGCCATCTATAACTTGTTAATATTTTATCGATGGTACTACGTAATATTAGTTAGGATTAGGATTACCTATAGTAATAGTTTTCATACGGTTTTAGGAGGTACTAATATGCAAATTGAAGATTAAGTGCTAGAACACGGTAGTAAAAAAATATATCTGACTAGCTTTTGCTCGCGGCTTCGCCCGCGTGAATTTCCCACGGGAACAGTGCTTTTTCCCGGGATAAAAAGTAGCCTATGTGCTATTCCAGGTCATTATCTACCTCTGTACCAAATTTCATCGAAATCCGTCCAGTAGATTTTGCGTGATTGAGTAACAAACATCCTCACAAACTCACAAATTCACAAACTCACAAACTCACATCCAAACTTTCGCATTTATAATATTAGTATGGATTAAAATGATTTTCCTATAAATAAATAAACATCATAGTATATGTTACACTTACCTAGTAGGATGTAGGAATACGAGACACTACAAACTAAAAGAAAAATTGAACAACCCACCCAAACCCCCATTTTGAGTGTATTAGTTTTCAGCGGTAATGTTGAAAATTTTAATGTAATTCCATATTTATAGGGGACCAAATTAGGACACATTCGCTTATCAATCTCTTATCACTTCTAATTAACAACCAAAAAATTTTTTTTAATCGTCCTCTGACTGTGTTTATGCAGTGCATACTGCAGGTTTCCTCACCATATTTTTCCTTATTGGAAAATTCTTCTTATCGAGTGTGTTATTATTAACACTGGTGTCAGATTTTATTCAAGTCGCCTAAAGGCATCTGACATGCCTTTAACGACTACCACCATCTAGTGGCAGTAGCCGTATACATACACACTAGTAAACTAAATAGTCAGCCAATGTGCAGGTTTCCTCACGATGTTTTCCTTCACCGGAAGCAGGTGATGGTCTATGAGAAAACTACCATACATAAGTCAGATTGGTCTACAAACTCATGTGACTCAGGTAGGATTTGAACCCGGGTCCTACCCGACCTCAGGCCGGTGTCATTACCACTTGGCCACCACCGCTTCAAATGCAATTCAATCAATTGGAAAATTGTCTTAACATAACAGACTGTGTGCAAGTACCTTATTTTTTAGTAAGTACTTAGGCAGGTACTAAATCTTAATATTAATATGAAACTTGGATGTGTGTAAGATTAATGGATGTTTGTGACACAATCACGCAAAATCTACTGGACATCTTTCGATGAAATTTTGTAAACGGGTAGAATATAACCGAGAATAGCACATAGGGTACTTTTTATCCCGAAATTTCCGCGGAAGCAGAGCCCCAGGACACAACTAGCTCGAAATTAATTAACGAATACACTTATTAATTTACAATCCGTATTCACAATCATTGAATTTGGCCTTCAATTAGCTTGTACTAATTAATTCAATATAAACAAATTAACAACTGTTGCTACCTATATACTTATAACTTAATCTGTGTCACGCCTCAGGGCTCCCTCACGTGGGAATTTCAGGAAAATGGAAAATATTAGGTCACTCTACCAATGTTCAAAATTTCATCAAACAGCCAAACTTTTCGAGTGAATTTCCCACATGAACAGTGCTTTTGTCCGGGATGAAAGGGATATGGTAAGGTCCCTATGTCCTTCTCAGTACTTCCAACTATGTGTATGCAAAATTTTAAGCAGATTGGTTTAGTAGATAAAACGTGAAGAGGTAACAAACAAATAAACAAACTCACTTTCGCATTATAAATATTAGTTAGGACTAGCTACGCCTCAGGGCTTCGCTCTTGTGAGAATTTTAGGATAATAAATGGTCTATGTGCTATTCCAGGTTTAACTTTAGCCGTGCACCAAATTTCATCAAATTTCGCTCAGCGGCTTGGGCGTGATTGAGTAACAAACTTGCACACATCCAAACTTTCGCATATACGAGTAATTTGGTAAGAAAGATTTGAAATTTGTGATTTGAGAGGTTGGTTGTTACGTTCTGATGTCGTTTGTTTGTTTGTCTAAATTATACCTTTTCTCGGTAACTCTTCAATTTGGGGACAGCCTTCCGTAACTTATGAACAATATTTTGATCTAAACCAGTTTTATTTGGTATTAACCGGTTGGATATTAGCACTAAGGCAGGTGTTAAAATTATTTATACAATCTCATGGTCGATGACTTTAGGCATTTTACCTACTAAATTTGTGGTACCTAACGATGGTTACTTTCTTAGCCTGTCCCTGCAACTTTGTCCACGCGTAATTTACTGTTCATTGTCAATATCTCAGGTTCTAAGCGGCGGCGTATCAACCTACGTCATCGTATGAAACCTACGCCAGTTAAGTATCTATTAAAATTGATGTCACTTACGGTAAAGTGGCTGTATTTAAGCGAGAGTAGAGAAAATCCGTTGGTTAAGTCCGCATATTGCACTAGGCTAGCAACAAGAAAGCAACATGAAATTTTGGGTGAGTACAACGTTTTTACATGGACAAAATCTTTATAAATAATTGGTCAAGTGCGTGTCGGGCCACGCGCAATGTAGGGTTCCGAAGGTACCTATCCTGTAGAAATGCAGACACATGAACTTATATTTACTTCCACTTTTATATAACTAATGAAAATAACCTAAGTTTAAACCATCATATAGAATGAAAATTGTTTCTATGAATATTTTTCATACTAAAATCAAATTTGTAAGTTTATCGTCTATTACTCATTAACGTGTAAAGTCTACATAGCCGTGATAATTTTCCTTTTAAATTCATTATATTTGCTAGTTATTATAATCTGTTTCATGTATCCACCCTCCACCATTTTCCTGATCGAGGGGGGGGACACTTGACCCTAACAAAATTTATCACTTTAAAGTTAAATATTATAAATATTATACGCATACGGGTCCCTAAATCAAAAAATGTTCTTCAGACACTCATAATATTTTTAAAAGACCTATCAAATGATACCCCACACAATGGTATAATCGAGAGAAAAAAAAATCATCCCCACTTTAGGTGTAGGGGAGGCCCCCTAAAAAAAATATTTTTCCTAATTTTATTCTTCAGCTCGCTCCGCGTAATAAATATGTATATCTCTACCAAATTACAGTTTTCTAGTACTAGTAGTCTCTGAGATTAGCCGCAGACAGACGAACGGACAGACATGACGAAACTATAAGGGTTCCTTGTTTACTTCGGAACCCTAAAAATCATTTTGGCTTCTATTGGCCCTGTAAGGACCCTTTATACTTTTTTTCGCAATTAGGTACTCAATCTCTGAATTAATTACTTAACTGAAAATTAAATAATATTATAAAAGCAAAAGTGAGTTTGTGTGTTTTTCTGAAATTTCGCATACACATAGTTAGAAGTACGGAGAAGGACATAGGGTACCTTTTCATCCCGGGAAAATGCACTGTTCCGTCACATTCACGCGTGCAAAGCCGCAGGCAAAAGCTATTTAACTATAAAAGATTGAATTTAATAAGATACATAATTATAGTAGGAAATTACTGTAGGAAATGGAAAATTGGAATTAAATTACTGTTTCACTTAAGTAATAATTAGGGGGGTCGGATTTATTAGTGAAAAAATAGTAAATTACGATAGAAATCTCGAATTTTCCGTTTTCCCACCGCGGACAAAGCCCTGAACACAATCGGTGGGATGGGACCACCCTACTCGTTAAGGCTTTTGTGTACGGACTTCAATACAATACAAAAATTAAGCGAATAAAAAACTTCTGATTAGATCACACATTTTCTCTTGTCTTGTTTTGATTAGTCGTTTGTTTGTTTGTAAAATCTTTATTGCACAGGAAAATAGATAGAGAGATCAACACTTTAATGCACCATTTACAGAAAAAACATACAAAGTGGTGACAAAAGTAAATACATAAATAAATGAGCGCAAAGGCGGGTTAAAAGCAAATGCAATTTCTTCCAGCCAACCTTTGGGTACACAAATAATATAAAATACACAAATAGCGAATCAAAAAGAGAGGCATACAGGGCCATGGAAGTAATAAGTACCTTTGTACAAAGTACTTACTACTTCCATGTACAGGGCATAGCGGACTCAGAGAGAAAAAAATCACTACGAGCAGACTTATTGTAATAAAGATGCAGATTACAGCAGAGTAAAACGCATGGAAAAAATAATAACTTCGCTTGTTATTAGTTCCACGGTAAAACGTTATAGTAAATTAGCCGCGCCCCGGGGCTTCGCTCCCTTGGGAATTTCGACATAAAAAGTACCCTATGTGCTATTCCCGGTATTTTTCTACCCGTATACCAAATTTCGTCGAAATCCGTCCAGTAGAATTTGCGTGATTGAGTAAGAAACATCCTTACAAACTCACATCCAAACTTTCGCATTTATAATGTTAGTAGGATAGGATTTATGGTCGCTATAGTTATGGCCAGGCCATAGAGCAACACGGACTCTTTACCGTGGAAGTCCTTGTTGCTCGAAATGGCCAGCAGGAAAACTTCGTCAGATCGATCGGACAAGCCAGTGAGTCCACGTGGCCTTAGGGGGCCACGTGGCCTTTGCCTTGATAAGTGGTTTGTCACAAACCTCAATTTTATTATGTGCCATAACTAAATTGGGATTTGTTAACAATCTTGTTAATAACTAAATAAATAATGCTTTAAATCAAAAAATCTTATTTAATTATTTTGCAATTTATTTATTAATGACATAAGAGAATCTAATGGTATATACTACATGTCAAGTCAAATACAATTTAAAAACAATTTAAAAAGTTTAAAAAGAAAACATTAGTCAAAGAGACCGCCCCGGGTCATACCTGGTGCAAAAGTGCCCATGACGCTTTAAATTGAATTACTTACTATGTTTTCGCGACCAAGTGGAACCCTTTTTAGAGATCACAGATCGATGATTCACAATGATTGAGAAATCGATGTTTGCACATTAAAAAACCGGCCAAGTGCAAGTCAAACTCGCGCACTGAGGGTTCCTTACACGCAAAGCATCTCATATTATAGCTCTAACTAAGAAACCAAATAGTTCAAAAACAAACTTAACTTTGCAAGTCGATCCCTAGATTCATACTGCATCGAACGCAAAAATAAGTTTATAACCCTTTTTTTTAGACTTTCAACAAGGTGTTTACAATTTTCAGATTTATTCCTGTACAAGTACTGTTAGACTTTGCTTTTTTGCCAAATTTCAATATTTTAGGTCAACGGTAAGTACCTCATATGCGAAAATTCGCAACATTTACGGAAATATCTCCTGATCGCGTTAACGTATAATTTTGATATTTTTTTTTTTCTGAAAGAGACCGTAGATCCGCCTATTCGATATTAATTTCAACTTGATATCTTTAGGCGTTCATGAGGACAACAAAGTGATCTTATAAGGGTTCCGTTTTTGCCTTTTGAGGTACGGAACCCCAAAAATTGCTTGTCATTGACATACTTACATATTTGACACGTGTTTCTCTTAATCCTTGTTCATTTAATAGTTTTGCGATGTTTTTAAGTTCTCGAAGGTACCTATTTTATGTCCAACCATGACCTACGGAATTCATAATTAATTAAGCCTATCATAGTCATAAAGAGGAAACTTATGGGTTTTCCTTCGATAAATATATTAAGGTCTGTAAGTATTTTAAGGTCTTCGATAAATATATTAACGTCGTCTGTCGACTCCGCTACGGAATGTCTAACTACTAAATGTCTATGTACGTTACTTCTAAAGTATCCAATGTCGAAGTATGCAAGTACGATATACGTATGCACACAGAAAGATGGATCCAAAAGATAACTAACTGGATTCCACCCGATGGTTATAGGAAGAGAGGGAGACCAAGAACAAGATGTGATGATTTGAAGGGATTCGATAGGAGCTGGAAGGAAAAGACGAAGGATAGAGATGAGTGAAGGGAACTAGGAGAGACTTTTGCCCAGCAGTGGGATATAAATAGCTAGTAAAAAATTGTACATTATGATATAAGTGGTAAGTTGAAAATTACAGCCGAGGTGATATTGCTACAAGAAAGCAGAGGCTGTAATTTTCAAAGCGCACGAATGTCATACGACGTTTTATAACATATTTGCGAGGAAATATTTAAATAGAATAATTTTACTTGATTACAAAATATTATCGATGCGCGAGCATCAGCGCTTTTTTTAAGGCAAAGGCACAAAAACAGCCAGTATTACTAATTAAGTAAATTAATATTTTTGTTACAGATATATGGTTGTAATTTATTGTCAAAATTAATTTAAAGAATTAAATTTTTATTTATTTTATCTCCTAAAGTTAATTTTATTCATAAAATGTTGACCACTTTTCTGACTTAAAAACTATTTGATAAGATTTAAAAAAGTATCGTTCGTTTTAAGACGGAGCGTGCGTTTTACTTTACAATAACGCACAAGTGCGTAATGAGATAAAATACGAGCAAATATGTTATAAGATATTAGTCTAAGCGGTCACGGGAATTTTCGTAACGATAAGGGAAACGGATAGACTTGCTTTTATGGGTTGTAGAGTAGTCCCCTAATGTGAATGATGTCGGTCTGCCGGCTCTCAGTGGTAGCTTCTTCGAGCTATAGGGCCTGGAAGGTGCTTCATTGTTGCGAAAAAAAAACGATCTGAGAAATGGTTAGTTTTAGTACATATTCAAAGTATGGCATCTCCGCATGTGAAACAAGTTGGTCTGCCGGCTGTCAGTGGTTGCATTTCAGAGCTATGAGGCGCGCAAGTCACTGCATAGTTACAAAAAAAAAACGATAAGAGAAATGGTTAGTTTTAGTACCAATTGGAAGAATGGTGTATCCACAGATGAAACGAGTTGGTCTGCCGGCTGTCAGTGGTTGTATTTCAGAGCTATCATCGTTCACGTAAGTCGCTTATTTAAGGAAAAAGTCTAAAAAAACATTAAAAAGCGGGAAAATAGGCGAATTTTTCTAGTTCATGCCAGCCGCTGTCGTATCTACGTATGTTTGACCCAACCTCAAACTTGAGCCGCGCACCACCGCACTGTGGGGAAAAAAAATCGCCTCTAGAGAAAAAAAGGTTTTCTTCAGAAAATCTACGTCGATTTTGGTAAAAACTGATTATGTATTTCATTTTTGATCTTAATAAGAATGCTTTTTATTAATACTATTTTTGCTAACATTGCATTCTTTTAATAGGTACTAAAACTGACCATTTCTCTTACCGTTTTTTTTTTCGTAACTAAGCAGTGACTTTCGCGCCTCATAGCTCTGAAATGCAACCACTGACAGCCGGCAGACCAACTTGTTTCACATGCGGAGATACCATAATTTGAATAAGTACTAAAACTAACCATTCCCCAGATCGTTTTTTATTTTTTGCAACAATGAAGCTCCTTCTAGCCTTAATAGCTCAAAGTGGCAACCACTGATAGCCGGCAGACCAACTTGTTTCACATGAGGAGATGCCATATTTTGAATATGTACTAAAACTAACCATTTCTCTGATAATTTTTTTTTTCAACAATGAAGCCCCTTTCCAGGCCCTAGGTATAGCTCGAAGTGGCAACCACTGAAGGCTGGCAGACCAACTTGTTTCACCTGTGGAGACACCATTCTTTCAATAAGAACTAAAACTGACCATTTCTTTTACCGTTTTATTTCGTAACTATGCAGTGACTTTCGCGCATCATAGCTCTGAAATGCAACCACTGACAGCCGGCAGACCAACTCGTTTCACATGCGGAGATACCATACTTTGAATATGTACTAAAACTAACCATTTCTCTGATCGTTTTCTATTTTTTGCAACAATGAAGCTCCTTCTAGCCTTTATAGCTCAAAGTGGCAACTACTGACAGCCGGCAGACCAACTTGTTTCACATACGGAGATGCCATACTTTGAATATATACTAAAACTAACCATTTCTCTGATCGTTTTTTTTTTCGCTACAATGAAGCCCCTTTCAGCCCCTATAGCTCAAAGTGGCAACTACTGACAGCCGGCAGACCAACTTGTTTCACATACGGAGATGCCATACTTTGAATATATATACTAAAAACTAACCATTCCTCGGATCGTTTTCTATTTTTTGCAACAATGAAGCTTCTTCTAGCCTTTATAGCTCAAAGTGGCAACCGCTGACAGCCGGCACACCAACTTGTTTCACATACCGAGATGCCATACTTTGAATATATACTAAAACTAACCATTTCTCTGATCGTTTTTTTTTTAGCTACAATGAAGCTTCTTCTAGCCTTTATAGCTCAAAGTGGCAACCGCTGACAGCCGGCAGACCAACTTGTTTCACATGCGGAGATGCCATAGTTTGAATATGTACTAAAACTAACCATTTCTCTGATAATTTTTTTGCAACAATGAAGGCCATTTCCTCAAGGCAATTTTCTAGGCCCTAGGTATAGCTCGAAGTGGCAAACACTGAAGGCCGGCAGACCAACTTGTTTCACCTGTGGAGACACCATTCTTTCAATAGGTACTAAAACTGACCATTTCTTTTACCGTTTTATTTCGTAACTATGCAGTGACTTTCGCGCATCATAGCTTCTGAAATGCAACCACTGACAGCCGGCAGACCAACTCGTTTCACATGCGGAGATACCATACTTTGAACATGTAATAAATCTAACAATTTCTCTGATCATTTTTTCGCAACAAGCTCGAAGTGGCAACCACTGAGAGCCGGCAGACCAACTCGTTTCACCTTTACTTATTCAAAGTATGGCATCTCCGCATGTGAAACGAGTTGATCTGCCGGCTGTTAGTGGTTGCCACTTTGTTAGTGGTTGCCACTTTGAGCTATAGGGGCTGGAAGGGGCTTCATTGTTGCGAAAAAACGATAGAGAAATGGTTAGTTTTAGTATATATTCAAAGTATGGCATCTCCGCATGTGAAACAAGTTGGTCTGCTGGCTGTCAGTGGTTGCATTTCAGAGCTATGAGGCGAGAAAGTCACTGCATAGTTACGAAAAAAAAACGGTAAGAGAAATGGTCAGTTTTAGTACCTATTGAAAGAATGGTGTCTCCACAGGTGAAACAAGTTGGTCTGCCGGCCTTCAGTGGTTGCCACTTCGAGCTATACCTAGGGCCTGGAAGGGGCTTTATTATTGCGAAAAAAAAAATCTGATAAATGGTTAGTTTTAGTATATATTCAAAATATGGTATCTCCGCATGTGAAACAAGTTGGTCTGCCGGCTGTCAGTGGTTGCATTTCAGAGCTATGAGGCGCGAAAATCATTGCATAGTTACGAAAAAACGGTAAAAGAAATGGTCAGTTTTAGTACCTATTGAAAGAATGTTGTCTCAACAGGTGAAACCAGTTGGTCTGCCGGCCTTCAGTGATTGCCACTGAGCTATACCTAGGGCCTGGAAGGGGCTTCATAGTTTCAAAAAAAATCTCAGAGAAATGGTTAGTTTTAGTACATATTCAAAATATGGCATCTCCGCATGTGTAACAAGTTGGTCCGCCGGCTGTCAGTGGTTGCCACTTTGAGCTATACCTAAGGCCTGGAAGGAGCTTCATTGTAGCAAAAAATAGAAAACGATCTGAGAAATGGTTAGTTTTAGTACATATTCAAAGTATGGCATCTCCGCATGTGAAACAAGTTGGTCTGCCGGCTATCAGTGGTTGCATTACAGAACTATGAGGCGCGAAAGTTACTGCATAGTTACGAAAAAAAAACCGTAAAAGAAATGGTCAGTTTTAGTACCTATTGGAAGAATGGTGTCTCCACAGGTTAACGAGTCTATCTGCCGGCTTTCAGTGGTTACCACTTCGAGCTTCTAGAGCCTGGAATCATTGTTGCGAAAAAAATGCTCAGATAAATGGTTAGTTTTAGTACATATTCAAAGTATGGCATCTCCGTATGTGAAACAAGTTGGTCTGCCGGCTGTCAGTGGTTGTCACTTTGAGCTATAGGGGCTGAAAGGGGCTTCATTGTAGCGAAAAAAAAAACAATCAGAGAAATGGTTAGTTTTAGTATATATTCAAAGTATGGCATCTCCGCATGTGAAACAAGTTGGTCTGCCGGCTGTCAGTGGTTGCCACTTTGAGCTATAAAGGCTAGAAGGAGCTTCATTGTTGCAAAAAATAGAAAACGATCCCAAGAATGGTTAGTTTTAGTATATATTCAAAGTATGGCATCTCCGTATGTGAAACAAGTTGGTCTGCCGGCTGTCAGCGGTTGCCACTTTGAGCTATAAAGGCTAGAAGGAGCTTTATTGTTGCAAAAATATAAAACGATCTGAGGAATGGTAAGTTATAGTACATATTCAAAGTATGGTATCTCCGCATGTGAAACAAGTTGGTCTGCCGGCTGTCGGTGGTTGCATTTCAGAGCTATGAGGCGCGAAAGTCACTGCATAGTTACGAAATAAAACGGTAAAAGAAATGGTCAGTTTTAGCTCTTATTGAAAGAATGGTGTCTCCACAGGTGAAACAAGTAGGTCTGCCGGCCTTCAGTGGTTGCCACTTCGAGCTAGTACCTAGGGCCTGGAAGGGGCTTCATTGTTGAAAAAAAAAATATCAGAGAAATGGTTAGCTTTAGTACATATTCAAAATATGGCATCTCCTCATGTGAAACAAGTTGGTCTGCCGGCTATCAGTGGTTGCCACTTTGAGCTATTAAGGCTAGAATGAGCTTTATTGTTGCAAAAAATAGAAAAACGATCTAAGGAATGGTTAGTTTTAGTACATATTCATAGTATGGCATCTCCGCATGTGAAACAAGTTGGTCTGCCGGCTGTCAGTGGTTGCATTTCAGAGCTATGAGGCGCGAAAGTCACTGCTTAGTTACAAAAAAAAACGGTAAGAGAAATGGTCAGTTTTAGTACCTATTAAAAGAATGCAATGTTAGCAAAAATAGTATTAATAAAAAGTCTTCTTATTAAGATCAAAAATGAAATACATAATCAGTTTTTACTAAAATCGACGTAGATTTTCTGAAGAAAACCTTTTTTTCTCTAGAGGCGATTTTTTTCCCCACAGTGCGGTGGTGCGCGGCGCAAGTTTGAGGTTGGGTCAAACATACGTAGATACGACAGCGGCTGGCATGAACTAGAAAAATTCGCCTATTTTCCCGCTTTTTAATGTTTTTTTAGACTTTTTCCTTAAATAAGCGACTTACGTGAACGATGATAGCTCTGAAATACAACCACTGACAGCCGGCAGACCAACTCGTTTCATCTGTGGATACACCATTCTTCCAATTGGTACTAAAACTAACCATTTCTCTTATCGTTTTTTTTTTGTAACTATGCAGTGACTTGCGCGCCTCATAGCTCTGAAATGCAACCACTGACAGCCGGCAGACCAACTTGTTTCACATGCGGAGATGCCATACTTTGAATATGAACTAAAACTAACCATTTCTCAGATCGTTTTTTTTTCGCAACAATGAAGCACCTTCCAGGCCCTATAGCTCGAAGAAGCTACCACTGAGAGCCGGCAGACCGACATCATTCACATTAGGGGACTACTCTACAACCCATAAAAGCAAGTCTATCCGTTTCCCTGATCGTTACGAAAATTCCCGTGACCTCTCGGTCTATATATTAAGGTAATGGGGTAATGGTGGAGGGAATTAGGAAAGGCTTTTTGTCTAACAATAGCTAGAGAAAATAAAATGATAGATACACTCTGTTCCTGCATTAAAAGAGGCATCAGCATAAATCAGCAATTTGCCTATTGTTCATATGGCCATTATTACATTATAAAAAGTTTTTTTTCGACGACCTCCGTGACCTAATGGTTATCACGCCGGTCTGCCACATCGGAGGTCCCGGGTTCGATCCCCGGTCGGGTCAAGATGGAAAATGATCTTTACCAGATTGACCTTTGTCTTGGATGTTGTTATAAAACATTAATAAATTATTAGTATCATTGAGTTAGTATCCCATAATGCAAGTCTCGAATGAGAAATTAACTCAATCTGTGTGATTTGTCTGCATATATATATATTTTCCAATTTAATTCTACTAATATTAAAAACAAGCCCTGGGGCTCCATTCCGTGTGAATTTCAGGATAAAAATGTTCAGGCCATCGAAATACATGTTGGTACATTGGAGAAAATGCAGCAGTGGAGTTTGTTGCGCCGCCTCTTCTCCACTTGCGCTTTGGAGGCGGTCATGTGGTAACCTTAGCTTTAAGTAATTTTATGACGTCAACTAACTAAAAAACAAGAATGTGACGATTTATGAGTGCTATTTTTAAGCCTATATGAATAAAAATAATTAACTTTGACTTTGACTTTCTCTCGATGGTTCAGGCTATTTTTCTACCCGTATACCTCATCAAAACTATGGCTATTGACAATTCAATAATTCTTATTTCTTTTCAGCTGACAATCTCACTCCTCACCTCTCTTCAACTCATCAGCTGTAAGGAGCAGGTCTCCAGCTCCTTGCTGGAAAAACTCCAGCCAAGAGTGAGTCGTGACTCTCAAGATGGTCCCAGGAAAGGAGAATATGAATGTGGAGGCAAGATTTGCGTAGCTGTTCCCTCGTGGGATGTGAACGACGATCTGCAGAACAAAGTACCACATGATTTTGGCTCTTGGGACAAATATACTTCTTGAAACTTATTTTTATTTTTTGTACTTAAAAATAGGACCTATAAATACCCTCATTGACGCCAAAATAGAATGTAACCTGTGTAGTAGCTATATGTCTTATGTATAGCAACACGGACTCCTCACGCGGAAGTCCTTGTTGATGGAATAGTTGAAGGCTACAATTTCTTACTGAGTTTTGTTGTATTCGATAACATTTAAATTTTCTGTCTATAGAATGAACATTTTTATGATGAAATTTGTAGGGTTCTAACTCCTCAATAGCGTAAAAACCATGGAATTAACTGAGGGAATTAATAAAAATCATAGATTCATTACTTCCATGGTGAAAAATAATAACGGAATCATTATAGGATATCTTTTTTGTACGTATGTCTGTCAAGGCCCTTTTCTCAGCAACGCGTATATCAAGTTAAAAATATCTAGGGTAAAAGGCTCCACGGTCTCTACCAGCAATAAAAAAATCAAACTTATACGTCAACGCAAATCCAAAATACAATAAATTGTTGACCTCGCAAAAATATGCAAATAGGTTTTTGGAATCAAGATGTTATGACAATATCAGAATGCAAAATATTGTTCCTATTAATAGTTTGTTTTCCGGTTTTTTTTAAGTGTCTTCCGGTGTTAGTAAAATAGTGCTTCAACCACTAATATTTTGTGCCTTGTATTTATTACTAGCGTTTGCCAGCAGCTTCGCCCGCGTGAATTTCTCACGGGAACAGTGCTTTTTCTCGGGATAAAAGGTACCCTATGTCCTTCTCAGCTCAGTACTTGTAGGTAACTACCTATGTGTATGCGAAATTTCAGGAAGATTGGTTTAGTAGATAAAGCGTGAAGAGGTAACAAACAAACAAACAAACTCACTTTCGCATTTATAATAGTTAGCAGTGGCGAAGCCTCCTTAGAACACGATTCCTACCGGCTTCCCTTAGCAGATTCAAATATATGTACAAATATTATTTTTACTCTTGCACAAAAATCTATACCCATATACCTATATGACACTGTCTTACTATAAGCCGAGGATCGCCGGCATTACACATTAAGGTAATTTTATATGAGTGCGTGATTAATTAGGCGCACATAATTACATTGCGCGCTTTGAAAATATATTATTCAATATGCTGGACACAAAATACGCAATGTATTTGAAACCCCGCAAACGCACACATACACGATTTCACTATCGTAGGACACATGCCGCGGTATCGCGGCGGGAACCCGCTCATAATATTGGGAATTCGAATTTTAAAAATGTATGCAATTCACGCACACATACACATTACTACTACATACAACCACACGTCGATATGTCAGCGATTTTAAGCCGATCTCAGATAGCTTACCAAAAGTTTTCGTCCAATCAGAGCAATTTATTCGCGCTGCCTGCCTGCTACCTTTATTTTTATTCACCCTACGCCACTGATAGTTAGATTAGGATAATAATACGAATAGATTAATCATAGGTCGGCGTGCGCTCCGAGCGTGCAAGGACCTTCTAAATCCCCATCATTCATAAAATATGCCTAAGTTTATAATATTAAATCTTAGATGTCCCAACATTCTGTTTCACACGGCGACAAGACAGTGAGATAAACCGGTATCTAGAAATCTGAGGATTAAAAATCCTCCTTTGCAAGCAAGGAACAAAATAATGAAACAAAAATTTAATTAATGATTAAAAACGTTGCTGTAACCTAAACAACAGTGTCCTTACTCCTCACACTGATAGGCGAAGATTATCTTTAATTTCGCAAGAGACTGTCCCATCGTAACCTCGACTGTCGGCAACAGTCTTTACCTAGCAGTCTTACCGTGAACCTGCAGCCACGAAAATAATATTTAAAAAATATTGATTCCTTTAGGAATTTAAAAAAATTACAACTAAAATTAAAAATTAAAAATAAATTAAAGGATAAAATAAACTAAAACTAACTAAAATATAAACAAAAACGAACTGAAATATAAACCAACTAAAACAAACTTAAATATAACTTCTAATAAATTAAAACTTTGGTTTATTACTCTCTGACGACGAAAATAAAAACAATATTTACGCGCGCTCACTAAATTCGAATTCTACTGTTCGAAACGTGCTTCTAATTTTATCTATGGAAGTAATTTATGCAGCCAATATTGATGCGAAAAACACAAACAATATTTTAAAAGTTATGTTTTAGTAGGAAAGTTAACTGAGTGTTAATTAGATTAAACTGTGTGTTCTTTTAAATATGTCTAAAAATGTGATAGTGATTATTTTGACTGTTTCAATGGTCAATTACTGCGGAACTTTGGACCACAGAGCCGATGAAGGATATCCTAAGGGACTCATGTCAGTATGTATGTGTTTTAGTTTTTCTTGTGTGTTTATTTTCCTTTTTTTACACACATTAGATAGACACTTTGTTGCACCATCACCATTAGTTTTATCTTGATTTTCATTTTTAAATAAGTATTTCAAAAACAATTCTTTACACAAGTTTGTAATAAAAATAGATTAAATATAATTATATATACGGACAAATCACACAGATTGAGCTTAGCCATAAAGTAATTTCGAGACTTGTGTAATGGGATACTAGCTCAACGATACTATATTTTATAACAAAATACATATATATATATATATATATATATATATATATATATATATATATATATAGATAAACATCCAAGACCCAGGTCAATCTGAAAAAGATCATTTTCCATCTTGACCTGACCGGGGATCGAACCCGGAAGAAGCATTATGGGATAGATGGAACTAATTTTAATATTTAGTTGCTCTGACGCTCCGTAGGAGTTCAGAAGGGGGTCGGGGGTGAAATCTGACATACTTCGGTTTTGAAGGGTGGGAAGGTGGAAATTTCGGGAAATCCTCTCTTAGTGCTTCCCTACAATACTTAGGTAATGTCGCATAGCCTTAACGACTCTACTTAGTTAAATGTCTATCTAAGTGTGTTGAGAAATAGTCTTGAAAACCTAGGTAATGAATTTGCTAATTAACATGTACTAAACCTTGGCTGAAATCGCAATTTTGCGCAAATTGTTATGGTAGAAGTAATTAAAATTTAACTGTCGCCTATGGCATGAGGTAATACGTATTAAATCAGTATAATATATAATTTTAGTTTACCTACACTATTTATATTTAATAAACCAGTTAGAGTTTGTATCCTAATCCTAACATTCCTAACTAATATTATAAATGCGAAAGTGAGTTTGTTACCTCTTCACGCTTCATCTACTGAACCAATCTTCCTCAAATTTTGTATACACATAGTTAGAAGTACGGAGAAGGACATAGGCTACCTTTCATCCCGGGAAAAAGCACTGTTCCCGTGGGAAATTCACGCGGGCGAAGCCGCGGGAAAAGCTAGTATTTTATAAGTTTATTTAAGGTATTTAAAAAATACAAATTTTCTGTTAAATATTTGTCCGTTTGTAAGCTTGCATCCCGATTGTACAAGTCTCAAAGGTTTTTCAATAGTACATTAGTAATGCATTTTTGCAAGCTACTTACTTCTAAATAAATATAAATAAATAAATATATACTGCCAAATCACACAGATTGAGTTAGCCCCAAAGTAAGTTCGAGACTTGTGTTAAAAAAAAAATGGTATGGGATACTAACTCAACGATATTATATTTTATGACAAATTCAAAAACTTATATAGATAAACATCCAAGACCCAGGCCAATCTGAAAAAGATCATTTTCCATCTTGACCTGACCGGGGATCGAACCCGGGACCTCCGGTGTGGCAGTCTGGCGTGATAACCGTTAGGCCACGGAGGTCGTCAGTACTTCTGTATAAGTTTTACAGAAAATCGGCACATTCGTCAAGTCGACGTTGCCGACTCTACATGTAATCTAGTTTTAAAATTTTATGTTTAAAAATTAAGGTAGGTATGTATTTAAATGGGTCTATAATGATCATTCTGTGCTGCAATAAAAGTAAATTAATAAAAATTAACTTTTCAACTTAGTAATTGAGACAAGAGGAAACAAATTAATGTGTATCTCCTACATACCATACATCCATTTATAATAATGACAAACCTATTATAATCTATGATAGTCTATTACTATCTATTCAAAGTTATAATGACCACAAACATAGTATGCTTGCTTAGTTACCTATCATATCATAAGGTCGATTTTACGAAATAAAAATGTCTATATATCTTCTTTATATATATAATTCATAGTTGACTGACTGACTGACATAGATCTGTCCAGTGGTTTGGGCTGTGTGTTGATAGATATCAACACACAGCCCAAACCACTGGACAGATCGGGTTGAAATGCAGGTAGATGTTATGACGTAGGCATCCGCCAAGAAAGGATTAACGAGAGCGAAGCCGGCAGCTAGTTAAAGTATAAAATGAAACTCTATCAAATAAAAAAATTATGAAAATTACTTGTTTTCAAACTTCTTGCATAGGAGAAAAGAGATAAATAATACCACTATAATAAGACTGTGTAAGTAATGTGTGGTCAATTGTGTAAATAATATACTGTAAATAGTGGTCAGAAAATTATGGTCGTCTAGGTAAGGAAGCGACATTTGGAAATATGGACTTTCCCTTAATGTTAGACAGGATACAACCTCTCTATCGTTATGGCGACATTATTTGTTTGTACATACTTTATTGCACGTACACAGAAGAAAAATACAAAAGCTAGTGAATCAAAAAGAGATGCGTACAATGGCGGACTTATCCCAAAAAGGGATTTCTTCCAGTCAACCAAATGTTTGAAAGGAATATTTGAATGAAATAAGAAGGGTAGCGTAAGGCAAAAATATAGGATCAGAAAAAGTACAGGACAACACGTAAATAAATGACATAAAACATGAACTACCTTAACAAAATCACTACATAGTATAAAACAAAGTCGCTTTCTCTGTCCCTATGTCCCTTTGTATGCTTAAATCTTTGAAACTACGCAACGGATTTTGATGCGGTTTTTTTTAATAGATAGAGTGATTCAAGAGGAAGGTTTATATCCCGTGCGAAGCCGGGGCGGGTCGCTAGTTATATCTAAAATATACATACACCGAAACATTCTGTATTCTTAATTATATTTTACAAGCCATGTGTAAAATTTCAACTCTATAGGACAAGCGTAACGAACATACATGTTTGTAAATTCTTGGCAAGTTACAGAAAAGCTTGATCGAACATCGAGCTCATTATTTGGAAAATAACTTATTTTTTTAATTATTTAGGTACTCATGTCTGTTCGAATCCTATTTTGGAAGTGACATTTCATTTGACCACTTTGACACTTCGCACAATGAGTAATTAAACATAATTTACTTAGTAATCTGGAATAGATAAGAAAGATCTTGGTTTTTGCGAATTAAATTCTACAGAGCGTGAGAGATGTCACTTGGCTTGCAATAGCTGCGTGGATTGCGAGAGCCTAGATTGTTTAAAAGTACTAGCATGGGCGCGGGACTTTGTTCCCGCGGGAATTTCGGGAAATCCTCTCTTAGTGCTCCCCTACACTCCCTAAGGAACCTACATGCCAATTTTCAGCTTCCTACGCCCAGTAGTTTTGGCTGTGCGTTGTCTGTCAGTCACTCAGTCAGTAATAGTAGAATTTTATTTACATTCAAGAACTGGCTGTGCCACATAACTTCGCTTCTGTTGGAATTTCGGGATAGCCATGCACAATATTGTAGTTTGTAGCCTTAATCTTATTACTTCATCTTTAATCCCATTCAGAGGTTCCTTAGGTACTAAGTACGGATGTTTTTCGTTCACATCTAAAGTTCAAATAGACGAAGTATACATAAGAAAAATACAAAAGGTAGTGAATCAAAAAGAGAGGCGTACAATGGCGGACTTATCCCAAAAAGGGATTTCTTCCAGTCAACCAAACGTTTGAAAGGAATATTTGAATGAAATAAGAATGGTAGCGTAAGGCAAAAACATAGAATTAGAAAAATTATAGGAAACGTAAATACATAACATAAAACATGAACTACCTAAACAAAATTATATCTAAAATATCATCATTACAACCGCAAAATATCCACTGCTGGATAAAGGTCTCCCCCAAGATTTTGGGGGGATTTGCCATACTCACCACGCTTGGCAGGCGGGTTGGCGAGCGCAGTTTTTTTTGGCTAAAATATACATACACCAAAACATTCTGTATTCTTAATTATCTATATAAGGTGGACACAAATTAACTACAAATATTTTCAGGGCTAATTACTGATATTATTCAGAAAGTATATGAGTGGTTTTTTCAATTTTCTACACGCTAGTTTTCGAGAAAAAATAACGTTTATGTTTTTTGAAAACCGTAACATTATAACATCCTGTACACAGCTTTGCGTAAAATGACAATTAAAATGACACACACAAACAAAAGCCGCTCCGCCCACCGGTCGGTTGCTGTCGTTTACGTATAATAAATCGCTTGACATCTCTGTCTTTCACGCACTTTTCATAAATAAAGAGGAATACAGCAAATCAATTTCATTCAACTATTAATTGGTGGGAGGAGGTATGAAGTCTACACATTTAACTACAGTATGATACTAAATGTCATCATTTAATAATATTTTTTTTGTTAGAAAAAACAAAAAAAAAACTAGCGTATCGATTTTTAAAATTGTATCTCCAATACGTTTATTTAGCCCCCTGGAGCCAGCCCTGAAAATATTTGTAGTTAATTTGAGTCCACCTTATATACATTCTGTATTCTGTTATCTTTATATTTGTATTGTTACGGTTGTATGCTTTCTTTGCAAAATGTAAATGGTTTGAGAGTATATCTATCTATCTAAGCTATTTATTTTTAAACAATTTCCGGTACGTAGCTGGCATGTCCTTCTATTAATTACCATTATCCTTTCCATTTCCACCAAAAGTGGCCACTTGATCGGAAACGGATAGTTAAGCTGCAGCATTCTATAAAATCAGAAGATTATAGTTTCAAGGATATCTAAAGGTTTAAAGAGCTCAATATTAATAATATGAAATATACTTTATTCACTTTATTATCTACTAGCCTGTGCCCGCGACTTCGTCCGCGCGTATCTCAGGTTCTAAGCGGCGTATCAAGATAAAACCTACGCCAGATTTAAGTTAGACCTTCTATAATATAACAGTGAAAATTGCATCAAATTTAGTCCAGTAGTTTTTGCGTGATGCGAGTACAAAAATACAGACAGAAAGACAGACGGACAAAAATTCTACAAAAATGGTTTTGGCTTATTGGCCACATGAAGACCGTTCATAGTTTTTTTTTCTTAAAAATCTTTTTGTACGGAACACCGTTCATTTAGTTATTTAACCCTAGCATAATATACAATGCGCTTACGCGGCACTCTCGCCACTTGTGCATTTTAGTAGCTAAAAATTAGTGCAATATACCAATTCACTCAATACGGTTGTTTTCCATCTCCAATCAACCTTTATCATTTTTATCATTATCATCTCGTGCAAGGATTTACAACCCTTGCACCATCTATCATCAGTGTAAGGACTTTACAACCCTTACACTTTTTCTTAAAAATGTTTTATGTACACACAGACCAGTTGCAGTTTTATTTTTTAGGTCTTCTAAAAAATAAAACTGCAACTGGTCTGTGCAACTCCCTTTAAATTTTTTCTGATTTAGTACCCTTGTTATAATGTAATTTTCCGGCCAATCATTAAAGTTTCAAAATGCTTTAACCCAAGCATTTTATAATTACCAAACGAGTAGCTCCCTTCAGATGGTAATCTTTCCTCTATGCCCCCTGCTCTATGCCCCCATAGAGCAGGGGGCATAGAGGAGAGAGGAGAGAGGGGACGGGGGCCCCCTCTCAATAAACTCCGGGTTGGTGTTGGGAGATGTCGAGAAAAACGGATGGGTTTTCTCGTCTAATCTCTCTCTCACTGCTGGACAAAGGCCTCCCCCAAGGATTTCCACAACGACCGGTCCTGCGCTGCCCGCATCCATGCGCATCCCGCGACCTTCACCAGGTCGTCGGTCCACCACCGGGTGGGAGGCCTGCCAACACTATGTTTTCCGGTTCGTGGTCGCCACTCGAGAACTTTTCTGCCCCAACGGCTATTTGTTCTACGAGCTATGTGCCCCGCCCACTGCCACTTAAGTTTCGCGATTCTGCGGGCTATGTAGGTTACTTTAGTTCTCCTACGGATCTGCTCATTTCTGATTCGATCACGCAGGGAAACTCTAATAATTTATGCAAACTATGGCTTATATTTTGTCATGTCCGAACTGGGAACGGGGCGGGCCAGGAGGCCGAATATACGTCCTCTCAATGAGGCATATAGAAAAGCAGTTGCTGTTGCCACAATTTGCATATTTTTCCTAATTCATTGCCATTTTGACTCAAAAAGATGTTTTATAATTACAGGTCCAGGGTCCACGAAGCCGGCCAGTATCCCCGGCAGCCAGCTGAAGTATCTCCAGTTCGTGGTCCAGGGGAAGAACCGCACCAGACGGAGATACTCCTATTGGAGCGCGCAGAAGATCGCTTTAGACCCCAGGGTCGATTTTAAGAGGTCAGTCAAACCTTTTGCGGTTTCTCATGTCAAATAATAGGATGAATTTGTCCATTTAATCACCTCGCTGCGCAGACAGATTAATTCATCAGTTACTAGGTATCTACTTAGGTACTTTGATGGCTCAGCGAACCAAAGAGGCAGGATCTTGGCTTCCGATACTGGAATTCTCCACTCTTTTCTCTTCTGCGCCACGTCTTGCCATTCGGCTATTTTAAGAATGATTTCTTCTGACATATCTATCTTCTTGTGTTCTACTTAGGTATAGTATACCTTTCATAATCATCATTTCAGCCCCTTTCTCTCTAGTCTTTTACTAAACTTATACATGTACTACCTGTGCCTTGCGACTTTGCTCCTGTAGGAATTTAGGGATTTCGGATATATATAGATAATAGCCTCTAGCTTTCCCATAAATGTAGACTATTACTTCCAGAGATTAGCGCGTTTATAACAATCTCTTCAGCTTTATTACATTAGTATTAAACTAACATAGGCCCAAGCTTTATTCCCGTATGGGAATTACGGGAAATCCTCTCTTAGTGCTCCCCTACACTCCCTAAGGAACCAACGTGCCAAATTTCAGCTTCCTACGACGCTTTATCTGTGCATTGTCACTCAATCAGTAACGGAAGAAATCTATATCTCTCTTTTTAGTCATATTTTCTCATGACTGAGGGTCGTGGTCATTATATGTAATGAAACACACACAACCACTATCTTGGCAATTTTAATGGAGTGGTTTGCTAGCCTTCTTCATTTCACACACTAGCTGATAATCATCAACCAGTGCAGGTTTCCTCATGATGTTTTCCTTCACCGGAAGCTAGTGGTGGTCGATGAAAACTAACATAGGCACATGAGTCAGATTTATATACAAAC